>RCIC01000004.1:7640000-8127500 GCA_018883505.1 Ceratosolen fusciceps
TAAACGTTACAGAATGTATTTTGACTTAAGTAGTTTATCCTCGCGAATGAATAATCTAAATAATCAAGTACATGCGAGTACGTAGGAGGCCTTTTAAATGCACGTATTACTACGTATTACTACGTATTACTACTCTGGCCCCTTTTTATTTTATATTTCGGAGCTTGGAACGAGTTTCGAAGAATATGGAAGGAATGGAATTTTTAAGATTAAACCTAAGGAGAATGGCAAATAATGTCGAGCCATCGACAATCTTATCATAATTTTATATAATCATTAGCTGGAAGATTGATGGAAATTCACTCGGATCTTATACGACAACGGGAAATCGAACGTGGAAAAAGATTTATCGAAACTTGAACGGGAATTACAATACTTTTCGAGAACCGAGCGGTTATTGCTGTATACAACAAATGCGATGTAAAAAAAAAGAGAAACAAAAGAAAAAGAAGAAAAAAAAAGAGAAACAAAAGAAAAAGAAAAAAAAGAAAAAGAGAAAAATAAGCGTCCAATTGATAAAAGGGGCTTTAACGGTCTTTTGTAAAAAGCGTATAAATAAATATTTGGCTGTCGAAATAGAGCAGCGGGGGTGTGTTTGCCTTTCGGTTTTAGACGAGGAAGACAATGGCTCGCAGTCTTTCGGCCTCATAATAAATCTACATTGATAATAAATTCATAATGAAATACGAGTTTGAAAATAAATACTAATGTTCGGCCGCGTCCGACAGTTATCATTATACCCGGAGCCGTGAAAAAGTGAAATAAATGCGCGGCGGCCGGGCGATCGAAACGAACGTCCAGGGTAACAAGGAGCCGCGATTGTTCGCCATCCGCAGGACAGGCCGAGCACCGGTCCCCGGCCCCTGACCCCCGGGCCACGGCCGCCGTCCGGGCTGTTTCTCACCTCCCGGCCTTCGGCTCACCCTCGGCTCCGTCCCCCACCAGTCGACTCCAGGTCGGCTTCACGCTTCTATGCAGCTGAATGCGACGGCACACATGCCGACCCCCGGCCCGAACCATAGTTCAGCGCCCGCTTAGCGCAATAGTTTTGCCTCCCGCCCTCATCCCCGCCCCGCTCCGCCCCCACCTCGGCCGAGCCCTTTCAGATGCACGCGTCGATCGCAGTGCTGCGGGAGTTTCGTGTATCGCACGTCTAGCACGGTTGCCTACGTGTCTGTGTGAGCGCCTACGCGAGAGAGAGAGAGAGAGAGAGAGAGAGAGAGAGAGAGAGAGCGGCAACTTTATGTTACCTCGACGTCGGGGCAAATTATGCCCTCGGGTAAATAGTACCGAGCTAGCTGGCTACGTCTGCTCTTGGAGTTGCCTTTGCCCTTTCGTCGTCACCTCGAGTACCGCATGCTCAAGGAGGCCAGGGGCGCGGAAGCGTGACTTTTTCGACTCTAAGATGGATCGATGCATTCCGGAATATGAATAATTGAGTCTCGGCGGAAGGAGGGAAGCGAGGCCATTATCTCCGGGGACTGTCCATTGTCAGCTACCTCGATTATTCCTCCTTCCTTTTTACTTTCTTTCTTTTTTTTTTTTTATTGTTTTTTTTTCCTCTTTCCTCTCTTTCTTTCTATTAATGAGCACATTACTCGATATCCCTTAATAATAATAATAACAACAATAATAGTAATAGTAGTAATAACAATAATAGTAATAATAGTAATAGTAATAATAGTAATAGTAATAGTAATAAATAATAATTTTAAGAGCGATAAGCGATAATAGCAACGGGGATAATGATAAGAAGAGAGCTCTCGATAACAGGTGCGTTTCTTATATTTGACTGGGGCCCGCGCTATTTATGCTTATCCGTGCTTGATCCTGAGCTTCAGCCACAATGCTTGATCCTTGATCTTTTAATAATTCAGATGGAAAAGCCATTCTCCCTTTACGGATACCGTGAGACCGGCTGCTAACTGTGCGTATGCGTGTCGAGGCATGAAGTGGAAAGCGAGAAAGGACCCGTGGTGCGAAGTTCTCTCTCTCTCTCTCTCTCTCTCTCTCTCTCTCTCTCTCTCTCAGTGACTGCGAAATTCCCGCTCAAGTGCTTCTCCTATAAGAAAGTGATCTGGGGGAAAGCGTCGCCCTCCCGGTGCTTAATTTTCTAGTCTATATCTATGTACGTAGAGGGGGAGCCAAAGGCAAATCGCTATGGAGCTTTCGAGATTGTTGAGATGCTGGCACGACCAAGTTATTCTGATGCCTCGCTTTTTGGAAGTACGTTCACGATATGATGAAATTCATTAAGCCAGCTTATCGCGAAGAAAGGCACGAATTGCTACACCCTCTCACTGTCCCCCGCCATCCCAGCCCCCATCCCCCATCCCTTACCTACGACCGCCGCAGTGAATATTTCCCCTTCCGTTGTATTGTGAACGATGTCAAAGGCACTTTTTTCGCCTCGTCCGAGGGAAGCGAGCAAGTGGACCTTTTTTTCCTGCCTCCCGAGCTGCGGATAACCACATTCGACGTCGTTTAACGGCAAGTTAAACGAGGACAAACAAAATCGTCAAGTTAGTGGATTATCAGACCAGCAGTCTCCAAGGGTATTTATTTTATATAAGCGTATTAAAATAAATGAGGGTGGGTGGGAGGGATGAATGGGGGGGGGCGGGAGCGTTACCTGATGTCGGGCAGCGCCCAAATAAATTACGTCGGCATCCTGACTGATATTACAATAAGAATTTAATTAAAAATTATAATTACTATACTTTAAAGCAGGACTTGACAAAGCAGATCCGCCGCGACTTTGCCTTAACAACTCGACCTGTGAACTTTTATTACGTAATTTTAACATTTCGAAATTAATTAACCCACGAGCCCATGAAAATTTTCAATCTTAATCAAATTACGCATTCCATTCGATATTTTACCGCCTACTATTTTCTAGTGATTTCATTAGCGGTATCGAACTTTCCTCGAAATATCCATTAAATTTCTAATTTTACGCATAGGATATATTAATAATCACCCGCAGGCATCGCGTCGATCTGAAGATTATTGGGGTTATTGGGATCATTTATTGTCCACGAGAAGGTATTGTTAAGCGTTTAATCGAAAAGGGTTACGAATAGTCCTGGATTTTCTTAAAACGAGGCTCGCTTAGGGCCAATTAGGTCCCGTACTTCCTCATTCTTCGCTCAAAAGCGAAGCGCTGACGTTCCCTTTAATGCAAGTTCAGAAAATTTTCCGTAAATAAGTCACAAGTGTACCGCATACTCCGTCTGCAGGTCTTATCGGCATAATAAACAAGCACTAGGCGAAATTAATTAACGTACTTTAGGGTGAGTCTTATCCCCCATCCCCCTCCCCCGACCCACCGCCGCATCTCGCCACCCCGGCCAAGCCTACCCTACCCGACCCTACCCTCCCTGCCCTACGCCCGAATAGACTTTGACATTTTACAGCGATCGTCAGGAAGGAATAATAATCTCGAGGCTCAATGTTCCCTTTATATTGTCAAGGAGTACATGAGCTTTTCGTACCTGCGTACTCCTTCACGCCATTACACTTTACATTGCCTAATGACCGGCTTTACCCGATCCTATACCCTTATTTACACCCTCGAACGCGACCCCCTTCATCTTCTCTCCTCATTATTATTATTATTATTATTATTATTATTATTATTATTATTATTATTATTATTATTATTATTATTATTATTATTATTATTATTATTATTATTATTATTATTCATCATCATCATCATCATCATCATCATCATCATCATCATATTATCATCATCACCCTCGCTCCTCATTGTTATTATTATTGTTATTATAATTACCGCAATTAGTAGTGGTAACTAGTAGTATGAGTAAGAGTAGTAGCAGTGCCGGCATTGTTATTAATAATAAATTCCTCGGGCATTAAAGAATTCATTATTTTGACAAACCGGATAAGTTACGTAAACATCGCTGGATTTATCTTTCTCGCACTGAATGTAATTTATCTCTGTAAATGCGTTTCATAATGATTAATCCGGGAGTTTAAGGTAAGATTTTTATAAATACGAAACGAAAACCCAGCAGACTTTAAGCCCTTTATTAAAATACATTCGAAATTTTGATAATTCTTTTGGAATATCTCTTGGACGATTCGGGAAATCCCAATCGACTCGAGCAATTACGAAGCCCCCCTCCTAATAAATTTATAACATACCCGTTTGGAGAATTTTTTTTCTTTACACATACAGAATATGCATAAGGGCAGAGGAGTAGAAGAGAAAAACAAAAAGTTATAAACAATGAAGGGGCAATAAATATGTTTAAAAATTGTTTTGGCCCTTCGTTTTACGAGGAGAATAAAAAGGCAAAGCTCGCGATCGAGATCCGTTTACCTGTTCTGTCGACATAAGATTTTCTTACTGCATACGCGCCCGTACGTACGTACGTACGTACGTGTATGCGTCGATAACATCTGTTTTACTAAAACTTTCTTCAATAAACGGAATATTTCTCAGAAATATTCTCTTCCTCGAGAACATGTGCATACGTATACGCAATATCCAAATATCGTTCTGCGGAGAAACGGAGAAACTTTTAACTTTTCATGCAATCCCCATAGGTTTCCTATAAAACGGAGATAATTTGTAACGAAAAAATATCGCTAAACTATGTAAGAACGGCGAAAATTGATTTTTCTGAATTATTCTTCTGTTTTCGAGGCCATTGAGACTCATCCCTTCCGACCCTCCGTATTTCCCTGTAATTTTTCTTCACGATTTCATTCAAGATCCACCAGCTATAATGATTTTTTCATAAACGTCATTTAAGATACGGTAACTGTATTTCGAAATTGTATTAATATTCTTGAATAGTAATTTTATTATGCTGATATAAATTGAATATTTTCGTCTCTCTGCAGAATCCGAGTTTTTTTTTCTCCCTATTCCTTTTTCTTTTCATATTTTCCTTTACAGTAACGCAGTTACCCGTGAATTTCATTATCGCCACAATCGGATATTCCGTTTCCTTTACTCTATTGAGAGCGAGGAACTTGATACGTCGTTGATAAATAATCTCTTATTACCCAAATGATTACGTACTTACGTCCATTTTTATGTTGCCCAGATGCATTTAAAGGCTCGGCTATTTTATACATTAAGCGATACTCCGCGGCATATAGTTTTGAATATCCGAGTACTCGGGATCTACGAGCTGAATTTCAATTCAGAAGGAGCATTGTTAATTGAATTGTTAATAAAAAGTTGGAAAGCGGATTAATAGACTGCGTTTTGATATATTTCTATTCATGAAAAATCCGAGCGTACAAATACGAATTTTCGGGGCGAATGTCGAACGCGTCCTAAAAACTTTTAAATCACATAACTTTAATAGACGTAAAAATGTAGTAACCGTATCATTTTTTTCCCTCTCTCTCTCTCTCTCTCTCCCTCCCTCCCTCTCTCTCTCTCTCTCTCTCTCTCTCTCTCTCTTTGTTATAAAGCTAGGAGAGAAATTATTTGAAATTTAGTTCTCAAATAATAGAAGAGGAATATCCCGTCCAATTTACCGGCCGCTCTCTCCTCTTCCTTTTAATACCTTCTGATCCTGGAAATTTTTTATTTATCCACCTAGTCACTCGTTGATTACTCGTGATCTTGTGCCAACATTTGCTATATTGTATTAAGTGAGGAGGGAAAAAGCTCGGGTGCCCGAGGTAAAAAGAAGCTCGGGAGCGCTGCTGCTTTTCTCGAAGCGAGTAACCGATTTGCTTATACACATGGCTCTCGGCTTTCCTCACCCCTTGCCCCTTACCCATCGCATCGTGAACCTAGCGCAAAAACTAATACTCATGCAGTATAATGCGCGGCTGCGTTATTATTTTCCTGGGGTAGAAGATCTTGTTGAATTAGAGCGCGAGAAGTCGGGCAACGGGATTGGTATATTCGGTATATTCGGTTAATTTGGATGGATGGACGTTAGGCGGGGGGCCCGGTTACGTTGTTCGTTTTTATGTCGGGATAAATATCGGGGACGAAATGGCCCAAGATCGCGATAGGAGTTAATGGGAAGGCTTGTTTGGCGAGTGCGCGCTTACGTCCGGAGCTTACGAAGCTTATACGCTGCACTCGCTTCGTTATTTCCTGGATTATAAAATCCAGTAACAATACCACTTCAATTAGGTGGGAGGGGACTCTCTCTCTCTCTCTCTCTCTCTCTCTCTCTCTCATATCGATTAAGTAACTAACGAAGGGCTTAATTTTAGCGATTACAAGTCCATGTACACGATCTTACCTTTGACTATTTTAACAAGTCAAATTGATCTTTAGATTTAATTAAAACAGCGATGCTCCGCTCTACGGAACTCTATGGGAACTTGATACATTCAACGCGATGTAATCTAACGGTATAAGTTAACTAAACGTAGCTAATCTGGGGCATGGGCTTTCGTTTCTTCCCTCGGTTCGCGAGTCGTTAAAAATTGGTAAGGGCGTTGGCGGCGGCGTTGGCGGCGGCATTGGCGGCGGCGGTGGCGGGGCAGCAGCAGAAGGAGGAGGAGAAGGAGGAGGAGGAAGAGGCGGAGGAGGAGGAGGAGGAGGAGACTAAGAGAAAGACTAAGAGAATCGCTTCACGATCCAGCCATTTTGAAAATTCCAGAGAGTACGAAGCGCGGGAGTCTTGAGGATGTCTCGCCGGCGGAGCGCACGTTAACCAAGTATATCTTGTATTAAGTGCTTTTTCAGCCTTCCCAACCCCCCTCCCACGATCCTTTAGCCGGGCTGCGGAGCACCTCGCGAAGAACCGATAATACCGGCGCCCGTTCGCGTGAATTAAGCATGGCTCTAAGTAGCCCGGGCTGTGGGATTGTCGTTGGGAGGACGGGTGGGGTTAGGGGAGTCCGCGATAATCCCCCTAAGGTATCGAGTGAATGTCCATGCGGGGCTGGCGAGGCCTCCGTCTATCGGCGCTCCCCGTTCTTATGCGGGTCTCGCCCCGCTCGGGCTTATATACCCCATTGTTATTAAATGCCAAAGAACACAATGCAGGCCGCTGACACGTTAACGGGGCCGCCTCGTCGTACCGCTCGGTGCCTGGCTTTCATCCTACGCCCCCTCGTCCCTTACCCGCCCGCGACCGCTATCCCGTAACGCGGGAGGGGAGGAGTTTTCGCGATCCCATCCGAGCCACCGACCTCCCTTCCGCGCTTCTCTCGCTACTCGCCCTCTGCCGCTGATTTACAACGGCCTATTGGGTAATTTTTTATATAAATAATAAATATCCGTAAATATAAACTTTTGTTTAATAAATTTTTATCCGAGCCACTTTCCGCGGCGGCCTTTATCGCATTCCACTCCCTCTACAACCCCATGAAAAACCCGTCGACGACCATAAATGACCATAAGTATTCTTCTTTCTGACTCGAAGCCTGATTATTTCGCACCCTCAACTTAACTACTCCCTCCTCGCTCCTTCATAATTCCTTTAGCATAATGACCAAGAATTTTTCCAGAACAATTAGCTACTCGTGAAACAACTTTTATTACAATTCAAATGCCACTCTCTCTCTCTCCCTTCTTCAAACCATGAAATTCTAATCCAACACCGTAAGCCAACGCCTTGTTAATATCATTACATAAGATGTTGTAACCTGTTGTTAGCTTTGATTCCCGTAACGAGCTTCTCTTCTTATTTCTCGGCACCGAAGCTGTAAATAAACGCTAATTGTTCTTATTATGGTAATAAGCTTGACAGAGCTCGGGTCATTTTTCACCGGCCACGAGAACAATATTTATCTTTAATTACAACAATAAATATAATTGCAATCATTATACTAATGACGGTCTACGTGTATATATATATATATATATATACATAGGCGTGTATACGTATACACGGTATATGCAGTATAAGCACTATATGCAGTATATACAGTACATTAAGCGGTTCGGTGTAATTTTTACTCTACTCGTGAAAATCGTTCGTAAAAGCTTATTAAACTGATTATAAAATGGCTTATTACGTTTACTGCTAACGGTTAAACGGATATTAAATTCTTAAGCTTATGCTGACTATTGTGTACGATAATTTGATGGGTTTTTTTTTTCTCCCTTTTATCGCAATGAGCCTCCTCTATTGAAAATACCGAACTACGATTTTGCGATTATTACTATTATTATTATTATTATTATTATTATGGTGGGGGGGGGAGCATGATTTTATCGAATTACCGATTCCTCGATGATAAAACGATAATGCGATAATAGCCGAGGCAATAATTTATTTAAATAAATGCACTAAAGCGTTAATAAAGTGGTAAGGAAAGTATTTTCATTTATAAAAAAGAAAAAGTAAATCCTCCCTCGGGAATAAATTAGCGTAAAGATAAAGCGAGAGGTAATTGCGGAATCCCGCTCACGTTTAAAACATTACTTATAAAAAGGTATAAATCTAAAATATCTGGCGAAACTTAATTACGTTGTATTTACAATGGGAGCAGAAGGAATTTAATAAATTGAATGAATCGAATGGAGGCCGCAAAGCAAAGGCTAATAATAATAATGCCCTGCCTAATGGCATAGTCCTCCCGATCCTCCTTATGGAGGATAGAGAGTCGTAGGGTTGGCACGCACCTCCGAGCCCATGTAAGTGCATATCGCAGGCTCCGGAGTCCCGATAGCCTCGCTCTAGTACTAGATTACCGAGGACCCCCCCTCCCCTCCCCTCACCCCATCGTTCCTACCCCTCGCATCCGGATACTGTAGTCCCGGATAGTATACGCCTCTATCCATCGAGGACGAATGGACGGTTTTGCGATTGCGGCCTGCGGAATGTAATGCCCGTGACTTTCGGCCAGGCACCTCACTGACCTCTTCCCACGGGGATCATCCCCGTACGTACAAGTTTTACCCCTTCACCCGATTGAGCCCTTATAAGTCCGATATAATCTGCAGACGGCTTGGACTCGCTTCATCGGCTTAATCGCCATTATGGGCTCACGAGGAACCGACGTTACGTTCCCGGTCGCCTGCCGGGGCTCCGCTCCTCGACATTTCACCCGGTCGTCTACGTCTACGTCTACGTCTACGTCTACGTCTACGTCTACGTCAATGACTACGTCGGCGCGTATGCCAATAAAGATGAAAGCGCCGAGGATATTTCTTGCGACTACGTTATCCGCTCGTTAGCGTCTTTAATGAAACCGAGCCCGCGGCCGTATTGGGTTATGTAAACGATCCCGAGTCTTCCGTACCCCGATAACCTCCGACCCCTCTGGACCCTCCAACACCCCTCCACCCCCACTCCTAGCCGCCGACCCATCGTTTTTCAGCAGGCCAATCGATATCCAGCCTCGACCATCTCGCGAATCAGCTTCGTCATTGATTTCGTCTTACATTTAATAAACAATTCTTAGTCCAAGTTAACGAGCTTCGGGCATACGTATTTTGTTAAAAAAAAAAAAGAAAAGAAAAGAAAAGAAGAAAAGCATTAATTAGTAATTAATAGAATTAACGGGCTCGGGGATGGAGCTCTCGAAGCTAATGTAAAAGCATCTGCTTGGGAGATAAGCCCGTCGAGTGTGAATTGTGGCAAAGAATTAGAGATCCGTTGAACAATGGCTTCGCGTCTCAAGTATCGCGCCGGGGAGAAAATTAATAATTCACACTAGTTTTTGAGACTCGGGGCAATAATAAATCACGAAGAGGAGGGGCAGTTAATTCCGCCCCGCGCATGCACTTTCTTTAGAAAAGCAGCTCATAGTGGCGAAAAGCGGGAAAAGTGCCCGAGTCCAAGGTTATTATAGCCACAGTAGTCGTTATTCCCGTTAACCATTCTCTCTCTCTCTCTCTCTCTCTCTCTCTCTCTCTCTCTTAATCTCCGAGCTTCCCGTCCTCCGGCCCTCGTCGCAGGTGCGTGACCGCTGGAGCATTATCTCGGTGTAACTTGGGCACGAAGCGATGCCGTCGTTCGTTATAACGGCTCTGCGGGACGCGGAAACACGTGTCGCTCTTACGATACGAAGTGACAAGGAGAAACCGCCGGACAAACAATATCATTCCATGCCTTTACATTTTATTTATGATCCAGAGCTTGGCAAGGAGCTTTCTTGATACTAACGACGTTGCGACAATTTCTAACCGACGGCCTTCCTCGGCTCTTGATTAAAATGTTAATTCGAGCTCGAGAAAAGGATTCCTATAGGATCCTTTTTTCCAAGAGTCCCCCGCCCCCGCCCCGCCTCCCCGCTCCCCAACCGACCCTGCTATTTATATCATTTATACAATACGATGAGTATGCGTATATATAGATCGACATTATTGACACGAGTCAATAGGAGAGATAGAGAGAGAGAGAGAGAGAGAGAGAGAGACGGCTTTATTTAATCTAACGACTGACATACAATGAAATTTCTAATACGTCGCTGGGAATATTTCTAAAAATATGAGGAAAGACTGGTTGTATTAATAATAGCCTTCGGCAACGTGGAGCATAAATCTCACCGGCAGAATTATTAAAGCTTACTCTTAAGTATGTTTATACTATCGAGGATAAATTATTAATTACCGTACTTAAGAGATACACGGTTTTTCTGTCTGTATTAAAGTACGAAAACAAAATTTCGTAAAGCTACTTTGTAATTTTCTCGGAAAGCCAGGAGAGTTCGAGCTGCCGAAACCGAGACGATCTTTTTCTTTTCTTTTTTTCTTTTTCTTTTTTTTTTTTTTTCATATAGATCTGAGGAGATTTCATTCCTTCGTTCCTTGGTTCCTTCGTTCCTTGGTTCCTTCGTTCCTTCGCGTCTTTAATATTTTTATATTTTTAGACATGTATTTTATACTCGGGCTAATACGCCGGGGAAGAAAGTATTTCAAAGACTATTTTCAATAATCAAGAAATCTAGTCATAAATTATTTAGATCAGAGGGAGCGTTTAGCAATTTTATATTTAGAAGAACGTAAGGCACAAGTTCCGAGAAGCGCGCTAAGTGAGCGGTCCCTACGGAAATAGTCAAATTAGATTTAAAAGCTTTTTTCACTTTTACGCGATCGAGGCTTAATAGCGATTAAGACTTGATTCAAACGGATTTTAGCATTTTATTTGACATAGAGCAGCTTCCGTTATACGTGATACGTGAGACCGTATCGCCACGCTACCACCGTCACCCCCGCCCCCGACTCCCCGCCACTCACCGGCTCTCCTCCCATTTCGACAATTAAATATTACGTACTTATCTCGATAATAAAGTCAAAGGAAGAGTACTGCCATTTGTTACACGTACCCGACACCGTACGACATAACCCTCGCCCCCTACCTCTGCCTCTGAATACAAATTTACGAAATTCGCCGCATCTACAATAATACATTACTACAATAATTGAGATTTTCGTTCGGCATTAACAACTCCCCGTCATAAAACGCCACTTCAATTTTAGATTCTTTTAAGTGCTCATCCTACGACATCATTTTTCTTTGTCTTTCCCTCCCCCGACCCCAGCCCGACTTTTTTCTCTTCCTCCTACTTTAGCCGTTTTTCTCATTTTATTTTATGAAAAAAGAAAAGAAAAAAAACAAAAAAAAAAAAAAAAAACAAGAAAGGAAGCTAAGGAGCCTCGTGGGCCATTTTATCTGACGCCATTTTATAGTAGCGTATTACATCTTATTTAGGCGAAGCTGTACGAGTCGCGCTGAAAATATTTCCTTTCCCCGTCGAGACTTTGTCGATCTCCGAATCCTGGATGGAGGCTCAATTTCTCCAGGTTCATCGACCCACAGACCTCCCGGTGCATCATCATTTTCCTCCTTAACGAGATCCCCAATATTTTTCTTCCCTACCATTTTCTTTTTACATATCGAATTTACCTGACGTATAAGCTTTTCCTTTTTTCTCTTTTCCCCTCATTCCATTCCCCCCGCCCCTCGCTCAATCACTCGCTCACTCACTCGTTCTCTCTCTCTCTCTCTCTCTCGTCGCTATGACTTCATTCTTTCCGAGAATCATAGTGAATTCAATGCAATGCAATATTTATAAACGGCAAAGATGGTGTATTTTTCCATTTGTAATTTAAATGCAGGCAATGAATAAATTCGGTTATTAATTCTGTATTCTCCGGAGTCTTCGGTTACGGGAATTTATCAAGTAAATTAATTTTCCTAAGAACGAAGATATTTTTCGGGGAGAAAAAAAAAGGCTTGATTGAATTTGCATTGAAGAAGAGGGTCTATTATGCATAGCCGATCCTCCGGTTACAAATTCGTTATTAATAAGGGGGTGAGAGAGAGAGAGAGAGAGAGAGAGCCGTGGAGGGGGTCATTCTCATGGAAATTTGACGTATTAGGAGGGCTCAGGAGGATCGAGGTGAAAGCTTCGAATATCCGGAAAGGCAGGCGGCACGTCGTTATCTTGTCTCGGGGAGGAGCAAGTGTCATTAGCGGCACAGGGCAAAGGAGGAAGAGGAGGAGGAGGAGGAGACAGAGGAGCGTCGAGTAAAGCGTGTGGACGTGCCGCCTGTAATAGGTCAAAAGCCTAGCGTGGTATGGCTCCGGGGTCGGGGTCGGGGGGGGAGTGGAGACGGGTTCGGGGTTAGGAACGGGAGAATGAAATCTCGGTTGGTGGTATATGCGGGGAATTGTGTGCTGAGGCATCATTATATCGGGGCGCGTCAGGGACACGCGAAACCCGGGACCCCGGCTCGTCCTCCCTGTCCTCGGGTTTCTAATTGTCGGCCTTTGTCCCCCGGGGTGACATGAGCGCGTCGCGACGCCAACGACCGCAAGTAGTTTTCTGCCGGGGTAACCGTTCGGCGCGACTCACTCCTGGAAATTACGAGCCCGTCTTTCAAGCGGTGCCGGCGGCCGTTCAAGACTACCCCCCCCCATCCCTCCGGCCCACCCATCGCCGAATAACCCCTCACGCCGACTATCACCGAACCACCGTCATCCCCGAGCGAATCAGTCGGAGGGCCTCGGTGGGGCCGGAGCTTGCGCGCACGCGCGCGCGCATCGTTTCCGCTATTATTCCAGCACTTAATTTGCGGTATCAACGGGGTCTTGGCCTTTCATCCACGGCTACGTCAAATTGCTTCTTATACGGACGATAAACACCGCTTCAGTTCTCTTTCTCCATTTTACTCTCGATTTTATATGGAATTAAAGCTCCGTCTTTTAAACTGCCGGCAAATTTACCACTTTTCTTTAGGATTTAATCTCTTCTATTCGGCCGATACCCTCGGGATACTGGGCCCGGCTCAAAACTAACCACCCCCACCCCCACCCCCACTCCCGACCCCGTCCCGCTCACTCCCGTCCATCCCACGACTACTCCCCTTCCTTACGGTATTTCATTATCGAATTAGTATCGGAACGAATCGTAAAAGTGTATAAAAACAAAAAAGTATGTACACAATACCGATAAGGTATTAATTATTAATTCATTAGCGTTATCGTCGTTAGTTGAAATTTTTCAGCGGGCTCTTTAAACTCATCAAACTAACAACAATAATAGCAATAATAATAATAATAATAATAATAATAATGATAACAATAATAAAAAAAACATGTTACTGATAAAAGGAGAAAATGAAATTCGTTTCATTGATATTCACATGATATTTCGGCTTAAATAATTACACAAAAGTAACTTTTCCGTTACACGGATTTATTAAAAATATGATTTTATTGTTATACAATATTTTAATATTTTTGCATTCTCAACGAGATTTTAATGGAATTCAATATTTATCACGCACCCGCGCACCCGCGCACCCGCGCCCACGCACCTATGTATATATATACATATCCAGATACGTGAAAACTCATTTAAATGTCCGATATTCGTATATTTAACAGATGTATTACTTTGAGTGGCGCAGCTTAGGAAAAAAAGGGAAAATGTGTATTTAAAAAAAATCCGCAGCAGGAAGAATAATTTCCAGAGTATTTTAGTTACAATTTATAATGATCTGAAAGTTTTTAAAAAGACATAATTTATCTTTGCTCTTGAGGGTGTAATAAGCGAGCAGTTATAACGTTGAAAAAATTTCCAAAAATAACTGCGATCCTTCGTAGATTATAATTGTTTGTAAAAATTATTGAAGTAATAAGAGGGAAATTCTCCGGCGAGAATTAAATGTGAAACTCGAAAATTTCACTGAAATTATAAAAAGGCGTAGTAGATAAATGAATTTTCCGGATAAATTAAAGAGGACGGAGAAAATACATTTTAAAGTCTTCAATGTACACATCAGTGTTTTTCATAATATATTTGCAGCTGCTGCTGTCCGATCAGCGTAAATTGGCTTACGACAATTAATTCTAATGTTAAGAATTAATTAATAGAAGATTTTCGCGCAGCAGTCAGGCCGATAATATCACGAATCTAAATTTCGAAACAGACATCGCCGATAGATTGGCGAGAGCCGAAGAGAGGAGTAGGGGGGGAAAAAAAAGAATACAATAAGAAGGATGAAACGGTTGGGATGAATTAAGAGTAAAGAAGCCACGGCAGACGATTAATTTTTTACTTTCCGAGGCTAAATTTTCTAAAGTAGCGGAGTACGGGAAGGTGGGCTCGCCGGGGCGGGGGGGGGTTAAGGCGATAGTTGTGAAATAAAAACGGGAGAAGAAACGGAAGAAAGAAGCGCTGGGGGGAGGGGTAGTGGGAGGATGTAGAAAGAAGCTCGAGTAGACAGAATGAGAGGACGAGTGGCTTCGGAAGGGAAATAAATTGCATTCTCCGGGGGAAATTGGCTCGCTCTGATCTTGTACGTAAACTCGGGGAAATATCGTTCCGTAAAGCGAGTTAGTGATTCTGCACTTTTAGCGGTCAAGTGGGGACTCCGCTCCTTCATCCCGTTCCTTCCTAAGCTCCTCGTTTTTCTCCCCGCGAAACGTCTCCCCGTTCCATCCCGTTCCATCCCGTTCCATACCCGTTCCATACCCGTTCCATACCCGTTCCATACCCGTTACAGCCCACGCCGCTCCGGCGAAACAGGCCAATCAATCAATATGCGTAAGTACGCAAGACTCGGCAAATTACAACGTATTGCCCTCGAATAATCACGTAGCCCGGCATTCGTGTACGTATTTCTATGGGCATCTTATCTATTCGGATTCCCTCGGCGGGCAGCTCGATCGAGGGATGCGGGGGCGTAGCGAATTACTCGCGGGCAATTCCCCCCGCGGGGAAGGGCAACTTGATTTTAATGATTTTTTTTTCTTTAAAAGTACTCGTCCGCCGACTGCTCGACATCACGGGATCTAACGAGACGTCACGAGGACGAGCAGTACCTTAGTTACAGATACCTAAGTTATTGGGCGGGGAAGGAGAAGTAGGAGGAGGAGGAGGAGGAGGAGGAGGAATATTCTTTAAAGCCGTGTACTCGTGACGGGCGATTTATCTAATTTATAAAACGTCGCTGCCAGACTGGAGAGATTTAAGCGGAAAGTATTTAAAATCGATGCCGCACATATTGGCAGGGATAGATTAATGGCGGCGGAGCGAGGATCCAGCGGATGGATGCTGGATTAGAGAGGCTGGATTAGGGGCGATACCCTAACCGGAAGGGGGATTTAAAAATGCATTAAATGCCTTTTGTACTCACTGGTTTCCGGAATTCTCGTATCATGAGCGACTAGAAGCTGGGCTGCGAGTGAAGCCCTATGACCGGAAGTGCTTTCAGCCACGCATTCGTATCTGCCGCTGTCTTCCGGTCGTGCTGACGATATCACCACCTTTGACCTCCGTCTGAAACAACAATCGGACATTAGCCTCTCTTCTCATACATCTCCTACTACATCTCGACGTAGCTTATGGTGGCGGGGTGGGGGAGGGGGGGTTAGAAAGGAGAAGGTTGCTCGCTGGTAGATCAATGATTCAGGGAAACTACTATCGAGAGGTAGAGTTGGCTTGAGTAGAAAACGCTGGAAGCTCCTTAATCTTCCCGCCTTCCCTAATCTGCTCTAATAAAATTCAAAAGAAGCCAAAAGGTATTAGCAGATTTTAAAAAAGTCTTAATAGAGGGGCTCTGCTCTCGCTCCTGATCTCCTCTTACTTCTTCCTTCTTATATACCTGAGACCGTAGATCAATTCCCTTAACCCAGAGCATCCATTCCCTCTTATTCCAGCCATCTATCCCCCTCCCCCCACACACACCTCTTTCTCCGCGAGAGATCTAACAAGGATTTTATTCCATTTACATATCCCCCCCCCTCAACCCCAAAGCCCGTCCTTCTCTACCTATCCGCTCAATCCATACATTGTCTACGAATACTAGACGTGGACGTGGACGTGTACGAGCGCGGATAATTCGCTACCCGAGCACCCGCACCTACGGACAAAAGCTCGACAGTGTAAGTTTTCCCGCTCGGAGTTTTACTTTCCAGTGTCTTGAAGTTACGCCATGGCTTCTTTCAGCGTGTGACCCACCCAACCTTTAATCATGCAGTCCCCTATTAAGCCGGTCTATTCCTCTTCAATCCCGAGCCCCCCCCCCCACTCCCACTCCTCCCCACCGCCCACACCCACCGCCCTTTTATCCTTGTGAATAATTGCCCCCGAAAGCGAGTCTGAGTGATTTTTCCCTTGCGAAGAAAAGAGGAAGAAGAAGAAAACACGGACAGCTTCTTCGACCTTTACTTGTAGTGGCATTCTACATTTTCAATTTCCATTTCTCTATGCACATTATTTATCTACCGCTCGACGCCCCCCTCCCGCCCCTACCCCACGTATTAGCCGCTAATTAACAAAATTTTAAATAGCTCGTCATTGTGCCATTTACGGCTACGATTAGATTTCCCTCCATTTGGAAAATTGGCTCAAGCTATACTACAATATAAAGCTAGATAATAAAAATCCCACGTATAAAAGTAACGATTCATTAAAATAATTTATTGCTTCTCTTCCTCCCCCCTCCCCCCCGCATTAGCTCATAATCCAAATATATTAACATTTATAAGTAATTAAGAAATTATTGTTACCCTCCCTCTCATATACTGATTTTCTTACTTTCATTATTATTCTTCTCTCATTTCCTTATTTCACTTTATTTATTTATTTATTTATTTATTTATTCTCTCTTTCTTTCTTTCAATCATTCCTTTTTCTTTCAATTATTCCTCTCTCGCTAATGAAGAAATTTTTTCATCCCATATATAATGCATTTACGGACTAATTAAACTTAATTGAGCAGTGAAGTTTAGAATTTAGGCGGACACGTTACCTCAATGCTCAGACTACGTACAGACTACGTACGTATAATTTCCTGACGTACCTAATCTACGGATAAATCAAGCTTTTAATATACACATTATATCTAATCAAATTACACACGCACCCACTCCCCCCAACTCCGGCCCCCCCCCCCCCAACTTATTATAAAACTCAAATTAAACGCCAGAAATTTATCGAATCTATGGTTCAATTGTATTGGTCTGCATTGTAAGACTACAAATTATCCTCATTAAGAAGCTCGAGCTTCAGAACGACATCATTTTAGGAATATTTATATTACTTCAGGTATATTATCTACAATTTTATAGAATTTACTTATAAATATTATAAACACTCACGCTGAAAGCTCGCGAGATATCGTTTTTTTCTTCTGCTCTTTCAATAAAGTAATTTCGAGCAAATAAATATTTTAAGGCACGACTATTCAAAAATTTTGACGACACTCGACACTCGATACGCGTAATATTTTATTTTCATCATTTCGAATCAATAATAAAGAATCTTAATTTAACGATTAATTTATTTATCATTACAGATTCACTTTGTAATTTTATTTGCGTGGAATCGTGTTGTAGCTCAAACAAAGTCTTGACTATTGCATTTCGTTTAATTTCTTTGACGATTAATTGTTATTTTAATAAGCTCGTGTTCAGTTAGTTATTAGAATAATCATATTAAAAAGGTTTATTAAAGTTTAGTGTCCCTAAAAACAGGCATAAGAATATTAATTTACCTTAAATTTAATTCTTCTGGGTGAAGGCGTTGATTACGTATTTAAGTGCTTAAGTAAAATGCTCCTCTGACTATATTCGCATGCATACGAACCAATAGGGATACGAACAGCAATAACGTCGCCCAGTCTTCAAGCATATATTATACCATATACATATATATATATATATATTTGAATACATTTGCGTTCTAAGAAAATTCCGAGCAATAAGAGAAAATTGAATTTCCGGGAATGAAGAATTCGGTGAAATCGATATTCTAGAGATAATCTTCTAACCTCACATCTTAGAAAAAGCATATTCGCTTCAGTTTTAATATTTTCGTTAAATATTCATACGCATGTACGTATAAATGCTTATAAATGCTTATAAACGCATAGAAATGCATAGAAATGCGTATGTTATTGGAGAAAATAATTGTTCGAAAAGGTAGTTGATCATTAAAATGGATCTATTAAAGTATTTGCTGTTCATCTATTATAATCAGTTGAACTTGGGAATATTATTCAATTGTAATGGATTAATTTATTATAAAGACTAGTCTAATTGTAGTTTGGAAAATGTTGTCGTATAGCACCTGGCGACGTTGATGTCTACCGACTTCTTGCTTGTCTACTACATAGTTTAAGTACTCAGTATTTCTTCGGACTAAACTATTTTACCTAAATAAAACCGTAACTGCTATTAATTCATGGATATTAATGAGAAGGCTTGCTACAGTATTGGGTAACTTGGGTTATTACGATGCTCATTAACCTTCTAACGTCCAATTGCTGAATGAATTTTGAATTTAGGTAAGAAAATACTGACGTTCGAGCCCTAGGCATTTTTACCATTTTATAATCAATTATTGCCTGTATTTATTAATTAATTCAGCCGGTGCTGTTTAATAATGATGACCTAATGACGAATTTGTATTCAGAAGTTTGACTAGAGTACGCAAAGTTGAAATGCATGTATTTATTTATAAAATTAGGATTACATAAAATGAGAAGGGAGAATGGAAGGAAAAAGCCCTTGAATTTAATATACTTTTACGGGACTATTTGATTATAAAAGTCAATATGTAGAATATAACTCGTGAAAAGTAAGTACCAACTTTCGTCTCACTCTCTCTCTCTCTCTCTCTCTCTCTCTCTCAGTCGCAGGGATGAGCGAAATGAATGGTCGGCAGTACACTTTTCGTCGACGATTACTTTTTTTTGCCGGACCGAATTTGATTCGAGCTACTTTGCGTTAAATGCATTTCGCATTAAAAAAGAAAAGAAAAAAAAAAGAAAAAAATAAAAGAAATCCAAACTTCCGTCGGAGCGAGGACGAGTGATTCGAGCCGCGGGAAAATGAAACAGTTTAGGGAAGCTGCCGGTAGCGCACCACCGACTCCGTCCATTCGACGGCCTCCAAACTTTCTTTCCAAATTATAAAAAGCCTAAAAAATGTATTATTGGGGGGGTTAGGCGTGGGGGAGAGGGCGAGAGAGAGAGAGAGAGAGCCAGGCAAGTATTAAGGTACCTTAGGGTACCTTAAGGTCAAATTAGATAATTGTGAGCTCGCGTTGTATTATAAGTTTTTAATTTTCAAGGGGGACGAGGGGGCTCGGCTCTCCTTACAGGGTATGCAAATTACCTTTTTAAATATTCGCGATGGTTAACGGCTTTAAAATAATTATACACGAAGCCTCGGCTGTTCTCCCAGAGATAATGGAAAACTAAAGGGAGACAAAGTATATAAATAAATGATATTTACTTAAGACGATTGGATTATTGCCTTAATATAATTATTCGAGTCTCGAAAATTTCCCTAAATTAATAAAAAAAAAAGGGGGGATCGAGTGCCGGTTTACTCCCGAGCCCTTCTCCCGATATTTCTACAAAAGTCAAATATCTCTGTAATTGGTGGGTCATAGGAAAGCATAGAACACCTCCTCCCCACGTTATATCCATAATATTCATTCGATCCGACGATAAGGAAACCTCTGCCCTCTGTCCTTATTCACTTTATTCACGAGACAATACTAATCTGCAATAATATTCAATCCTTCGAGGTTTTCTATTATTCGAATTCAAAACGCATACATAACGAATGCATGAAAAATCATGTGGAAAAATCATGAATATGTAAATTTTAATAAATTCCATGGCCCTTTCTCATTACATTACGTGTACTATGGTTTAATATTTTTTTTTATTTTTTTTTTGTTCTTTTTCTTCTTTCTATTTAGAATTTTTAGCTCGAAAATTTTTCATTTCTTTTTACTTTTTGTTTTGTTTTTTAATAATAAATACTTAGGGAAGAGGTGGAAAAGTTGCTCGAAATGATAACGCGCGTCGCGTTTCCACGAAGCTTCGCTACAGTAATTTTAACAAATGTATAAAGAAATTTATTAACTATCGTTGCTCGCGCAAGGATCAACTGTCCGTTTAAATACATTTTTACCCGAATGGGAATAGCAGAGAAAATAATATTACGGATTAATGATTATGGTGTATCTTCGAAAATAATATAATTAACAAAAACGATCGTGTCCCCCGTTAATAAAATCGAGAATGTCGTTATCGCGACGTCCAATGCGATGATTAAGGATCTACGAGGCCTTTCCGGCATTGGCCTTCCTCGACCGAGCGGTACCTTAAAGGTTTTCGCCCCCGTATTTTCAATCGAGAGTGTATCGCAGCGCAGAGAGAGAGAGAGAGAGAGAGAGAGAGAGAGTGAGAGAGAGAGAGAGAGAGATAGAGAGAGTTGGACACGATCCTCACGACCTGGTCAATATCAAGATCGTAGCACACGGATTTCGGCAGATTTCTAGCGAAACCCAGAGAGGAAGAGAGAAAGAGGGCGGGAAGGGGGATAGATATTCGTAGGTAATTCAACGCGAATCCACAGGAACGTAACAAGATGAAAGAAAAACGTGAGAGGCAAAAGTCGAACGAGCGAGTAGCAGCTCTCGCATGAACGAGATGGAATACATAAATAGATTGCTCCCGTACGTAGCACTCTCTCTCTCTCTCTCTCTCTCTCTCTCTTACACTCGAAATTTGGACCGAATGAGCAAGAAGGGGTAAAAGAGAGCGAGCGAGAGAGAGAGAGAGAGAGTGTTTGTGTTTGCGTGCGTAAGAGAACGAGAGGGAAATACAGGAAAGGCGAAAGAGTGAGATTTTCGCTCTTTCTTGTCGCGCCCAGCTCTCTCTCTCTCTCTCTTTCTAGTATCCCACACACGAGCGAGTTCACTCCCTCTCTCGCTCTTTCACATTTACTCTCTGGCTTCTTTTCAAAGCAGAGTGGTAGTAGTCTAGACAGAGTGTCGATTTTTGCCACAGCACCAAATTAGAAACTCTCCTCTCCCTGTCTCCCCCCGGCCCACTCCCCCCGCCATCTCCTCTTATGTTTATATCAAGCGCGCATCTTTCCTTCTTTTTCCTCTCCGCTGTTTTTCTTTTTTCTTTTTTCTTTTTTGTCTTTATATCTTCGCTTCATCCCGCCGTGCGAGTCGAGCGCGGCCGATCGCGTAGTCCGACCATCGATCTGTATAAATTACTCCGTCTCTCTTTATTACCATACGACCTTCCGTAAAGGATGCTGCTGATTTTTTAATCTCTCCTGCCACACCTCTTGGTAATGCTCGTCGAAAGCAAGGGGCACGTTTTCGTTAATCCCATATAAGCGGAAGAGGGACACGATAAAAAAACGGGAAGGCAGTTATGAATTCGCTGGAGATCGAGGGATAGATTTAAAAACTTAGCCAAATATAAATATCCAATTAGATTTGAGTTTGAGTGGGCACGTGACCCTCGCACTGCATTCGCGTGAGGCTTCGGTTGGAAAAAAAAAGTTGTATACGTTGCGACTGTGAAATTTAGTGGAATTTAATGCGCGCGCAGAAGAGAAGGAGCCTTTGAAAATATTTAATATCTGATTAATCGTAGCGCTTGAGGCCATGCGTCGACTTATGCGAATGGCATTTCACTTTAGATCGCTCGAGGATCCATTTAGAAATGTATTTTCTAAACAGCGTGTGTAATGACGAGGAGAGTCGATTATCGAGTCGAGGACTCATATTTGTCGTATGTAATGCCGAGCTCCGGCTGCTTTTGTGAAACGAGTGCAGCTACGTATGCGGCGAGTAACGCCGGAGACGAGGTCCGACGCGCGGGGGTGCGGAGTAGTTGCTGGCGGATCGTCTCTGAAGGTCCGGGAGGATACCGAGCCCAGTCAGAAGGAAGATGGGGATGTTACGAGGGCAGCTACGGCCAACTAAGTTGTCGACTCTCTCCTCGTAAAAGGTGGTTGGGGTGTGGGTGGGGTCGGGGGGTGTATATCTCAGGTTACACGGCCGATACACGTGTTACCGGCGTCGTTAGGATATTAGACTCGAGGGCAGCTTCCGCCACCGATTTCATGGACTTGTTCGGTTTTCTCTTGCGAGCAGTTCTCGCCGTCGAGACAGAGATAAATAGATAGATAGATAGATAGATAGATAGAGAGAGAGAGAGAGAGAGAGAGAGAGAGAGAGAGTGACGGAGAGATAGAGAGAAACATTTATCGTAGGAATTCCTGCGTTATTAGTTCAGTCAACTCTTTCGGACTCACGGTAATGTATAGTATCCGCTTGTTATCGACCTCATAGCGGCCTTTTCTTCCGATTCGTTTTCTTTATAAATAAAGGGGTACGCAGCCGATGTATTTTTATATCTCATACAGTGGCCCGAAAGCTCCGAGCGGTATACTCGGCCGGCCGCCTAACCTGAAAAATACATCTCGAGCCCGCTCAAAGATCTAAATGGGCTTATCACGCACGGCTACCGGCGCTTAACAAAATATCAGCGAGCCAATGAACCCCAACTAAAACAATGAGTTGCCCGGGTACTTTCGTAAATACAATATTGTTAGTTGAATACTTCGAAAGGATTTAATCGCGCGACTTGCAGCACGTTCCTACGCTACTGCTCTTGCCGCTGCCCTTGCTTTCATAATTCTCGATAGCGGACCCGGAATATACTGCATCAGCACCAGCAGCAGCAGCAGCAGCAGCAGCAGCAGCATCAACAGCAGCAGTAGCAGCAGCAGCAGCAGCACCAACAGTATAATAATCTTGATGGAGTCATTGATGCCCCCGCTACACCCCCCGCCCCACTCCCTCCCTCCCACCATGCAGTCCATGGTATTTCGAGAAAACGAGCGAATTATGTTTTCGCTTGCGTTCTCACTGGGTATACTCGATTGTGAACTTTGGCTCGGACGTTCAATAGTTTCGTTTAACTCAAAGCGAGTACAGGCGCGCATTACGCATGTCAGAGTCACTGATTTACTTAGTATGACAAATGGGCATAATAATCGGCCGAACTGCGTTTACACCTCTGCGAGAAAGCTTTATTGATTCCTCACTCGTTGCGCCAACCTCGTTATTGGTCCCCCCTTCCCCCTCCCCTCTCTCTCTCGCTCTCACTCTTTCTCTCTCTCTCTCACACTCCCGGAACCGTTGACCCACCTCATTAAATAACTCTAATCGACATTTACATTGCAAAAGGAAGGAGGATTGAGGGCTCGCAGGCTCCGTTGCCGACATTCAAGGATTTACACGCCATGCAATTACGGACCCATTAGTCGGATGGGCATTTCTCGGATTTTCATATTATACGAGCGTTTTATGTCATCGCCGTACCGTCGCTCGAAGAAACGTCGGAGAAGCCACCGCCGTCGTCACCAACGCTAGACAATGCGACGCTCGCTCGCTTTCCCATCCCAACTCCAAAGGCAAAGAAGCTCTCTCTCTCGCTCTCTCTCTCTCTCTCTCTCTCTCTCTCTCTAATTTTAGACGACGTCCTCAGTGCCGTATCTACGTACCTAAGCCGCTCATCCTACCTTGGGCCCGATTCTCCAACCGACAACCTCCGTTCCTAGACATTTTTATTTTCCTATCCACCCCGCCCTGACCCCACGACTCTATCAACAACCTAATAATGCAATCACCTTTCGGCTCACATTGTTTTTTATTTAGTTGATTTTTGCCATCGCCGTTCGTTAAATATAATTCCAAGCGCAACCTTATCCCATGCGCGTATTCCAAATGTTTAAATGACGCTTTAAAAAGGAAATACAACATTTACGTAAGATTTTTCTTTGGGTGGCGCAAAATTTGGATTTCATCCAAATTCAATCTACGCATAAATCTCCCTAGCCGGCTAACAATGTACTTAGCCAAGCTATTTTTATACCCTTACACTATCGGATTGACAACACATTTAATAATAATTTTAGGCGAAAAATTATTTATTACGCGCCTCGGCCGTAGGGAGAAGAACGGTGAACTTGATGAACTTGACGAACCGTTTACAATATAATTCTGGAAAAGGGCAGAAAGTTTAATTGAAATGACTTCCACGACTCTTATTGGGGGTTATTCGATGTAATGGATATTTTATATAAAGTATATTCGACTGATGGATTTCCCATTTGCCGAGCTTAATATGAAATGTGTGCGCCGAAGGACGGACGTCACCTAATGCCATGATACCGGTAACTGATTCCATAAGTATAACCCCAATCGAAATGAAGTGTAGCTTGAAATTGAAGAATCGCGGAAAGTGGAGGAAAACTCGATGGAGAAATGGAAAGACTATGGGGGGATCGAGTGGTCCTGGCGGAAGTAATCATTAAGAGTGCGAGAGAGAGATAGAAGTCCCCTCCATGCCCGAGAAAAATCGTGAAAGCAGATTTCGCTATCAACGGAAAGGACGGGATGCAGGCGGCCACGAGATGCTTTAACCTTCTCTCAATCCATCCTCGAGAATTCATACTTTTCGAGGTAGAAGGCTCGTCGTTGCTCTCAAGATGCGAGGATATTACATATCTTTCCGGCGCAAATGGCAAGCTTTGGCCTCCTCCTTCTTTTTTCTTTCAGATAAGTCGGCCGATTACTCCCGGGGGATGGGGAATAACGCAAATAAATCGGATACCTTATCGTCCCGGATCGGGGAGGTTAGAATAAATTATAGCCCTGGTACTGCAAAACTTGCTTATTTACAAAAACAGTCGTTTCCGAGGACTCGAAGGCTTTGAGCTCGAGCCCGAGCTCGGCAGACTGACATTAGCAGCGTCTGGCGTCGTAATCGATATCCTTGGTGAAAACAGTCAACGACAGCAAGGGGGCAGCGATCAGCGGTAGTATTTGCGAGAGGGCGAGCGAGTAAAAGCAATCGCAGAATCGCAGGAAGGTATGGGTGAGCCGATTTAAGTAAAGCGCTCGGTTATTGGGGCTTTATCACAGTTGGCTGTGCCCAACATATGCGTACACGCGTGATTTGGCGCGGAGGGAGCGTTTCCGAAGTGGGCGCACGCACAGAGGCCGGAAAAGTCAAGGTTGAGGCTCGCCTATGGCTGTAAGGGCAAGTTCTTTTTTTTTTTTTTTTAATGAATCTCCCGCGAAGCGTAGAAAATCGGAAATAATATTGGCGGATGAGTGGTCCGGTTTGTCGGGGGCGGGTAAGGAAAGCCAAAACTCGGACTATCGGGAACTCGGTCCTATCGAGTAAGAAATGAAAAAGCAGCGGAGCCAGCCTCAGCTCCCCCGAGAGAGTAAATACGTCCGGAAATAGGGGGATGGAACAAGGTATCATCTCGTTTGGGGAATTTCTTTAACGCGGCTACCAATCGACATCTCTCGATTAGATCCGCGATCGCATAATACGACAGAGTCCACTATGGTCTCCATTATAATGGGACGTATGCCTATCGTCCCCCGATGGAATCCCCATTGAAGCGATAAGTAATCAATGGTAGCCGGAGATCAATGCCTTTATGAGATTCCAGGAGCCGCATTATTCAGGAGGAAGAGTAGTCGCAAGCCCAGCTAAGACTCTCCGGCAGCTAGAGACGATACGAGATTGGCCTGGACGAGGTGCTTCTTGACGAGATGACGAAAGGCATCTACCTCGTTTAAAAACCTTGCCCCGGCCCATCCGGCCGCTACACCCACCTAAACACCCACGCACAACGTTGCCGGTCTTGATTTAACGTCCGGAGACGTCGAGCCCCTGGGGATAGTACATCGATCTTTCGACATTCGCTTCAATATATATATAAAAAAAAAAAAAAAAAACAGCTACGTTTCAGATACCCTTTATGTTCCAGGTAAAAGTGAGCGATGTTGTATTGGCATTTACTCGGTCTCGAACGAGACTAATATTATGTCGGTCCGTTATATTACTTTCTCTTCCCCGGCTGCATTGTCCTTCTTAAATTCCCAATTCCCAATTCCCGACGATGCTTCCGACGAATTAAGTGAGCGATTAAGCACACGAAGCCCAAGGATCAATGTATCGTATATTCTTTTCGATTGTTGGGGGAGGGTTTTTTTTTTGTTTTCGTTTTCGTTTTCGTTTTCGTTTTCGTTTGAAATCCTCAGGCAAACGTAATAAAGTTCGATTGTTTGAAAGGTTTAACGGCGGACTTAGAATGGGGTTTAGGTTTTTTTTTTTTTTTTTTTTTGTTTTTGTTTTTCCCCTTCTTTGTGGACGAGCCGTGGAAATGATATAATCATTAAATTTTCCAGATCCGTTTTTGTTATTATTCGAGCGGAGGATATTGATAAATAAAGGCTGGGAGGGGGGGGGAATTTTATGAGGGGCAGAGTTTTGGGCGAAAGTGCTTCTGGATTGAATTTTCGCGTCGAATGGCCAGGAAGTCGAGTCCGGCGTTAACGGGACAATTTCCCGGGGAAGCCAGATGAAGAGGATCGGGAGCCCGGAGCGGGGAACCGGAAGCCCCGGACACTAATTCTCGATGAAAAATGGCTCTTTGATCTCCAAAGATAACCGCGTGCGCTCGCTGTTAATCTTGTGGTGCGGTCTGAAACTTGGAACTCGTGGCTCAACTCGGGCTCGGGGTTGGGCTCGGGCTCGGGGTTGGGCTCGGGATCGGGGTCGGGGTCGGGGGAAGCAGTAGCGGTAGCGGTAGCGGTAGCGGTAGCGGTAGCAGCAAGGATGCATTCGCCTCTTCCTGCCATGACACCGCCACCAGCAGCAGCATTTGACCGCCAGCTGTGGAGTTGACGGGAACGGCATCTCGCGGTAAGGGAGTAATCGTCATCAGCGATATCCTTAGTAAACTCAGTCGAGTTGCGTAAGTACACTGTTGGCCAATTCGCACTCGCGCGTCACAGCCCGCCTCCGCAAATAATTCTCTATAGATCGGCCGATGAAGCGGACGTTTCTTTACCGCCCTACATTTCCATCCTCAATACAAGTAAACGTTATTTATTTTCACCTTTCCTTTATCCGTCTCCTTCCCCGATCGCTTCAGTGTGTGTGTGTGTATAATTTGCGCCAATCGACAAGAGCAGCGTCACCGCGTCATTCTATCGACTCTAAACTTTATTAGTACCCGTCAACGTATACAAAACCCGCTCCTGTCGCGAGCTCTTTCAGAATCTCTAAGTGGTTTCAGTGAGCTTCGATCGACGGATGGAGCAATACATTCCCCGACTTTTATTCCTCGGCTGCACATAAAAGTAGAAGAAGGGCACGTCTCGTTTAAAAGAATACGGGGACGGGGACGGGGACGGGACTCCCGACAAAGGTAGTTAATAAAAGTCGAAACATTCATATATATATATATATATATATTTAACAGTCCTTTGGATATTAACAATAACAACGACAACAACAACAACAACAACATGAAGAAGAATAATAGTAATGGTAATAATGACGACGATGAAGACAAGAGAAGAAACTACCGTTGAAACGTATAAATCACTTAGGCTCGATTACGTGGATTAAAATGATAGGAATATTTTTGGAAAGAGCTTGGAATGTGTAAATTAAAAAGTTTCATTCGATCAATCACTTTCTGACTCGATAAACATTAATATTGAGGAGCGATATTGAGAAACTGTGTATCCTCGACTAAGATCTAAATCTACAGAAAATGTTTACTTTCTACAAAAATCTAACTTCTATTTATAAATTTCGTTTTAAAATAAATGATGTATTTTTAATTTCGATAAAATTCTCTTCCCGCCAGTTTGCTCCTTCATCGGCAATGTCCGCGTGTCTGTGATTTTAGGATTTTTGTTTTTGTTTTTTTTGTTTCTTTTTTTGTTTCTTCTTTTGTTCTTGAAAACCAATTGTCCCATCGCTCGTGTGCAGCTTTAGGTAATACGAGTGAATATAAACATCGACGAAGATCCATTACGATTAGGATTCTATTATAGTCGGTTTGTTGGTGCGTGTATTTACTCGCGTCTCACGATATTGATTATAAATGCTGCAAAGTAATAGTAGTGCCATCGAGTTGGTTTGGGTGAGTGGGTCGAACAATGTCGCCTCACGAGCAAGAGGGAATTTCTTGTCGCCATACAAATTATATTAGCAATAATACAAGAGAGGGAGTCGAGATATTATTCGAGGGTCGATGATGATAAAGAAGATTGGGATGAGGGGCCGGGATAGAGAGTAAGAGAGTAAGAGAGAGAGAGAGAGAGAGAGAGAGAGAGATGGGGGTGGGGTGAGCTTTATATAGTAAAAGCAAACTTCCCGTGTCTCTATAGCCATTGAGCGCAAGTAGAATAACCCCGAGACTCGTGAGCGCAACTTCGATTATATAAGAAAAAGTCCGGCGCCTTTACGCCTTCCCGTCGGCACTACTCAAAAGCAGCCAGCCTCCGCTACTCTACTTGTCTACTCACTCGACTTTCTCTACATCTCCCGCTCTCCCCTGTCCCACCCTCACTCCCTCCCTCCATCCCCGCCCCGCCCCATCCCGCCGCTCTAGAAGCCGCGTCGCGTGAACAGCGCGTTTTTTTTTCTTCCCGCACCTCTCCGCGTTAACAACAAAGGCGGCGTAAAGTGGAGGAGAGAGAGAGAGAGAGAGAGAGAGAGAGAGAGAGAGAGAGAAAATAAAGGTTGCGCGGGTGGCTGTTGAGCGGTCGCGGCGACGGTGACGGCGACCGGGGCCGTGGTTCCCCCGGCCCCCCGGGCTGTGTGGTGTCGGGGGTGCTTGAAGGTTGGCCCAAAGCAGAGAGAGAGAGAGAGAGAGAGAGAGAGAGAGTGAACGGAATCGCTGTATGGTTCCGCGCGCGAGGATGACGTGCCAAGTGCTCGAGTCCTCTGGAGAGCTTTCAAACGTTTCTCTCCCATCTCTCTTTCTCTATATGTCGCATCGCGTCCACCCCCCCTGCCCCCACCCTTTTCTTCCCCTGACCACCGCGTCACGTCAACCGACACTTTTTACGCTCCCTTCATATTTCTTCGTTTTCTGCAAACTATCCGTCGCGCGTGGCATATTCCTCGCCCCATCCCCCTCTCGACCCCGCGCGGTCCGTGGCTCTCCGTAGGTGAGACAATTGAAAAACTTATGCACCAGTCCATGAGGGAGATGGAGATAATGCAAAGTTTTCCACATCCTCGCGTGCAGCGAAAGTATTAGAAGCGCGCTCGTCCTTTCTTTGGATCGCTATGGATCTCCTCCCACTGCGCCCGCGTTACTTATGCAGATAACGGGAATGCCTCTGTCCCTTTATAAATTTGCAAAAGAAAGTTAAGCCGCCGACGTGGTATGGAATGTCGATATGGTTTTTCAAAAATTTGTATTTCTCATTCGAATTCACGGTGACTGATTTCTTCCCTGACGCCCCCCCCTCCCTCCTCCCCAGGCCCACCCATCGAGCTCACGCTCCCCCGACCCCACGCGAACTTCCCGAACTCACTTGGAAAACAAATTTTTTTCAATAATCAAATATTACCGGAGATCCATGCGTACTACTTCCTACTTCTTTCTCTAACCACTTCGTCTATTAAAATATATTCAATCGAGCGTAGAACGGCCCCTTCCTCAATCAAATTTATAATCAACAATTATTAATTAGGGAAAACAATTCTTCATTATTATTATTATTATTATTACGTTCGCGTTAAAGTTATTTTTAGCCATTTAGCCCGAGTTATTTGGACAATTATTAAATATCACCTCGAATACTAAACGTCCGACTCCACGGAACTTGTAAAACTCTTTCGAATAATATACTTAGCATTTATCTGGCTTGTAAAATGGATAATGGATTCCGAATTATGTATTTGTATGAATCCGTACCGGTGACGTGCAGCGAAATCGACTGCAATTATGCATAACTCTATGCATAATTACGCGACGATACGAGTGACAGTTGGCATTTCCTTGACGTTACAATGGCAAACGGATTCACAGATTTGGTTACTATATAGAAAAAAAAAAAAAAAAAAATCCTATCAAAGATTGTGCAGAATGTTTTCCCTTCCACTGGTGCGAAAGTGACAGCGGACTCTCTTTCCGGTGATAGCGCCCGAGGGTATCGTTGTGGAAGTATCCTAAATGAAAATTCGAGTCTTCGTTCCGATGTGGAAAATAACGATACCATTCCCTACTCATCAGAACTTTGTAAAGTAGGATGAAGGTCTAGAGGAAGAGATAAGTTAAGTAAGTAGGAGAAGTTTGCATTAGATTCGCATTCTCCGGAATACTTATTTAATTTGAAAGTAATAGTTTGAGATAAAATTGTAAGTAAATAGTTATTTAAGGGTTAAGTTTGAAGAATTACCGACTCGATGATACTTCTTCATTATTTTTCATTCGAGCCTTCGAGTATTATTTCGGCTAAAATAAATCATGAAAAAGGAAGGGGCGATACGATTACGTGAGCGTCTTAAAGAGGAAGACTAAGCTTTCGAAATAATTTCCCGTGCATATACGTGTGGCTGCGTGTGTATATAGGGAGGATATTCCAGAAGTACAAGACATGAAAAGGAAGCGTAAAGCAAATTATGATGGCATTAAGCCGCGCTTAAGATCCTATCTTCAATATTCAAAGCATAAATGTTATGACATTAATAAATAAAAATGATTTGCATGGCTCTAAGCTCGTTAAGAAATTCAGTAGCGAAATATCGCGGGCATTCACGTTATTATTGCCGTAATAATAAGAGATAGGGTGGGCCGGGGGGAGGGCTGGTTGAATGAACGGCCAAGTCCTTCCGCGGAAGGAATAAAGAAAAAGAAGTTGTAATGTACTTTTATGAGCGTTAAAGAAGAAGAAGAAGAATAAGAAGAAGGAGAAGGAGAAGGAGAAGAAGAAGAAGAAGAGGAAGAAGAAGAAGAAGAAGAAGAAGAAGAAGAAGAAGAATAAAAGGGTAACGTAGGCGGTAAGTAGCGAGTTAGAACGCAGCCAATGTTGCATCTGAAACGAACACGTTTAAAGAGAGTCGGTCGGTTAAGGGGGGGGGGTGACGGTATGGAGCCTAACAAGAGCTGGAATTATACAAAAAGTGTGGGCGTGCGGGACGAGGAGAATCGTCTTGTTTTTCCCGCAAGATATTGCGCGGTGAAGCCCGCAGTCAGATTTATTTACTCCCCCACCCCCACCCTCATTGCCCTCTTCAAGTTATATATTAACTTTGCCTCGCGCCGTTCTATTTTTTACTGCGCCTAAGTAAATATACGTGTTCCGTTCCACTAGTCTATGGCTTTTAACCTTTTGATTTTTCAAAATGTAATGCATCGATGCTGCGAAAGCCGAGGAGAAGGGGCGAAAGTAAATGGATAAATAGTGGGTCGTGCATTGGACAGGTGAGTTGCTGAGCAGGGGGGGGGCGGGAGCTTTCATTTATCGAAATAGGTGAATTTCATTCAGGCTACTTTATAGCGCTATGCGGACTACACGGGGGAAGAGAGGGAGAGGGCACGATGGCAAGTCGGGAATAGGGGGGGAGGGGAGAGAAGCGCGTTGGCACTTTGACAGATGCCACGACGAATCTTTGCTCTGCCTTTTTCACTCTGTTTCGTACTCCTTTTGCCCATCACCCTTGCCCCCCCCACCCCCCAAATTCCCCCCTACACACATCAAGAACCGCGCCCCGCACCGAGGCCTACGTACATGTGCGCTTGGCATCGCGTTCAGTGGCTCCCGTGCGCATCTACCGCCGCATAATAAACCTCTACCTACACAGCCTCGCCCTCCCCTCCCAACCGCCCTTAAGCTCGTCGCTTTGGCGTCGCTCCGCTCGCGTCAACTCGTTTATACGTCGTGTATCGCACCGCTCATACTAATGCCATTAGCCCTGAGCCACTACGAGCAACGAGACTCTACGAGGAGTATACTACTCCACCCCCCCTACCCACCCACCCAACTGTCCTATCTCATCCGTTCTCTTACGTTTCTTCTTACGCCCCCCCCATCCAGCACACGATGAGCAGCACGACGACGATGCCAGGAGCGGAGTAGTCGCTCGACGATCCTCCGGAGGCCCCGAGACGACAGAGACAGGGAGGGAGTCAGGGAGCATACGCAGACAAATAGAGACAGCTAGAAGGAGGAGAGAGCCGACCCGCCCGGCTTATGATGCATATGTCTGGATGCTCGCGTACGAGTGTCAGGCAGCTCGGGGCTGATCCGGGGGAAATGAAATTTTCGTCGAGTTAGGCGAATGTGTGGAAATAAACGTGTCGAGATAGATCTGCTCGGGCACGTTTCCGCCCAATTGTTTGCAGGCACGCGTGTACTCGTCCCCGGCTCGTCGTCCGGGGCCGGACTCTCCCAAGCCAATGGAGGGGCAATCGAGGGGGAGGGACTATTTACACACTGGCACCCCTCCTACCACGAGTCGGGCTGAGCGCGGCGAACGATTGTTGTGCCTGCGGTATAATATACCGCCCTAGTGCAATAATCATTTAAACTTACAAAAGGACTTGGGTTACTGCGAGAGCCGTCCAGGAGTTTAACTCGCGCCGCCTTCGCTTCGACCCGGAGTTTTACCGTAAAGGGGTAATTAGGTTTAGCCAATAACTGTCCCGTCCGTCAGCCCCCCTCCAGCCGCTCCAGCCACTCCAGCCACTCCAGCCCCTCCAGCCGCTTCAACCCCAATAACCGCTCGAACCGCTCCAACCCCCGCCGCCGACGACGAATATACTGTCGCGAATATACATCGGCACCAACGTGTCGCACGACCACTGTTACGTCTCCCCGAAATACAAGTGAGGCTGCGCGAGTCCTGAGATCTTCTGATTGACGGGAGCCGCGGGATCAGGATAAGGATTCAACCTCGACGTGGTGGAAATTTTCTTAAAGCCGTCAAAGCTCTTCTCGCGATTATCCTTTTTCTCCTCCGTCGAGGAATATCAAAGGGCTTTTATTACGTAATCCGATAAAGCGCTATAATGATTAATATTACCGACAACTGGAAAATCCGCCAATCGCCATTAAAGCTCCCTTTATTCGGCCTGACACTTGCAAGATTTTTCAAAACGAATCAATGAGAGGCCGGCACACAAGCACTTCAAGGACCGCATTGTACGAAATTTCTCATCTCCTGTCCGTGTCACCGCCCCTTCCAATACCCACGCGCCTTTAGAGTGTAGAAAATTTTCCCTACTCAGGCTCGCGCTCAAAGTTCCCAAAGAAAACTTTAGACTGTATAGAATAAAATTCCTTCCCTTTATACGTCCTCCCAAACCCCCATCCCCAACCTCAACCCCAAGCCCGCCTCACCCGCCCAAGCCTCTTCGGCCCCACGTGTGCACGGGCACAAGCACATACGTACGCATGCGTGTGCACAAGCACATACGGATAAATGCGCGGGCGCGCGTGTCATTGCCGTATGAATTATTCAGAGCGTTTTAGAGTCTCTGGAAATATTACACTAGACTAATGCATTGATATACTAGCACCACTACTGTGACCGTGACTAATGAATTATGTATAACAGTATTACCCACTACTAACAATGCTATTTAAAATTCTTATGCGTTCATGGGGGAAAGGATGCGCGGGACTTATGAGATGAAACATTGAGCGTTTGAGAGGAATCGACGAAATGCATCGCGGCAAAAGACATGTTCTCTCTATAAATCATTATACTGAAATTATTCTTCCTCGATCGTATTGATAGAGATGCGCTCCAGTCGCTCGGAGTACACAGAGCACGAGGTGGAGCGAGAGAATGAGCTCTGGAGACTGATGTTTTCTTGATCAGTGTGAAACTCGAGAGCTTGAAATAAATTAGCATTATTGTGGAAAAGGGATTGAACGTTCGAAAGAGGAAAAATTCTCGATTACGTTGAGCCTAATGTAAATAGAAATGGGGATGACAATCGGTATTCGACCGATAAGCCGAGGAGCGATTTTGTATACCGAGGGTTTGTGTTTAAATTTCCCTTTGGGTAAATGCAATTTTTGGAAAATATTCCGAGTCTCTATGTATGAGGAATGAAAACGATGTAAAAATAATAAAAACGCTCTTGGGAAGCTGATACGCGTACACGTTGCATAAGATGAAATATGTAAATCAGAAGAAAAATGTAAAACATATTAAAGTAAAATAGAGGGTAAATAAAAATATCATAAATATCTGAGGCTTTTAATGACCGGGAGATGAAATATTTTAATATTTTATTAAAATACCCGAATCCGAATGCCATAAAAGGGGTGGGGGGGGGAGGAGCTGTCATTCCTTCAACTCATGTGCCATTCCTATTATATTTTTCCTTCATAGATCGTAAAGTTTACAAAATCACTGAATTTATGTCTGCGGGGCTGTTTTTCTAAATAAAATAAAAAAAAACACCCTACCCCTTCCCCTTTGATGTATACACGATAATATAAATATACGTATGTATATATAAATATATATATATCTATATATATATATTTAAATAGTCTGCCCTTTATTTTAAAGAGCGATGCGTTAACATAATATTCCTAGGGGCGTATGAAGCCCCGATCGTATTCTAACTAAAGTTGCAATGACGTTGAATGTATTAAAAATGCAGAGAAGCAAAGGGAAGCTCGAGCTGTAAGCCTCGTAGGATGTATGGGGCGTGCAGCTTAGTCATTGAAAGCGATAGGCCGGACGAGCTCTTTAAGCGATAAACTAGATCATTATTCATCAAGCGCGTCCGAGAGAGAGAGAGAGAGAGAGAGGGACAGAGAGAGAGAGAGAGAGAGAGAGAGAGAGAGAGAGAGAGAGAGAGGGAGGGAGAGAGACCGTGTGCGTGTGCTCGTGCGCGTGCGCGTGAGAGCGAGGGCGAGCGCGAGTGAAGCTTGTAATAGGAATTGTATACGCAGGAGCGTGTAGAATACCTCCGCAGGTGTCAATTAACGTATTCCGAATTACTCGTTTTGTATTCGCAATGCTAATTCGTCAGCTGAATGTACCGAAAATTCCTTACTCGGCGACTATGCCGTCTGCAACTAATTTAATGCCGGTAAATATACGAGTTCCATCGGGATCCGAGCTTTAAACATCACTCCAAACGCTATTGCATATCCTCTACATATCACCTAGATCCCCTAAACTCCTTTTTACCTTAACGAATTTTACACGTGCACGTTTAAGCTGAAAGCCTCGATATTTGTCCTCCTCGGTGACCTTATAAAGCAATAATATTATACAATCAGCCGAAAATTCTGCAATTTCTCCCCGCTTTATTAAATAAACAAAGTCCGAGAATTTTTTTTTTTTTTTTTTACACGAATCGCTGAGAGTCGTCGGACTTAATTGGCAGCTGCACCACTTCCCTGTACCACCTGGACCACCGACATTAACATCCAGCCTCGAGGAATAATACAGGCCTTTTCAATGGGCCGCGAGTGTGACCTTTGTGATGCTTTGCGCTCGTTCTTCCTCGTTCTCCTGGCATTGCGAATTACAAAAATAAAAAAAAAAAAGGAAAAAAAAAAAGAAAAAACAAAGAAAAGAATCACGACCCCAAGAAAGGTTAATAAAATTTTTAAAAGCTCATTTCATTAACTTTCGCAATTTCTTCTTTTATTAGGAACTTTTAAAAGGCTGATTCGATACTCGCTTCGCTCGAGCATGAATAACTATTCCTGCTAATTGAAGCGAAATATTTAATATTCTCCGCTTAGGCACTCTCCGTGCAGTTCGAAAAGAGTGAATATCTTTCTTTGATATTAAATTTCGTAAATTAAACTTATTCCGCAACAACGTCGAATACGCAATTGTTATGCATTGTGAAATGTGAGCAGCCGGAAAAGAATGCGCACTCGCAATGGGGACATAAAGGAGGGAAAAAACGGAATCGCGCTTTATACACCTCAGTACGGCTTTAGGGCTGCTTTGGACGGGCCGCGACGGGTGTTAATAGTCGGCGGGGGGTTTGGAGGGGGCGGGGGGAGTGAAGGGAGTGAGGGTCTCGTAAAATTTATAATTGCCAGGGAAACGGATGAAATTATAATGAAAATAAGAATGATTGCCAATCCGCGGGGCGAAAACGTTGCGAATCTTGATATACGGTGCGCGGTGTCCGGACCCAATGCCGAAGATGTCGAAGCGTAGAGAGAAAAGTTGCAAGAAAAGGAGAAATGTCGGACATAAGCCCAAAGTGAAATTCGTTCATCGGGGCGAGGAGGCTCGGAGTCATTTTGCGTCACTTTAATGATACTTTAATGCGGAAGTGAGGAAGTGAGTGAGTGAGTGAGTGAGTGAGTGAGGGAGGGAGGGGATCGTCGTCATCCTCGTAGTCGTCGTCGTCGTCGTCGTCGTCGTCGTCGTCGTCGTCGTATTTTCTCAAGTATCCGTAAATCCAGCAATATGTAAGGCGTTGGATCGGCTCCAAGCCGCGCCGAACTGAAAATTACTGACGGATGCCGCGACCGAGGTAAAGGTCACCGCGGAGTTGTCTCTCCGAGACTCCGAGCCCCGCAGTCCGCCTCCCCCACCCCCATTCACCCATATACTCGGCCGCTCTGTCCAATGGCCCAGCCTTTCGCGAAATCCCGTCTTCTTTTCTTCCGGGCGGCTAAGGGACGAGTTAATCGAATTTGGCCGGGCGCCAACAAATACACGGACCCTCCTCCCTGTCTCCCCACTCACTGGCGCTACTACTTGGCTTATTCCTATTGTGCTCCGAAGAGAGCTCCGTTGATTGCTCCATTCTTCCCCGGCAGCCACTCTTCCATTTTTCCGTCTGCTTTTCGAAAAACAGTTAAATCCGACAGAAAGCCAGATTAGCCGACCTTACGTCCCTTGTATCGAGTGTACGAGCCAAACCGGCGAGGCGGCTATCCGCTCCGAAGACTCCGGCACACCATCTCCTCGTCATATCACCAACACTTTCTTCTTCCTTTACCTTTTCTATGCCCTCACGCACGCCCTCCGCCCCCCGCCCTCACTCGTCCTACTCGATCAGAGGTGTTTAATAAGTCTTTCGCTATCGCTTTCGCTTTGGAATCTCCCCTCTTACAAATCAGCTCCCCTCGGCTGCCAATTTCCCACTTGTACGCACCCCTTGCACCACCTGTACATAGTAGCCCTATACTTGCCTCCCTCCCCCCTCCGCCCCTCCACCACTCCAAAATTATCCTTTATATCATTAAAATCTGGCGAAATAAAATTATTAAGGGCTCACGGCTTTTTAAACGTTTTGATACTAAAAAAAATATCGATACCGAAGCGATAAAATAGGAGGCGGGCGTTCCATTAAAAAATTTTTAATGCCTTTTCATGCAAATGTAACAATGACGTAATGGGACAATTTTTATTATTTACGAAGTATCGAGGACAAAACATTTAATTACATAAGTCATAGAAAGTTAATCTTTTTTAATCTCCGGGCCATAAAGTCGCTCCATGTTATTTTTTGGAATTTTAAAAAAAAACGTATACCCCTCTCGCGTACCTACGTAAAAATATATATATATATATATATGCGCGCGCGCGCGCGCGCGTGTGTGTAAGTGTATTATGTAGAAGCGATCGTACGAAAGCCGTTAAAGTTTGATTGTGCTTAAATGAGTGCAATCATATTATATAAAATAATTTCGGGCTTTGTAAAAATTTTACAGAATTTCGGAACAATGAGACCCGAGGCTCGGTGATGTAATAAAAAAAAAAAAACTTTAAATAATTTACGAGCTAATAGATCCATTAAAAAATTATTTACTGATTTCAGGCTTATCGATCAATGTATTTTACGTCGAGGGAAAATGATTTAGTACCGGTACGAAGCAATACCTTGCATTTATGTCGATTAATTACGTATTGATGTTCTTTTTTGTTTTTTCTTCTTTTTTTTTTCAGTTTAAGCACGATACGACGTAGAAAATTCTTTTCCTCATAAACGGCGTAATAATTAAAGATATTTATGAGAAGAAAGTGAAGGAAGGCGTAGGCAAGAGAATTGGATGAATGTCATTTTTATCAGACAACTAATGTATATATATATAACGTAGTATTTGAAAGGGATCTATTTTTATAACTGGGGCTGAGAAATCAAGTGGAAAAGAAAAATGAAGGAAGCAAGAACGAAACGCGATATTTTATTTGTATCGTTAAAATTTACATGAAAAACATTTTATTCTTTCAAGTAAAAATGTAAAAGAAGAAAGAACGATTGTAGCTCGGCGGGCATCTTTTAATAGTTTAAACATGAATGCAGCAAGGCGATTGATTTATTTGGGAAAATCTAATCTAAGGTTAAAGCAATTAATTTAACGTAAAAGTTTTTTATTCTCTCAGAGTTTCCGCTACGCATACGCTACGTAGCAGCTGTATTACGTGGGCGAGCCTTGTCGGAATGGCGGTTCGAGCGATTCGCAGAGAGAGAGAGAGAGAGAGAGAGAGAGGAGGAGGAGAAGGAGGAGAAGGAGGAGTAGAGGGTGGAGGAGAGGGAGGTGAAATCATTGGGCTTACATTAGCGTAATCAATTTCGCCCGAGTAAAAGAAAAGCTGAGAGGTTAAAGGAAAATTATCTCGCTCGAGTGGTAAATCGAGCAATATTCCGTAGGGCATGAAATAAATCTGCCGACATTATCAAATGAAAAGGAGGAAGAGAAGAAAGGAAGAAAGGTCCGGGGCGAACAAAAAGAAATAGATACGGACGATGGTTGTATCTGGAAATTGGAGGGAGCGCTCGCTCGGTAGCTTTGTGCGCTCTCTCACCTGCGAGCGCTGCGAAAGCTTTCCCTCGGCTTTATGATCTCTCCGTCATCAGACTTTTTCATTGCCCCACCGTCCCCCACCGTTCCCCACCGGCCCCCATCGGCGGCACCTCGCCAGTCGCTCTTTTCTTTTATTTTTTTTTTCTCTCCCTTCTTTTCTTTTTTCTTTTTTTTTTTTTTCTTTCGCGATATGGGAAGGCGCTCTCGGACGGACCTTTATCGTCTCGGGGATCGGCCGTACCTAAGTTTTTTATCTGCTGGCCTCGGAGTACTCGGTTAGTCCTTGACTCGAGGAGCTTCCGGTGGCTTTGCCAACTCTGAGTCGCCCGGAAGCACGTATCGAATTTAATAATCGGTCCGGTGCCGTCCCTCCGCATTATGCCGAGCGATCGACGCGCGATACGCGGAAGCGGACGACGAGCCGTGGCCACGAGGAGGCAGGGAGGAGGACTCGACGCCTCTGAAGTGAAAATAAGAAAAAAAAAATAAAAAAAAAATAAACGGAGAAGCTCCCTGTTTTATCGATCCGACCGCTGCCGAGGCTGGCCAGAATAAATAAATACCACTGATCGTCGTGCCATTATTCCCGGCAGCCGTGATTCCCAATTCCTTCGCTTCTTAATGCAAGAAACGCAAGAAACAATGCTTACAATCATACTTGGTATATTGCTGGTAATAATGCTTATTGTTGTCCTTGGTCCTGTTTTTCAGCGGGCAGCGAAATTTCGCTTCTTCGGTAATAAGGTTATTGGGGTTTTCCGATAAGAATTGTCCATCGGCAGTTCCGATTTCATTAATCATTCATTTCCATTCGTATGGAACCGCGGGGGGCAAAGCCGATTTTATTATCAAACCGAGGTTCGTTCGACTTAGGCAGGTAGAGAGAGAGAGAGAGAGAGAGAGAGAGAGAGAGAGAGACGCGGGGTAGTATAGGCGCATATGCGCGTCAACGAGAGAAAAGTTAAAAGCGAATAGACGTTTATTGGGTGGGGGAAAGAGGATGGGCGGGATGGGTCGTGGGTCGGCGGGAAGCTCTGGCCGGTAAATTATATGTTTTGTGTGGGGCTGGACGAATCCGTCGGAGTGAGCCCGCGATTTCCGGTAATGTCCGACGCTCGTGGATCATCACACCGAGTCCCTTCGTTTTTCTTCTTTTTCTTTTCCCCATTTCCCCTTTCCCACCGGCACGGCTCGACGCGTAGTCCCACCCTCCCGCCCTCATACCCCTCAACGTCGTCCCCCTCCGCCCGACTCTAACACGGAATCCTATTTTGCGTAAATCTGCATTCGACCTCCGCTTATTTCACCGACTATATCTATATCGCACACCAGCCGATTCTCTCCCCCCCCCCGCCGCCGCCCAACAACCAACCCTTCGCCGACCGCTTCGGCGAGCGCTTTTTTTTCTCTAGGTATTCGACACGGAGAGATTCCGCAGCTTGAAATATATTTATCCTCGCGAAAATGCAGAATGGCCGCCGACAAGCGTATGCAAATCTTGACTCTCGTTCGGTCGCCCTGCACCAACCACTAGGTCTACTCCCTTTTTTATCGCTTCTCCTATCCCCGTCACCACCCTCTGACTCCGCTCTCTCTCTCTCTCTCTCTAGCTATCTCTGCCCTTTTTCATATCGGACTGTTGTGAGCGAGAGAAAGCAGTGAAAAATTCCCAAGAAACGATCCTGGCCGTATAAATGAAATTTTTTCAAATTCCCGATTGAAAGTTCCCTTCCTTCGCTTACCTCCTCCCCGCCCCTCGTTATCATTTATTATTTTTATTATGATAATAAAGGACCGATCTCCGGTTTGGGGAATATAATTTTCTAATGGTCCGAGATTTATTTTATCAGAGTTCGCGCATTCTGTTGAACTTCTTTCTGTAATTACGCCTGGGTAAGGGAAAACAATACCATTTATCTACCCCGAGCAATTATGATAATTTATGAATTATAAATTTGCATTTTTATTTGACCCCCTTCCCCGAAACCCTATGGCACCAACACAAAGACGGGGACAAGCAAACTCTTTTGAAATATGTTGTCAAGGTACGATATTTATGTGGGCAGTTCATAACATCGGCGTATCATATCGCCTCGGATCTTCCCATAATTTCGTCCGATGCTTTCGTAAATTACATCAAAAGATCTTATCGCCTGTCGTTATCTCGCTAATTTACACGTACAGATTGACTGCGTACAAAGACGATGAAATAATTGGCGCTGCCTCGAGGATTAATGGTCGGTCATTTCCCGAAATTCCTCCTTCTTTCCGACGATGCGTAAATAAATCTATGGGAGTACAGATACGATACCCCGATACCCGTATCAGGGCGGCGATACCCAGACAAGGAGATACGCTTAACTGATTTCGACTCCGACTTATTAAGTAAATCGATATCCTGTTTTACAAGTCCAACCGTAATTTTATTATTCCGATAATGAAAAGCAAAAGCAAAAGCAAAAGAAAATAAAGCGAAAATGTAAATAAGTATGGGTGAATATCTTATTATTATTATTATTATTATTATTATTATTATTTATTGTTGTTGTTGTTGTTATTATTATTATTACTTATTATCATTATTTATTGTTGTTATTATTATTATTACTTATTATTATTATTATTTTGAAGGGAAATAAAAACTTATAGTCAGGAATATCAGGAATGGAACGAGTCCATTTATTCATGAGATGATCTTTCCTTGGCATGTCTTCGTTCCTACCTCCTCTGTCCCTCTCCCTCTGCCCCGACCCCCCCATCACCGCCCCTCTTCCACGGCCTTGTCTCTCGTTCTCAATTGTGGTATGATTTCTGCATATGCGCTTGTTTCGTGCTCGTTCGCATTTATATCCACGAGATTACTCCGCATTTGCACAATGCATTAAATTTCCCGATCTATTTTCCTATTTCCCAAGAATCACCTCCGAAAAATTGAGACTTTAAGGAAGAGAATTTGACAGAGTGATGTATTATCGCAACCATTTCCCGAGGCCATTTTCTTACGCCAATATCATTCGCGTATATAAATTTACTCATTCGTATCCCCGTCTCTTTTCTTTCTCCCTTTTTTCTTTTCCTCTTTGCTTTTCGAATTCATATACAAGGATACGTCGATTCTAGAAATGCATTCGCAAATACCTTTCGAATGACGGCCTTAAAATAATTTCCTAACCAGCTCGAGGCTGTCCGTGACTCAATGACTTTAATACGTGTTCTTGCAATGCCGGGATTTAATTATCAATATACAGAGTGAGAGAGAGAGAGAGAGAGTGAGACGGGGCGCAGGGGGGGGGCGTCGGGGAGGGCTGGACGTCGAAATGGGTAGCATCATTGGTCGGAGGGGATAATTTGAAACGAAGCAAAATGGAGCAAAGGTACTCGGAAATGTCCACGCGGATCACCGGCTCAATAGAACGAACGAGTCATCGTTTGATAAGCCATGCATTCAGGGCGGGACGGACTCGTGAGCCGGGTCGCAGGTGCACGGGATCGCGACTCACTAGAGCACAGTGAGTGCACTGTGCCTACTACAACTGCTTTCCAGCGACTCGGAGATGCGCTGAATTCGTGTCCAGGTCTGCGCTATTTTTTCCCTCGAACCTTTTTTTCATTATCTGACAGAGCCGACACATTAAACCCTCTAAGCCATCCTCACCCCTTTGTTACGATTTGATTATGTTTCATTATGTTTGATTGATTATGAAATTACGGAATACCGAATGTCGTTATTAGTTACACGTATTGCCGCACTCGCGCCACTCAGCGCTCCGATATCATTAACGATCGTCATGTATTGTCTCCCGGATCTCTCTACCCCTCTTACTTCGTGGGCTTCTTATACTTATAAAACGGGACACTTCCACCCCTATTATTACCGCGGCCATTCAATTAGCCCAGAGAGTGTATAAATCGAAGAGTGGCGCTCGCCCGCCCGAGTTTTCCAATTTCCTTCGAGCCGTCGACTGTATTTTTCAGGCGGTCCACGAGGAGGGCGCGTACAGCGTCATCCGGCCCGTAAGTAATGTTCACGTGTCTTGGGTTGATTTGAGGGCTAGCGGTCGACCCACTGGTCGGTAAATTGCCATCCGAGTAATCTTCATTGGCCCCCAGACCACTGGAGCTTTTAAACTAATTGCACGGATTGCGTAGTGAGTGGTGGGGGGGAGAGGTTGGGGGGGGGGGTAAAGAGGCTGCTCGGCCGAGCGGGAGCTTCAGATCATGCGTAACGAGAGCGAGTCGAAACTCATCGTCTACGCCGACGTTACAGCCCGACCCCCACCCCATTACGCCCCAATAACCCCAATAACGCGTAAGCCCCGTGTATCTTTATAGATAAATAGAACGACCAGTCCCGTATTGCGAGTCGGAGCGGTACATAATCGCCAACGTAATCGCTCGAACGAGATCGCCCCTTTTCCCCGAAAATCCCTATTTTCGAGTGGCGGGGCTTCGGAGCTGGATAAAGAAAAAAACAAAACAAAAAATTTAAATTTCATTGGGAAGATTCGCTCTCAAAAACTGTGCTCGAAAGAGGCGGAGGAGGGGGGGGGTGGGGGAGTTTTTATTACATGCATACAATTCAAGGCCATTAATCGTAAACAGTCAATTATATTTAGGGTCGAAGGTGATTGGGGCGGAGGGGTTAGGGGCGGGGTGAGGCATTAAAGATCTGAAAAAAATCAAGGAGTATACTGAAAATTAGCTGCAAAAGTCCTGGAAAATTATGATAAATACAATCCGTCTTTCGAGTTTATAATTTCATGTAAAAAGTTACGAAAGAATTCAGGGTTATGCTGGGGAAGGGTGAGGCCGGGGAGTCCCAGGCATCCAGAAGGAAATGTAAATCAGCGGCTACGGTAGAGATTGAAGTTTCTTGCCATTCAGGAGTGACATCTCGAGGAGGGCAGGATCCAAGGATTCCATAAATATAGACGTATCTACAGATCGGTAACCGTGGGAGCGGAGCGGAGCGGATCAGAGCGGTGGTTTGGGAGGGAGGGGGGTAGAGGTAGGGGGCGGCAAGGAGACTATTTGCAGGATGAAACGCGTACTCGCTAGGTCGTCTGCTGTTATCCGAAAGAGTCGCGTAGGGCTGTTGGGGGATCGTGGCTCGAAGCTACTCGGCTCCCTTTCTCCCAAAGAAGAGAAAGGGGCGGTTGGGGGGGGGGTGAGGGAAAGAGGCATATTCGTATAAATTGGTATAAAAGAGCCAAGGGGCAAATTAGGAGCCTACCGTTTGTGTTGGATCCGAAGACCTCTTCGTGGTTGTAAAGGAACTCCATCCTTAAGCCAGTGCACCCTCGGAGGTGGGGAACCCCTCGTTCGACACACGAGCTTAACCCTGTCCCGGTATCTCGCCACTGAGTCTCTTAGCTCGGATAACGTGACCTCTCTCACTGGAACATGAAAAAGAAAAGAAAACGTTACTTCTTCACTCCCTCTCGACGCTTTGTTTCCAATTTTTTCTCTCTTATTATCTTAGAGAGGCGCCCTTCACTGCCCAGCCCCTCGCCCCTCGCCCCTCGTCCCGTCACGCGGTTGTGAAGCTCGGCAGGTTCTCGGCTGCCTCGGTCTCTTTCCCCCTTGCCCTTTTACTCATTGGCCCGGCCGAGCGAGCTGCATTTCTAATTAGCGACACCTTAACGGCCAAGTGGCTCCCTCCGCCAATCGGCTTAAACTCCACGGGTTCGTGAAAACGTAATAAGCTCATGTTTCGGGATTTCGGTTAAACCCATTTTCTTTAGATTACTTTCCACTCTAATGGAATCTCCGCCGCCACCGCCTTCCTCTCGCCTTCCCCTTATTTGCCCCGATCAAATATCGGCCTCTCTCCCGTCCCTCCGCGGGCCGACCTTTCAACCACATCCACACCCACACGCTGAGAGGGACGGTGCTCCTCCCTCCGCATCTCCCCCTTCGCAAAACGCTCGGACAAATATTTATCTCAAGTTTTACAAATATTTGTCCGACCGATAAATACAGTACATCTACTTGAATCACGAGTTCGGCAGCCGCCCTTCCTGTACTACATAAATTATTTCTCCGTTTTATGTTTACCTTGTGCTTTTTAGACATTCATATACTTAACAAGTCCGCCCAACGGAGGGGGCAGAAGGGAAGGGGCAACTCTATACATTCGCGCAAAGTCTCGTACGACTGTCATCGGCACCGGACTACGCCATCGACAATTAATCGTTATTGTTTGAGACCTGCGCATTAGGATATGCGAACATGTGTTAGGATACTCTGCCCCCCCCCCCAACAGTGTTGGTCCCATAAAACGTCCAGGTATGGGGAAAACCTGAAAGAAAAAGAGCCGAGTCTCGTTTGAGAACAGACAGCCCGCACATTTTTTCCTTGTTGTAAGCGACGAATTATCGGCGCGATCAGGTAATCGTGACGTATTGAGCGAGCGATAGTGAGTCGTTGTGTTGAAGTTTATAGGGCCGCGATTAAAAGGCTCTTGCGATTCATCGGGCGCGTATGTGTAACACAGGTGATTGTGTTTCGTTAAAGTAGGAGACGTTTTGCATGTCCCGGTGATCGATAGTTGGCACTAACGAGAGGAGCGTCGTGGCGTTCTCGATTTTTGGGTAAGCGCGAGTGAAATAGTGCTCGCCACTAGCCCCAGGGGGGAAGTAATGAGTGTCCCTGGGAGAGGTCTAGCGTCTCCCGGTGATCGATCAGGGGGACGAGAGGTAGAGGAGTCAAGGAAAGTGAAGTCCTCGGGGCCAGGTAGTCTCCAAGACGTTGGTGATAAGCTGGTGTCCGTGCCATACATATCAGGTCGATCAGCCAGGTCGGCACCAGGGCGACGTGTAACGGACCAGCTGGCCGTAAGTAAAAATACATTATCCGCGAGAGCTCTCCTCCGTGCGTTACTAGCGAATTTGTTATATTTTTATTCTATTGTATTTTGCGTGCGAATACTGGCTTTTTTCCTCCTTACGAGAGAAGGAGGTTTTTTTTTACGCCTCGCGGCGATTAGGGCTCGATGAATATTCAATTTTTGTATCACCATAGGAATCGACGAGTCCCGTTTCTCCTTTAAATCCCTTGCAAACCCGAACTCACGATAAGTATCAGTTTCAAGTAGCTGATAAGTTCCGACGGTTATATTTTTGTTTAAACAAACAAGTTACCTTATAGACTGGCAATTATTGCCTCAATGAAGCAAAAGATCATTCGCGTCTCATGGGTTTATAATAACACGTTCTACGTTCTCTTCTAAACTCAACTGAGATTTAATTTGGCCAATTATCTTTTGGCAAGGACGCTCTCCTTCACGAAATATAAACATTATTCATTATTTACGTTTGAGGTCGGTGTCGGGACTCGGTGTACCCGTAGACTGCTTTTCCATATCTTCGTGGTTGCCTCTGCCCCATCCACCAGCCCCATCCACCAGCCCCCTCCATCCACCAGCCCCCTCCACCAGCCCCAGCCCCATCCACCATCCCCAGCCCCCGTCACCGCCAATACGACCGAGTCATGAAATAAAATGATATTTCAAATCCTGTCAGGGAAATTGAAATCCTCGTCTGCCCTGTCCCGGATCGCCTCAGGGCCGAAAACAAAACAAAAAGAAAAATTCTCATTGCGTGACCCTGCCTATTTAAAGATCTCCACTACTTAGAGCGAAACAAAAATATTCGTAAATTGCAATTCTCCTGAGACGACGTCGTAATAAAGTCTTTTCTTCACCTTACGCGTATACTCTGGACGTTCGTGACTTTTACTGCAGATTTTCAATCTATTCTTCCCTATCTAAAGCATACGTATCATCCCACTTTTTATATTTATTTTGAAAATTACGATACGCCCCATCAGGTTGAAAATATTATACCCTACATTTAAGAGTATTAAATTTTAAATATCTTCTTGTTGCCGCAAAAGATACTGCAGCTAATGCGATTATCATAAATTTCCGAGGTTTATAACATTTGTTTTTGTTTTTTTTTCTTTCTTTTTTTATATATAAATATAAAAAACTTATTCTCGCGTTACATCCATTATTGTTATATGCTTTATCTCTTTATTATTATTTTTTTTTTTTTTGAATCTTTTTTCTTCCGCTTATTTATCGTATTCGCGAAAGATCGCGTTATCTGCCGCTGAGCAATTTCTACGTGTAAGAGTTATTTCAAAGTAAAATTATCACTTACGTCATTATAATTTATTATCATTTATATCACGATACGCTTACGCGTTTACTTTATTAATATTCTAAACCTAAGGAACTTACGTATTATTATCTTCATTCGTTACAGACTTAGGAAAGCTCGTTAATTTTTTAAAACTCATGCTGATTACCGATACTCGTTAAAAATTCATGTATATGCGCGTGTTGAGTAAATTGCAATAGGTTAGTATTGGATACAAGGATTGCGTGAGTATTATGTTATTGGCTCGCTGAAATCGGTTCAGTACAATAACTTGGACACTTTGCAGTTTCGGATTTGGTTAAGAAATTAGGTCGGCACTTTAATTAGAATGAAATCGAAGATTGATTGCAGGAATGAGGATAGAGGGACATTGTATACGAAATAATTGAACTCGGCACGAGATCACTTACAATAGCCATTACTGCCTTATCGATAATAAGAGGCTTATGGAAGTAATTAAACTTAATTTTTTTCACAACGATAGGTCGTATCGTTACATCCGAATGCCAGAGAGAATGCAACGGTGATGAATTGAAGAAAGTGGTGGAGTGCACGTGTTAACGAATGGGATGAAAGGTGGTAAGGTGAAAGTGGGCTGCCGGGGTGAGTGAGAAAGGTGGGGGGCGGGTGGTCGGATAAAAATTGGCCTGTATTTTATGGATAGAGCGGTATTATCGATTAAATCGATTAATCCCCGATTTCAAGGAGCTTACTATATATATCCGATGGAAAAAAAAAAAGAGTGCAGTAAAATCCTAAAAAATGATGGCGGCAAGTAATGGGGCGATTGAGAGCTCGACTACGAGTCCGTGCGAAAATGGAGAATTTTCGAGTGGAAGGGCTCTAGTGTACCTCCCCCCCCACCCATCACGCGTCCTTCTCGACCGGGTCCTCCCCCCTCCAGGCGTCGGAATCACTTGCAGGGTCAAGGGGGCGCCAGGAGAATCCGGAAGTGATACGGAGGGAACCGTAGAAAAATGCCGATAAGGACGCGTGCGCGAGCGAGCGAGCGAGTGAGGCAGAGAGAGAGAGAGAGAGAGAGAGAGAGAGAGAGAGTGGGAGCGAGCCTCGGAGATGGATGGTAGACCTGGGGGGCTTTCGACAATGCATCTTATCGGTAGAACGCGACCACCGCGGGATAAATGCGGAACTGCGGTTTCGCTCGTCGGTCCCGCTCCCTCAGGCCAGAGACCGCAGCACTTCGCGAAACGCTATTTAACGATTAGCGCCAGCTTTCTCTAGCGCCCCCCCCCTTCACCATCGCTCTCGCGGCCCTCTACCGAATGCCAAAATTCAAATGCAAATTTCGCCCACGGGAGTCACGAACAGGCGAGCGGAGGAGCCGTCCTTCCCCCAGGGCGAGGAACGTGGAGAGAGAGAGAGAGAGAGAGAGAGAGACAGACAGAGAGAGAGAAACGGAACGTTTGACGGGCGAATAAGGTCGATAGAGAGCGGGGCGGGAGCGGGAGTAGCGGGGACTAAGTTAAAGAGCTGGAAAATCTAGCCTATCGCTCCAGTGTCCCGCCCGGGGTACTCCCTCGTAAAATACTGAGGAATTAGTCAGGCGAGACCCTCGGCGGGAGGCAAGTTGGTGCTCAGCTGAGGTGACGTCATACCAACATCCCTTCATGGCAAATTATTACCGGGCCGCTTGATTCCACGCCGCCCTGGCGATGTACCTGGCCTCGTACGCTCTTTAGGCCTCGGTCTCCGCGTCCCCAGGATTTATTGGCAATCCCGACACCATTGGAGTATTACGTTACACAAAGGGCACTGAATTCCCGGCGAATTCTTGTAACTTTTCCATCTCAATTAAGTGCTGCTCCCTTGATTGTATTGGACATTGATCTACTATTTTCAGCGGATGCTCGCAATTTCGTAAGAACGTGAGATCGACTGTCTAATACAATACATTAGCTCTTAATCATAAGAAGAGTCTCTACTACGAACATGACTGCAAACGATTGCTTCCGGTACTCCGGTACTCCGGAATTGACGAGGGAGCTACTAATCTGCGAGATGAAGAGAAAGTAGAAATGCCATGGTAAAAATAAAATAGCCATCACTCTCTCATGGCTATTTCAGTGGACGAATTGAGTGTCAAGGGGATTACATTCTACGATCTTGCTGCCTCTCGCTTCTTTCCTCGAGGATATTACTACAACGCAGCTATCCATAATATTTATACGGCTTACTCAGCCTATAATGTTGGGGGCGGCAGGGGGGTGGTGGAGGGGAGCCAGTATTGAAACGATAACAGCAACAAGAAGAGAAATTTTGCCGAGGAGTAAAGGCGACGCGAACGTCGTTGCCTTTGAAACACCTATTGGCCGATGGCGAGGGGCAGGGGGCTATGCGGAGAGACAGAGAGAGAGAGAGAGAGAGAGAGAGAGAGAGATCGTAGCCTAGGTGCTAGAATTAAAATTTTTTTTTAAGCATAATTCGGCACAGTGCGCTCCAGTATAAAAAAAGAGAAGAAACTCGGGAGTAAATACGTGGAGGGATGATGTAGGAGGAAAGGATTTGAATTCGTGATTTGGCTGAGGGCGATACAAGGTACTTGACAGTAAGACCGAGGTGCGCGAGTCGCGAAGGAACGACAGGAGTTGCCGATAAATTCTCTTGATCGCGCGATCCGAAGCTCCGGGAGTCGCGAGCACGTGCCGCTCGGTGGCACGGGGAGGGGACGATGACAGGTGAAAAACGCCGGAGTCGCTAGCGTAGCAAGGCGACGGGGGCTGGTGGGAGAGGGGACGGTGGAGGCGGGGAGGGGGCTGGGGGGGGGGAGCTTGATTAATGAAAACGACGGCAGCGTCGAAAGGCTGCATAAAATAACAAATACGAGGGCAGCCTATGAGCGACAGGTCATACGATAAATACGAGGGGGCGCAGCGGTTGCTCGGTACAGTACATACACTTAAAGACTTTGAGGTTCGCTCGGGCCGCACGCGAGCCCTGTCTTCGCCATGCCCAATCTACGACGTAGCTCTCCTCTCTACCCCCCCTCCCTCCACCCTTACCCATAAGCTTTTCGCTTCTTTACACACACAGACACGTACATAAAATAGACGTCTAGATCTGGCTAGGGAATGTCATTAGCCCGAGTTATTGGCTAATGTTACCGCTCGCTCTCCCTATACCCGGCAATGATAACAATAATTATTTAAGCGTCGTCATCGTAGTAGTAGCAGCGGTGGTAATAGTGGTAGTAGCAGCGGTGGTAGTAGTGGTAGTAGTAATCGTCGCCGTGGTCGTTGAAAATACTCGAACGACGAGGTCGCGCGAGACCGGCGATGTCGTCGCAGTCTTTCAAACGGACCTTAAATATTCAATCACTAGGTGTCGCATAGTAATTTAGGTAATAACCATTTACAGGGCCATTGTCTGGGCGTGTGAGTGAGTAAGAGAGAGAGAGAGAGAGAGAGAGAGAGAGGGAAGGCCAATAAATCAAGTGGGGTGGGGTGGGGGGGGGGGTTGGGGGTCATTTTTATTATTAGAATCGGGAAAAGTAATCGAGGAAAGGTCTCGGCGGCATGGGTTTTACGCTTCGGGAGCGAGTGGGATTTACATTCGAAATCGACAACTCAGAGCTCAGGGCGAAGTTTATTGCCAGGGTCGCGGGGAAACGATAACGCCGAGGATTGACTGTTGGCATGAGCGGTTAATTTGACAGCTGACCGAGTTCCGAGTTTCGTTTCTCGCCTCTTTATCTTCTCCGTCTTGGGTGTCGTTCGAGCAGCCCAACATTCCCGATAACTCCCTCCCTCCCTCGTCTACTCACCCCTACCCCTCCCACACACACACACGCCCACGCCACCAAACCGCCTACACTTCCGGCCCCATATATCTAAATATTTAAGTATCCACCAGTTGTGTTAAGTTCTTCTAGCCCAATTATGATTATTTACGGCTCCGTAAAATCCTTATGTCACGGTGTTGCGGAATCAGTCTTGAATGGCGTCCCGGGCGCACCTACACGGAGCAGCAGCTCTTTTACGAAATCACGTACACGAGGAATTAGTTAGATAACAGGTAATCGTCGAGTTTTACCTACATTACGGCCATTACAGGTTCAGGTAACGCGATCCATCGCCTTCCGAAATCTAGAAGCGCGTAAAACCCTTCTTTATTCCCTTTCTCTCTCCCCCCCTTTTTTTTCTTTCTATTTTATAATTAAGAGCGCTCGCTGCCGGATAGCTGGATTTCCAAAATATAATATTATAGGTAATTGCAGTTTGAAATTTACGATAGTAAAGTATGTAACAACTTGTTGGAAACTATTACATATTAACGTACCGCGGATACCTGATAAAGAACTTTTGGAATCGAGGCGAGCTTCGCACCAACTTTCAGCGTTCATCCTCAATAAAAAGCGGAACGAGAGAGAGAGAGAGAGAGAGGGAGGGGGAGAGAGAGAGAGTGAGAACGGAGGCGGTTAATACTTTCGTGTTAAATTAAAACGGAATAATCGAGTTGAAATCAAATGGAATCGAGGTAAAGTGCCTCGATGTCCTTATGTCCGAGGTATTTGTTCCCGAACGTAGACGGGCATACCAAGATCAGTGGAATAAATATACACAATGCAATGGGTAAATGTAAGGGTTAAGTAAGACTTGGCCCTACGGAGTAATTGACTCTCTCTCTCTCTCTCTCTCTCTCTCTCCTCTCCTTAGCAAGTACTTGCATTAACAGGCGCACTCGTATTCCGCATCTACACTCGGCCGTAAATACACTTACCAATTCAATACGAATATCTACGTGTATATATATATATATATATATACATGGATATATAGATGTAAGGGAGAGCGGAAGACAAATACTCTGAATCAACAAGCTCTATATATAGTTGTATGGAGAACAGTGGCCTTACACTGAATAAATACCTCGCGACAGGGCCAAGAATCATGGGACGTCAGAGGTTGGCAGGGGGTTAAGGAGGGGACGAATAAGGAGGAGCAGAGAAGCTCGAGGGGAGAGGAGCTTGAGTCTCGGGAAAGGAGGTTCCAGCGCTTATTACCTCGACGATCGCGTAACAAGGAAAATGGAAAGCCCCTTCGGGCTCAACGAAAACACCAAACACTTGCGTGTCGTCATTGTGTAAGTTTCGACGGAAGCTTCCACAGTCCTGCATTCCAATTCCATTCGTCCCGACGTTTCCCATCCTTTCTCAATTCCGCGTCCCGACAAATAAGCAATGCCCCTACTTAAGACGTGTCGCTCGTCACCCCCAACCCCAATAATCCCAATAACCCAACCCAACCAATAAAGCGAATGATCACGGCGAACGATCGACAAGTCCCGATATACCTCGGTATTTCCAACGATTTCAATTGCCCGAGAGATTAAGGAACTTTAATTGAAAGTCGCTCGACTCGGACCCAATAAGCCCTCCCCCCTCCCTCGTGCCGATAAAATAAAAAGGCTCGGAACGCTACCCGCTCCTCGCTTCTCCTCGATTAATCACCGGCGTCCGAAATCAAAATTCAAATTGGCTCTAATCGTCACTGCCTCGCCCACGCTCAATCCGGACAGCTCGAGGGGGTGGGTGCGTGGGTGTGTGCGGGGAAGTACACCGCGGACGGATACGGACGGAGCGTTGGATAACTCGCTTGGCTCCCGGCAGTTGCGTCTCTAAACGGAGCTCGGGACAGAGAGCTACTACGACGAGGGGGAGGGCGGGGGGAGCAGCCCCTTGGCGGAATTAATAAATCAGAGGCGGTGGCCAGGAGGCGGACGTTGTAAAATATTATCCGGGCGTTAAAGAGTGGGGGGAAAAGTAATGCGTCGGTTTCGCGGTAAAATGGCCGCGAATTGATGAAATCCCGCGAGCCAACGGGAAAGGCAACGGCCTCCCACGGGTCTCCTCGTCGATCCCCCCCTCCCCTTCCCCCGACCCGCCTCGTGACCGTCCACCGCCCCCCGCGTCCACGTCCCCTCGTACTCTCGTCGGACCCATTGCCATGCCCCCGTCGGCCGACGTCGCCCGAGCTTGTCATCTCTCCGGTTGAAAATTTCCCTCCCGACCGCCCAGCCTCCGGGTCCGCCCTCCTTTCGCACCACCGCCACCGTCACCGCCACCGTCACCGCCACCGCCACCGCCACCGCCACCGCCACCGCCACCGTCACCGCCACCGCCACCGTCACCGCCACCCCGCGCCCCTTCCCCGCAGGCCTCCTTCAAAGGCGACGGCTACGAGCGGGAATGCAAATAACGGTCTCCGGTACTCTTGGCGCTGCCAAGGCGGCGGCACCCATAAATTCAGCTGCTTCGCTGACGTCACGATCAAGTTGAACGCTCGGGATACTGCGCGTATGCATATATTTGTATATGAATAGCTCGGGAGATGTCCGCCCCATTTAAAATGCAACAAAATTACGCAACTCCCAAGTCGGAGATGGAGAAGCTCCCACTCCCTGCTTCCTGCTCCCGAATCCCGGATCCCGGATGCTGTCATTGTCGGCACTGTCGATCTCTCATTTGCTGCCTGACCTCGTCGATCTCGCCTCACCCCCAACTACTTACGTACGACGTACTCTCGGCATGCCATTAATACAAATCCCGCCTGCTCCTCCTCCTCCTCCTCCACCTCCTCCACCTCCTCCACCTCCTCCACCTCCTCCTCCACCTCCTCCTCCTGCACCTCCTCCTCAACTTAATTCGCTAAATGAATATTTACATTCGTCAGATACGCGTCGCCGGGTCTCCTTAAAACCCCCTATTAATTTCCAGCTCATGTCGGACGTACGGAAAAAGCAAATACGAACCGGGTTTAGCCCGGTGCTCCAGGTAATCGATCAGCGCCATTAAATTCTATATTATAAATAATATATACATAGAGCCTACAGACCTGACCCTATTAATGGACTTTATCTTCGGCCAACGTTTTCCCCGACTAATTGTCGTATCGTGGTGACGATATATAATGACCAGGACGACGACGACGACGACGAGTGAAATCGCAGGACCTGTCGGGCTTACATTCGGTCGATAAGAAGATTTTAAAGCTCATTGTTCGTAGGACATAAGACATTAAGATCACGTGGTATAGAGGGGCAAAATATTTATTAAGTTCACAGAGAAACCCGACTCTACCGACATTATTCGCACGAAAACCTTCAAATTTAATTATTCAAAATTATTTATATAGAATCAAGTTAATAATATCAAGGAGATTAAATAGTTCACTTGAGCGGTTAATTTTATTCTTCTAATAATATCAAATCTCAACAGCCCTGTGTTTTATGCATACGTGTAACAAACGTAAATAGACGTAGAGTAATTGTATAAACAAGTTGCGCGAAAGGCCCTGTGGTAATTATCGATGTAAGGATAAATTGATAAAGTCGTTTGGTCCGGGTTGGCGGGCGGGGGAGGGGTGTGTTGTTAATGAAAATAAACGGTCTGGGAGAAGCCGAGGGACGAATTAGCGATATAAGTTTATCTGGAATGGGATATTATAGAGCGGTAGATTTTCCCGTTCCTAATACGGCATAATGGCCGTGAAGTGCGCACTTAGGGTTACGTAGGGATCGATGAGACGTTCGACAGGGAAGATTAGTGGGCCGCATGCGAGATCGCTAATCCGAAGTAGGTAGCGATGCAACGATTAAGTGATTGACGCGTGAAAGCGTAGCAGCGCTTAATGCTTACAGCTATGCCCCTAGCCCCACCACCAGTAACCCATAGGGCATTACACCTTCTTGGCTTCACTCGAGTGGCATTCTCGAGTGGCATTCAGATGACGGAGGCCGAATGTCGCCTTCCGCGATAACCCCAATGACGATCGAGAGAGAGAGAGAGAGAGAGTGAGAGCGGGAGGGATCGTAGCCAGGAATTATCCAATAAATCCGTATAAACTTCAAGCAATCAAGTACCAAGGTAATAATGCCAAGAAAGTGGCCAAGTGACGCCAACGAATTCCCCGTTACGACGGACGACTTGCCATAACCCCGTGGCCAATACGAAATGCCTAATTATTGAGCTACTAACTAATGAGCTTGCGCGACTCGAAGCTTATGCGGCCAAAGCAAGATCCCGAATGATCCAACGATCGTAGCCCCGCAGACGTTTTTTCAGCTCGCCCGTCCGCAATAGCCGGATACGGGAGCCGAGGATCAATCGAAGGATCGAGGATAAAGGAGTCGGGAGGGGTCGACCGGTCGAAGGGTCGAAGGGTCGAAGGGTCGAATCGCAAACCCCCTCTCCCACTCCCCCCCCTCGCTCTACAGGAGGGCAGGCCGATAAATTTCATGCTCGGCCGTTCTAACGGATGACTCGCTGCTCCGCGCGGCCTAACAACCGCTGAATACAACACTCCCACCCTCATTGGCCGGCGAATCCTCAATCCGCTTCCCCGTACCACAAATAAAGCAGGAACTTGTAAAATTATTCAACGGGGTTAGAGGCCGTAAAGACCCTTTAAATGACAGTGACGCGGATTGTTATCGGATCGGATTGGTTCGGGGACGACTTGGTATACCGCCGCCTCCCCTCCAGACAATGAAATGCTTAATAATTATTACGAATGCCGTATAAAGGTCGGCGATCGGCTATCTCACGGGTCCAATACCAGCCGCCCCTGCACCCCCTGCACCGGTCCCCCCCTCCCCAAAATACCCCTACGAAAGATTTAATTTTTAAATCAAGATGATTGCCTCGCTTATCTGGCCATGCAGAATCTCATCTTTAGCTGCACGGGGACATTTTGGTCTGCAGGTCACGCGCTTTAATCAAATTCCTATGAGCTATTCCGGTACTTTAAAATTTATCTAATGCTCGGGACATTACGGTATCACGACTGCCCCGTACAAAGCTAGCAAAAATACAATAAAACAAAAACAAAAAGAAAAAAAAAAAAAAAAAGCCAAAGGAAACTAAACGGCCGCTTTCAAATGAACGTTTATTACGTTATTTAAAAAATTATATCCTTAGCTACTATAAAAGTAATTTTAATTAAAAACATTTCCTTCCTTCCTTCCTTCCTTCCTTCCTTCCTCCCTAGCTCCCTACCTCCCTACCTCCCTACCTCCCTACCTCTTGTTTATTTGTATTTTTACTTTTCCTAAGACTCGAGTAAATAACACATTTACGTTATGCTACAAATTAGAATTTTAATTCGCCTTCGGGCTCTTTACGGTTAAGCAGACAAAAACACGAATAAATAAGAAAATAAAAAAGAGGATACTTCCAGATGGGGTATTTATTTTGAGTTTTATTGCGGCTCGTAGTATCTCGAGCTCCGGTTATAGAAAATGCCAGAATTAATTAGGCTCCCGGATGCATTAGATTGCAAATTAAAGTTTCTTTATAATTTTAATGAAGAGCGCGAGGCACTGCTCCCCTACGCTCGAAACGCGAGCGACGGTCGATTCTTCTGGGCGCTGGAGGGGGAGGGGGTTAGGTGGAGGTTAGACTACGTTACGCGGCGCTTTTTAGAATTTCATTGCCGGGTCAGGGAGGGGGAGGGGTTAGGAAGAATGTCCATTGGTTAGATAATGTTGAAGCCGCTGAATAGTGTGCGAGTGCAACATTTTATAAAGGCGAAAGGGCTCCGGGTATTGTTATTATTGTTAAATGCTCGTAGAATTGTTGCACTTTGTTTAGTAATCAGGACGAGGTTAGTTGGCGTATTGACATCACAAAACAGAGAAATCCGGCTTCGTGTATGTCGAATAGCGGCGGATCGGGGCCAAAGGATGCCTGCCCGTGTATAAAACGAGTGGCTTCGTGTCCGCGTACGTGTAGAGTGAGATGAGTTTGTACCGATGATGCAGCTCCACCCTCTCCACCGCTGCACCACCCTCTCCACCGCTGCACCACCGTCCCCCCACTCCCCCGCCCCTTGGATGCCCAATTCTCGTTCCATGATCGCGTTCTTTCTTTGACTTGGATGGCTTCCATTGGGTCCGAACGGCTCTTGTTGCCGATTTACCGATTGACGCGAGTGCCCAGTTTACGTACAAAATCACCCCGTTCCAATTTACGTTCAAAATTCTTTTCACTTTCCTTAATTTCCCTTCCACCTCTCCTCACCGCCCCACCCCCCTCCAAACAGACTGATTTATTGCCTTTAGAGCCTGCCACGAGCTAATGCGACGTTAAATTATTTTGTCAACCGTAAGGAGAATTTATTTTCTACCCAACATAGATGTTTATACGTTTTATTAGGAGGGGAAAGGGGCGCGGAATCGCGATCGTGGTCGTAATTTATGGTAGTGACGTTGCATCTTGTTGTTCAAATTAATTATTTCCGTATCACCAAATCACATATTGAGATATCAAAGCTAATTTACCAGCATAATAATAACAATAACAACAACAACAATAACAACAACAAAAACAGCGGCAGCGGCAGCAATAAAAACATCGACGATAATGTTATTGTTGTTGTTGTTGCTGTTATTATTATAAAACGTTTGCGCATTGTAATCGAGGTTATTTTTTATAATAATTACCCGGTAATAACGGGCTTGTTACATTGCGAAATCACGTTACTGATTAATGCGATTTAGCTACGTACAATAAATATGCCGAGAGATGTGTTCGCGCAAACGTCCGTTACTTAGATGAAGCAAGAAAACAAATGATAAAGAGTTGATTCGATGCATAAGTAGTGCAGGTGATTAAATGTTTATGAGGAAGGGAGAATAATCCGTCTGAAATAAATAAATAAATAAATGTAAAGTAATCTTACTCGTTAGAGGAAGAAAGGGACGTGTTTTCTTTTTTTCTCTCTCTCTCTCTCTCTCTCTCTCTCTCTCTCTTTCTTTGTTTAATACAAAGTCAAAAGGACCATTAAGCCGTGTTTAAGGAACGACGTCTCAAGTGTCGCGCATTTTCTTTTCGAATGAATGACAAAGCCAGCCATCGAGTCAGCCATCGAGTCAGCCATCGAGTCGGCCGTCGAGTCAAGCATCGAGTCAGTCACCCCTCCCCCCCACCCACCCAGCCATCAACTTTCTCAGAAAATCTTGGCGTAATGCATCCCCTTCGAGATCGTATAACCGACTTTGCATAACGAAATAGTATCGCTCGACAGTGCAGGACCTCGGGAGTCCGTAATTTTATTCCTCCTTCTCCCCCCTCCCCCCGATGTCCCCCTATCACGCCCCACCCTATCAATACAGCGACAAGAGCTATCGATTACTCACTAGAGCGTTTCACTGATTATGCGCCAATTATTACAGTCTCATTATACTTCATCTCATTATATCGCCCCTAGACGTTGTTGTTTTCCTTTTTATTTTCCCTCTACTTTTATTTAGATTCAATTGACTGTATTGAGTGACAGGCGAGTTGACAAAGCGTCGATCCTTCCAAGTGGATTGCCGATAAGCGACAGAAAGCAAATAACGAAAGAAAGAAAGAAAGCAAGAAAGAAATAAGATCGAAAGGCGACGGCGAGATGGTGCTGGTAGTGGTGAGCTTACCGAGTGAAAATTCGTGAATTGGAGGAAACCAGTGGAATTCCACTTTCATCCTTGCTCCCTTGGATGCGAGAAGAGGCGATATAAAGCCCCTTTAAAGCGTCCTGGGATCCCATAAAAAGGAGGTCGTGGCAAGCCCTCTGAGGCTTCCGGAAGGGTTGGTTGGTTGGTTGGGAGGAGGAGGGGGCGTGGTGGCGTGGGGGGGCAATGGAGGCATGAGGGGGTGGTTTTAGATTTACGCGGATAGACGTGGCCGTAAGGCCCGGTTAAATCATGACCTTGAGCTCGGTGAGCTCGGTATATCCACTCTGGCTTCTTTTCGCTTCGGGTTTTCGCCATTCTATGCTCCCGCGCTCGTGAAAAGGCTCGAGTGCCTCGGAAGTGCGATACGCCGCACTGAAACGTCTAGTGGCACTCGAGGACTCTGGCTGCCTTTTCCTCCGAGAGGATACTCGGGCTGATTATACATGAAAACTTCCTAGTTTTGATTTATCTGGGCTGCACATCTGGATTTTCGGGCCAGCCCAAGTATTTTTTTGAATTTATGGGACAGTACCTACTGCCGCTGTCTGCCCCCGCCCCCCCAACCAAATCCCATTATTATGCCTCGTAAGTGCTTTATGCATGGACGTATGATTCGCACTCCCCCCCCCCAACCATTCGGAAAATAAAAGAACGGCCCGCTTTGCCGCGCGACGCTACGTCCCGTTGAAATTTTCATTATCTTCCACAGCTGTAGCTCTTGTACGTGGAAATTTATTTACGCCTCGAGTGAACTTTGCACATTTTGCTTACTTTCCGAAAGGAAAGGCTGCGGTATTATGACTGACGAAGCCGTTGGACCGTTCGGCCCTCCCTGCTTTACCTACGTAATTTCCCAGGGAATTACGGTTATTCACGAGTTAGCCGGACAACTTCGTATCCTCCGAGATCGCTTGCGAATAACGAAGGTACCTTATATTTTAAAATTTCCCTTTAATCCTTTAATATCGATTGCCACATCACCTCACTTGCTCTTATATTTCCTCATCTAATAACAATAACAATAGTAATCCACGAGTTTCAAGTAAGTCCAGTCTATGGTAGCTCGGCGAGCTCTGAGAGTAATTAAATTAGAATTGATAAAAAAATGAAAAAGTAAAAAAAAAAAAAAAAACCGGAATAATTTAAGCGTTAGGCGAACGAGGACCTTGTACACGCTAAATTGAATTGGTAAAAAAAGTCGTGGAAATACTTCGGATCGCGTATACCGAACAGACATATTCAAGGCTATGCTTAGCACGAAATGTTTTTACATCACTAATCCAAAGCGCCGGCCCTCTCGCTCTATTTATTCCTCCCGTTTTTTACAAGCTCGTGCTTTTGTATGCGCGTAAGCTCCTCATAATTAAAATGAATTTGTAAATCGAGTTGAGTCACGCATCGGTACATAACGCACTCTTATAATAAATTTTAATCGATTATTGCTACATATCATCTGCTAAAGGTACAATACGAAGATTGAGCCATATTTTTAATTGAAAATTCATATTAATGACTATGTACATACATACATACATACATACATACATACATACATACAAATATGGATAAATATGTATAAATATGGATAAATATGGATAAATATGTATAAATATGTATAGATAATTAGGGATGCAAATTATAACGTACGCTTAAGTTGCGCCGAGTCTGTTTGCTTGTCTTGTCTGTTGTTTATTTCATTCCTTATTTAGAATTTGCACATTCTACTTGGAGTAATAAGTACACAAGCTTTGAGCTACATACGCGCAGCCTCTGGCATTTAGTCCCGTAAACTAAGGGGGCGAGTTTGTTTTAATTTAGGGAAACGTGATAGCCTAATTAGAAAAATATCGGGGAGGTAAAAAGTGCTCACTTGGCTTATGACCCATTGTTTTCTATATTCTTTATATTCTTCAAGCCGAATTAACGAACCCGACCGCGACGCCCCTTTCCCCGAACGAGCCCAATGCACAGGACATGGCAACAATAAGCGACATCAGCCTCCCATACCAATTCCTCACAATACCAACTATCATTTGGATTTAATTTCCTTTGAATTTTCTGAAGTAATCTCGCACGCTCCGCTCCCCCAAGATCCATATTAATGGGAAAAACTTATTATATCATCAAGATAATTATATGCTTTAAATGCACTAATCCAAGGCACGCAAGACATAATCTACAAGTATCCTAACTCCCTGCTAACTAAATGTACCGTAATATCTTCTTAAAATTTCATTCATTAAAAGCTCGTCATTTAAAAAATTATATAAATTAATATTTGATTTATACGTATACTTGCATAATAATGTCCATTTTTGCCAAATAATTTGTGTTCACTTCCAATCCCGACATTAATCAGTGAATAAATAAAGTGACGATGGAGGAGGATAAGGAGGATAAGGGGGAGGAAGAGGAGGAAGAGGAGGAGAAAGAGGAGGAGAAAGAGGAGGAGCGAGCGAGAGTGAGAAAGAGAGAGGGAGTGAGAGAGGGGTGGGGGGAGGGGGACTTTAAATACTATAAAAATACTGATTAGCATACGTGGTTGACGTACGCCTCTATGTCATGTAAATTTTCAGTGTATGCGTGGTGTCGGCTATCTATCACGAAGAAAATTATTAATCTTCCGTGTACATTTTATTTAAAATAAAATTCAATACTCTTGTAACTTTTTAATGATTATTAAAGAGGTGCTAATTTTGTTAATTAACAATTAATCACAATATTGAATAATATTTAATAATAAATCAGAGACGGTACGTGATTAAAATAATATTTCGTACGAAAATTATTAGCAAATTCATAAATATATTAATTGATTAAATACGATACGAATGAAATTCATTAATTATTTAATTTAATTATTTTATTTAAAAAAGAGTATAAAGAGAAATATTATAATCCAATAAGAGAGAGAGAGAGAGAGAGAGAGAGAGAGAGAACGACGAATAAGCAAGAAGTACAAAATATTTAAATATACGTGTAATGTGTGAAAGTAGGGCGGTGGGCGGGGAGCGAGGGAAAGGTGAATGTCAATGAAAATGAAAGATGGATTTAAAAGGCCTATGAAGCAGGGGTATGAAGACCGTACAAAGTATCGCAAGTACTCCATTAGAGGAAACATTTGTACATAAATTGTGTAAGTGAGCGGTGAGGTAGCGTAAAGAAGAATGATTTCGCAGGTCCGAAATAGTTGAGGCTGGTTTTATTAAAAGATTAAAGTGGCGGCTCATTAGTAGGAAGTTAACGTTGGCTGATGTCGGCAGTTAAAAGCGACGTATGCGTGAGTGGGTGCGTGCGTGGGTGGGTGTGCTGCGCGCGTCGTAGACCGGGGCCGCACGAGGGAGAACTGCGAGTAGATTGATCCGGTTTCAGTCAGACTGGCATGTTGTGATTAGTTCCGATCCGTCGACTCCCTCGTGAATACGGCGTCGCGCGATAATGTGACCCTTCCTCCGCGGCCTCCTTCGCTCTCCTGTCCTCGCCTGCTTTTTATACGCTCCCATGGTAATTGCCCGTAAACGCTCTCGTTTTCTTCGCCAGCCAGACAGCCAACCAGCCAGCCAACCAGCCAGCCAACCAGCCAGCCAACCACTCGATCCGCACGCGCCTGCTCCAAATCTACAGATTTAGATAGAGCTATAGAAGGAGGGCTGCTCCCCCTCCCATCCACCCGCATACCCCCCCACATACCCCCCACGTACCACCGCATACCCCTACCCACGGCCCAATCAAGAAGCTCACGTATTTTCTTTCTGCCAAGTCTGGATTATTAATACCGATTAATCCCCCGCCCTCGCCCCCTCCGCCACCCGGCACACGTAGGCGTATGCCGTTACTCTTGACTCTCGCGGTGTTTTGTTTCATTTGATCGGGCGGTGCACAAAAATTATCCGACTGACTGTCGAAAATTCTAAGCTGATAGAGCACGGACGGCCCGGGAGTGCGCGGCATACGGGGCAAGCCTAATTAATAATTCGAGAGGCCATGGGATGGTGCATTAAGAAATTAAGACGTGCATATTTTAAGGCGCGGGTAGGGGCTGGGGTTGGGACGGGGTGACTGGCGGCTGTTTGCTATTTCCAACGAGGCCGGGATAAATCTTTACATAATTACGTCAATAATGGATTTTCCATTGGCCGAGTGAAAAAATAAAAGGACCGGCGAGCGAGGCTTTCATTAAACTAAGAATATTCGAGTATTTTAATAATTAAGGACTAATTAGATTTTTGCCTCCGGGAGTTTTAACATAAATTTAAATAAATTTCTAAAAATTAAATAATATTCTTAATTTAAAAGTTTTAAGATCTCAAGTTCCGAGCCGACGCCGCCGACGCCCCCGCACCCTCAATAATGACCTAAAAGCTTCCCAAGATTCTGCCCCTAGTTAATTAATATACGTATACCTGCACCCCCCCCCCCACCCCCCAATAACCTACGTATAACCATGCCTGTAGCTGTACGTATGCGTGCGTGTGTATAGCCGTGATACGAGACGACCGCAACAGGAGAGAAAACACGACAAACCTTCTTGCCTCTTGCATGGATGTAAAACAACGGTCTGTCTGCGCTCCCTCGGCTCCGGGACACGTCTCCTCCCGCCCCAGCCCAACTGCAACAGTCAATCTCTCTCTCACTCTCTCTCTCTCTCTCTCTCTCTCTCTGTCAGCCGGCAACTGCGCCGTAATTTCGCCTCCTTCTTTACTTACGAGGCTACACGACGGACAAGCGCGTACACGGCGAGCGTAGAAAATGATTCGGGATCGAATAAAGTCGTCGGAATCGCTATTAGACATTCCCACGGGACTCCTGCGACATTCCCGTGTCGCAGAAAAGCGCTTGGAAAAAGGTTCGAGCTAAGAACAATGGGACAAACGGCTCGAGTTTAGATGGCTGATGAGGATGCCTGGCGCCTCAGCGAGATAAATTCCGCGTTAGGGAATATCATATCGGAATCGTCGCGATGCCGGCAGCGAGTAAGTAATACAAGGAAGCGAGATGCGCTAATGAACAACTGGAATGAGGGAATGGAGTTGCGGAAGTCGGAGCTGGGGCGGGAACTGTGGTGGGTGCGGGGGGATGGGGGGATTGGGGGAGGATGAGGGGAGGGAGAGAGAAAGACGGGATGTCAAGTGTGGATTCGGGCTCCTCGTGAGTGTTTGCCTAGCCGGAGCACGAACCCCGTAAATAGAATCCCATTAAAGCCTTGACGCGTTGCTGTGACCCCTTTGCCACCCCCCCCCCCATCCCAACCTCTCACTCTCGCACCGTATAGCCCTAAGTCGGCTCCCTTCTCTACTACTTCTGCTTCTTCTTTTGCTTCTTCTTCTGCTTCTACTTCTTCTTCTTCTTCTTCTTCTTCTTCTTCCTGTTCTTCTTCTTCTCCTTCTCATTCTCCTTCTTCATCGCAATCTTCTTTTTCCCTCTCCTTCCATCTTTCCTTCTTGTTCGTCGTTTCACGGCCTTACTATCGCCGCTCTTTTGATGAGGTGAGCTCGTCGTCGTCGTCGTCGTCGTCGTCGTCGTCGTCTTCTCCTTGACATTTCTCGACCCTTTTTACTCCCTCGCTCGCCCCCGGACCCTCCCTCAGCCACCCTTTTTTCAAGCTCTCCTCCCGCTCTCTCTTTTCCTCCGTCCCTCGCTATCCTCCGTCTTTCCTTCAAAGCATCTCCACAATTATTTCACGAAGCCAAGTCTACTCTATGCCCAATCTTCGTCCGATCAAACACAGGATCTTATCTCATTAATCAGACTTCTTTTGATCCCTTTAATCCATGTCTTGTCGCACTCTTGATACTATGATGAAAAACGACGATCTTCCTGATCCTCGATTTTATTATCTCTTTTTATTGCTCGTGTAAGAAAAAAAAAAAAAAAAAAAAAAAAATAGAGAGAGAGAGAATACGAATAAATCTGCATAATAAATCTAATGGAGAAATAAATTGTCGAAATAAATTTATTATTTACGAGATTACTTGAATTACTGTCTTAAATATATTTCTCAACCAAATAATAAACAACGACACAAAATTTTTTTTTTTTTTATAATATAACAATAATTTCTTATGTGAAAGCAAGCTTTTCATGGAAAACGTTTGGAAGCAGTAGAACTGATAAAGAACTGATAAATATACAAAATAATACGTTATGACGCATACATATTTATGACAGACGTTTTAAAGATTTTTCTTTTTTTCCGCTTTGGTATATAAAATTTTCATATATTTTCACGTATGTAAATGATTTATGGGGCTTGAATTGGAGAAAATAAAGAACGCTTGGCAAAATCTTTAGAATTAATTTAAAAAAATTCGTACTCCGTTTACGAAAATATAGAATTGGCAATTGGGAATGCGTAATAAATGTCGATATTGTTTAAAATAAAATTTTAGCTAAGAAGAAGAAGAAGAAGAAGAAGAAGAACGAGGAGTACCGTAAGGGTTTTGAGTCATTAAGCAGGATGTCAACATTAAGCGAATATAAGTGGTAATATCGTTACTATTCCGTAGTAAGAAAATAACGAATCGTGATGGCGGTGGTGGTGGTGGTGGCGGTGGTGGTGGCGGTGGTGGTGGCGGTGATGCCACTGCTGCTGAGTTTACACTTTCGCGTCTTGCTGAATTTTATTCCTTGCATTGTGTAATGCGCCCATAAAATTCAATATGGGAGCAGTAAAAGATCTCGAAGCGAACAAAGTAAGAGTGGAAGCCGAGGAGATAATGTAAATTACATAAGGAATAACGTAATAGTATTCCGAGAATGAAAGTAGATGACGAATTAAAGCTAACGAGCCTACGAGGAAGATAAGTATTCGGGGATTTCTTTGGGCATTTTGAGGAAGGAAATGGGAAATGTTTCGTTGAGGATGTTGCCAAGCGAACTAAGGCGGAAATTCATTTGAGTAATGCTTATGAATAATATATGCTGATAGACGAAACTCCTCTACAAGTGTGACTCGGCGGCTCAGTACCAGCAACTCGATCCCCAATTTCCTACAAAACAGGCATCCCGCGCTGTTCTTTCTGTTACTCTTGGACTCCGGATGCTGAGCGACGAGTCCCGATCGATATCCCCGGGGACGCTAACCTTAATTGCTAATAACGCCAGTAACCCCGGAACTCCACCTTCTCCCCCCGGCCCGCGGATTCGCAGCAACGAATCTCGCCTCTTTATGCTACTCTTTATTTATACGCCTGCGAGTGGCCTTTTCCTTTAATCTTAATTTCGCGAGCCGGTGATATTTCTTTTCCAAAGTACCCCCAATCTGTTGGGCTTTTGTCCTGACGGATGATACATTATGGCCTTCGCCGGTGCCGCTCTTACGTGCCATTCTCTTCGCAGCTTCGTTAACCTTCCTTACGCCTACCACTACAACTACGTCCTTAACAATATACGAAAGTTCTCGACTCGAAAATGTAATTTAAAAAAAAAAAAAACAATCCGAATTATAAAGACGAGCTCCGTTCCCCAAATAACCAATAAATACCCCAATAACCCCAATAAGCCCGATAAGCCCGATAACCCCGATAACCGCCGCGACCCCGGAAGAGAAAAAGCCCCGGCTATGACAAGGTCGAGCGGAGAAAGGATAGCAATTAATAAAACGTGTTCGCGCAGGGCTCTGACAAGGAGTCGGATGACAGTGTAAAAAGCACGGGTCGATTTAATTTCCTCTGCTTCCTCCGATAGATACCGAACTCGGGGCACTTTTACGAGATCGTAAAAGAATCTTAGCCGCTTGTATAAATAGTCCCGAGCCGAGGCGGTCGTGTATACGTGCGCCGCAGTCCCGTGAGCGCGGCCTTGACAATCCAGCCTTCATATTACAGCGCGTGGAAGTTTTCATGCCACTTAACCCTTCCTTCCCCGTCGGGATACGTAACGGCTCCCCCCTCTCCGCCGCTTTGATAAAATTATTCGATAGAACGCGCATGGCCCCTTCCTGTGTATCAATTCCCATGTAAATGTCATTGAAGAAGGATCGAGCCGGCTCCCTGTGTATGTGTATCACAGCGCGTACCGAGTTCGACAAGCTTTGCATAATACCTTCATTAAATTAACCGTAGAGTATAGGAGTAGGAACGGATGAAACGTGGGGCCGGGGGTCGGGGGGCCGGGGTGAAGACCTCGCCTGCTGAATAAAGCACCTCGTCCTCGTTCGTTTTAAAGCGCCTCCTTACTTAATGTCATAATCGATCGATTTGATTCTCGCGTTCGAGGCGGTCGAGGCTCCCTCCGTAAATTCAATACGGTCCAGCCCCGTATTCCATAAATTTTCTATCTAATCCGATAAGAGAAAAAGTCCCGAGTCCCTCGAAAATTAGCTTAGCTTTAACGATCGCGTTACGCGCGCCGATTATATTAATGAGAGTCTTCCGTATTAATGGAATAAATTACAGTCCGCACTTTCGGATTTTGTTATTCGAATGAAAATAACAATAACAACAACAACATTACTAATAATAATAACAATAATAATAATGATAATGATGATAATGATGATAATAATAATAATAATAGTGATAGTAATAATAATAATAATAATAGTAATAGTGATAGTAATAATAATAATAATAATAATAATAATCCAGGATACCGGAGTCTGTTGCGCATAAGTTCCGAAAGGCAAAATAATTATATGCAAAGTAAATGTATTATTTTGCAAGTACCGCGGCGAATACATGTTTTCGCAAATTCATGGAAAGCATTTCTGCTGCGGAGCTATTCATCACCGCGAGCATCGTCATTATTACCATCATCGTCATCTTCATCGTCATCATCGTCACCATCACCACCACTATCATAATAATAATAATAATAATAATAATAATAATAATAATAATAATAATAATATTATTATTATTATTATTATTATTGCTATTATTTAAAAATCCAACCAACCAACCAACCAACCGACCAACCGAATTACACGGCTAAGCTCCAATCGCCAAACCAAAACGTATCTTTTGAAATAATAAAAACAATAAATACAATAACGTTTTTAGTATAATATGCCGTGGATTTTAAAGGCGGCGGCTTTATCAAGTGGAATTTTATATACTTTCTTTATAGTACGTACTTGATGTGGTTTCAATATTTTTCCCTCTCTCCCTCCCGCCCGGCTTTCCTTTTTTTTCTTTTTTTTTTTTGATAATATTTTGTATCAGGTAATAAAACTTTTAGTTGATACTTTAAAAAAATTTAATCTGCAAAAGGTATTTCATATATCACCGTTTTGGGAGATAGAATACATATTTTTAGACGATTTCTCCCGGAGAGATTGAAATTCTCAAATAAATTAAAGTATTTGATTTAATTTACCGCTGCCGTTTGCTAGAAAGAGCGAGAGAGAGCGAGAGAGAGAGAGAGAGAGAGAGAGAGTGAGAGAGATAGGGGGCGAGGGAGGGAGGTTTTTATATTTTCATAAAGAGCTTAATAATTACTGGGAAAGCAGGCCGAGCCGGATAATATTTTCAATATTTTCAATTAATGAAGGTACTCGGCCGAGTCCTACAATTTAAGATCTCGATGAGTATCGCAATGAAAAGCATTCGGGGAAAATTGCATAATGAACAGCGAAGTAAAATCTTTAAAGAAAATGAATAAGAAAAAGAAGAAAAAAAAAAGAAAAGAAAAGGGAAGAAAAAGGAGGTTGGAACGAGAGTAAGGAGGCGAGGTTATTATTTTCCATTAGGATATAATAATTCGGAAAAATCGCATGAATGAATACGCCGCAGATTGGATTTCGTGTTTCAGAACAACTCCGGAATTTACAAGCAAGCGACCTCGGAGCGGCAAAAGTCTCCGCTGCCGCGGCTCCTTCGCTCGCCCCATTCAAATTCGAGAAAATCCACTGAATGTGCCCACTAAATCGAATTGCGTTTAAGACAAACGAACTGTTGAAACGGTCCTTCGCTTCCTAAGTCTGCCGAAGACACTCGAGGAACCGCAGCCTCGGGATCCCGGGATCCTTAGGCTGCCGCGGGGGAGGGCAATGCGAATAACTTGGGAGCCGCGCCGTTCCTCTTAATCGCGCTTTCGCATTTGAAGTTCAGTGCGACGAGGGCTATAGGCGGGGTTATCGGGGTATAGGCGGGGAGGGGACGTTTTGTAAACATCGGCGGATACTCGGAAAAAGACAAACGGAACCCGAGAATTATAAACGAACGCCTATAAATGCTGATTATTACTCGATTATGTCTCGCTGAGCGCACGATCTCCATGTACCCCCCCCCCCCCTCCCTTGCACCTCCCTTGCACCTCCCCCAATAGATCCTGAAGGAGCCACTCGAACGATCCGACGACCGAGCAATCCATCGTGCCGGATGTCTTCCGAGAGGCGTATACAGCGCCAATAATAGAAATCCAAGTGGAGAATGGGACGGTAAATATTTATCGAGAGTTCAAAACTGCCGTCGGATAATGAATTGTCAACAGTAAACCTTTGACTCTGCTTTTTATCACTTAATTTAATTCATGCGCGTTACGGCCCGCCTGTTTTTAATGATAATTACAATATAATTTAATCATTATCCGTAAATAGCCTATTCATTGTTTCTGTGTTTGCCCCGGGGCTTTTATTTATTAATTACTCCTATTAGCGGAATCGCCGGCGAGCTTTACACCGACGGCATTGTTTATTATAATTACGTCCTTGGCTTCAAAAGGTCATTGAAAAATAATTCGATATTCATAGAGTAATTATTAACATTTGACTTGGGTAGGTTGGTAAGCCGCGGCGGGGATAGCTTTTGCTTAAAGCCGGCGGTGATGGGGGTTGGGGTTATTGGGGGAGAAAGGGGGGGAGGAGCCGTTTAATTCATTTACCCCGAGAGCTATAAAACGATCTGGAATTTAAATTCTTGACAATGCGATTAAGGCCGTCGTAATTTTATATTAATTTGCTCGGGAGATCCGTCGACGATATTCACGAAAAGCTCCCCCCTCCCCAATAACCCCTGCATGCCGCGAAATTAAAACATCCGGGGCATAAATAACAGTCGCGCGCACGTACCGTACGTACCGTACGTGCGAAAAAGAGATAACAAAAGAACGAACGAACGAACGAACGCACGAACGAACGAACGAACGAACGAAACTTCGTACTTAATAATGTTAGAACTAGTCTGTAAGCTATTATTGTTATTATTATTATTATTGGGGTTGCTATTGCTGTTGCTGCTGTTGTTGTTGTTGATGTTGTTGCTGCTGTTGTTATGATTATAGCTCGGAGGAATCGTGAAAAATGGTGTCTCGAGTAAGAGAGGAGGGAGACGGGGTGAAAAATGGCTGATCAAAAATGAAAAATAATGTATTTACAGTATCAGGATTAGTAATGGCTTCTGGGGATGAGGATTTTTATTATTTATTTATACCGGGGGCCGCCGGGAAGTTATTAAAAAGAGAAATATAATGTTACGGAGTAATAAATCGGGATCGTCGCGAGGACTCGTTCGCGCCCACTCCATTACCCACGAGTTCAAAGGGAAGCTCGTCTCTCCCCTCTCCTGGCGCTACTACCGCCCCCCGCCCCGCCCCGCCCCGCCCGTCGTCGAGCCCAACGCAGATTCATCGTTACGCATGAGGAGGCATCGCTCCGAGCGATAATTCCATTCTCAATGGATGATCTGCAGCGGTCGCGGTTTCGGCGATCTAGGCCACCGTCTCGGAACGGTGACACCCGTGACTTTGGCGAAAGGCTGCGAAGAAAGCTCGGGCGCGGGGATTCGTTGTATAAGCTCCGAGCAGTGGAACGGCGAATGATGGACGGCCTCGTATTAATTGAAATTTCGACGCAGTCTACTTGCCGTGTTATGGATCTACTGGACGGTCGTCAGTCCTCGCTTCCCTGCTCTATTGAGTCCCATTTTACTTTTTAACAGCCAATAATTCACGCCTCCTCCGCTCTACCCCCCCCCCCCACCCCAATAACCCCACCATCGGGCGCAGGTTTTTTTATCTCATCCTACTCCTCCTACCTCACCCCCCAGCGACTTTGCCGAGAGTTATGTGTCTGTCGAAATATGCGGAAAGATTGCTCGATGGAAAATTCGTTAGCAATTTATTTGCTGAAAATATTCCCTGTCGTTGTCCTGACTCTCTCACCCCCAGCCCCCACTGCCACCACCATCGGCAAACTCGTTCGAGAATAAAAATAAACTCTCGATTACGAGTCAACTAATTCGAATTCGTAAATTTTCATAAATTATTACAAAATTATCATTACCGCTCGTCTCTTTTTTTCCCCCTTATTTTTTCATTCGTTTGTTTGCTTTTTTTTTTTTTTTTTCATTAATTTTCATTGATTTTCGTGGATTTGTAAATTGCTTCACTTCATTATTTCCATTTTTCCATTTACCCCTACGATTTTCATCCAATAATAAATACTTATAATTATTAATTTTAGAACAACGAGCTCAATGCATAAAGGCTCAGTAAAGCATTAATACCGGTGGGTAGTATCGTAAATATGGGTAAGACAATTGCATTTATAATCAGTATCGATTTAACGTACGTCTATACGTCTATACGTGTGTACGGGCGCTCGCGCTCGCGCGTCTGCCCTGTTTTTTTTTCTTTCTTTTTTTTTCTTCTCTTTTTTTCGTACAATCATTTTAATCTATGTATAAAATGTCGTATAAACTTTTACGATAAAATTGAACATGTAAAGCTTATTTATTATTAAATTCGATTAAAAAAAAAAAACAAGCGAATTATCTCTGTAATCTTAACGAGAAAAAGTGCCACTTTGTATCTTAACTTAAGTACATCAATAATTTATAATAATACCTTACGTATCTTTAAAATCAAATTTAAAATTATTTCCGTTCGTTTAGTCTTAACCAAAACTGTACCGAGAGCTTTCAGACGTTTCATTTACTTTATTAAATCTTGTATCTTTACTTCTGATTTTCATGCAAATTGCCCGATAAACTTTTTTAGCGAAGCCCTGAGAAGCTCACCTTATCATATATTGCGATACGCGACTCTGCTTGCCAATGCCAATGACAATCTTCCCAATCACGACTTACCGGCATTTCTTAATTAACGACGTATCGATCTCCTAAGGATTATTTTCGATCGACGTTCCCAAAAAATGGCCAAGAACTCCTTATTACATAACATTAAAGTAGAACAGGTAAAGCCAATGTAAAACTATTATTAATAAAATAAAGATCGATCTGTTGAATCTTCTCTTTCCGAAAAACGGTGCTTCTCTTTTCCTTTCGACAATAATTCTAATAATAATTCGGTAAGTCTGTTGGATCTGTTGGAGAAAGAGAGGCAGTAGAAGCAGCGACGGAACAATTCCTCGCCTCGACAATTCGTTCGTGCTTATTATTACGAGATATCGCCGATACCGAGCGAGACTCGCCCTGCAAGAATAGACGGGGTACGCGCACGCGCTAGAAAAGGCGAAGCTCGCCGCGGAATAAATGAAAATAGAGTAGAAATACATTTTTATTAGTATTTAGTATGAGGATGTAATGCCTGCGCGGAATAAGATTGTGATAAAATGTGATAAAATTCGGCGATGGGGAATTTCGTATGATGACGCTGCTTGAATAATGATACATTTTTAATACAAGGTTAATGTTTTTATAAATAAAGTGATGGGATGAGTCGAGGACGTCGATAACGGATGAAATATCTCTAGGCATCGGCGGAGTGGAATTATAAGAAAATCCAATGTAAAACTTTCCCACGCAGTCTCGTGGCTTTAATCAATCACGGCCACGGCCGCGCTCCCGAACTTTCAGGTCCAACGATCTAGCCAGTTGATGGAGGTGCGTGGGGGCGGGGCTTGTGGTGGTTGTGTGGTGGTTAGGTGGTGGTTGTCCGGTGGTTAGGTGGTGGTTTTGTCGTGATTGTGTGTGGGTTGTGCGGTGGTTAGGTGGTGGTTGTGTCGTGGTTGTGTGTGGGTTGTGCGGTGGTGGGCGGGTGTTGTGCGGTGGTTGTGCGGTGGTTGTACGGTGGTTGTGTCGTGGTTGAGTGTGCGTTGTGCGGTGGTTGGGTGTTGGTTGTGTGTGGGTTGTGCGGTAGTTGTGCGGTGGGTTGTGCGGTGGTTGGGTGTGGTTGTGCGGTGGTTGTGCGGTGGGTTGTGCGGTGGTTGTGGTTTGTGCGGTGGGTTGTGCGGTGGTTGTGCGGTGTTGTGTGGGTGGTGTACGGTGGGTTGGGTGTGTGTGCGGTGGTTGTGTGGGTTGTGGGTGGTTGTGCGGTGTTGGGGTGGTTGTGTGTGTGTTGTGCGGTGGTTGCGTGTGGTTGTGGGGTGTGCGGTGTTTTGTGGGGGTTGTTGTGCGGTGGTTGTGACGGTGGTTGTGTCGGTTGGTGTGCGTTGTGCGGTGGTTGTGTGTGGTTGTGGTCGTGGTTGTACGGTGGTTGTGTGTGTGGTTGAGTGTGCGTTGTGGTGGTTGGGTGGTGGTTGTGCGGTGGTTGTGCGGTGGTTGGACGGGTTGTTGTGCGGTTGTTGTGCGGTGGTTGTACGGTGGTTGTGTCGTGGTTGAGTGTGCGTTGTGCGGTGGTTGGGTGTGGTTGTGCGGTGTTGTGCGGTGGTTGGAGTGGTGTGCGGTTGGGGGGCTGTTGTACGTGGTTGTGCGGGTGGTTGTGCGGTGGTTGTGTGGTTGTGTGTGGTTGTGCGGTGGTTGGGTGGTGGTTGTGGGGTGGTGTTTGTGCGTGGTGTGGTGGTTGTGTCGTGTTGTCGGTGGTTGTTTCGTGGTGGTGTCGGGTGTGTGGTGGTTGTGTCGTGTGGTGTGTTCGGTGGTTGGGTGTGGGTTGTGCGGTGGTTGTGCGGTGGTTGTACGGTGGTTGTGTCGTGGTTGTGCGGTAGTTGATGGGAGCGAGGAAAGAAAGCCGGTAAATACTTCAGCTGACAGACGGACGTGAGCGCAAAAGGAAGCAGAGAGCCAAGACGGGCCAACTAAGAGCAACTATTGCTATACTCGACTGTACTCGACTGCACTCGAGCGATTCGACGTAGCCCTCCTTCGCCGCCCTCGCCCTGTCGGCCTATCGCTGCGATTTTATAAGAGTCGGCCGCCGCTTATTGGGGCCACGTAATAAAATCCAAAACTCGAGGAGCCTCACGTCCCTTTGCCCTTGGCCCCGGCTCGAGTTCCGGACCCCGGGCAACTTTTTGCCCCAGGATACCGGCCGGATCTAACGTATTGTGTTTTACTCCCGGCGTTAGCGAGCTTAGCATTCTACGTAATTATAATGCATTGCCTTCCGGGAAAAGTTAGCTGCTCGTGCGCCGGGCCGCGATTGAGTTCGTGTTTGTCAGGGAAGGGCTTTCCCAACTCTGCCCGGAGTCTGCTTATTATTACCCTCTCTACCCCCGAACAAGATGTTTCTCTTAATCGCGAGTTCGCTACTGCTTCGCCACTCCTTCGCCGCTCCTTCGCCGCTCCTTCGCAGGCACGCACGCACACGTACACAGCTACGCGGCATCTCCGTCCTTCTTATTGTCCTACGAAGTTGAGTTTTAATAGAAATCAGGGAATTAATTCGTAAGCATTGGTTATAATTGCGAGTAGGGGATTAAAAAATTTGAGCGGAATTCATTTTCGATGTAAAATTGATAAAGTCTCGACTAAACTGAGTATGAAATACCAAAGGGATTATGTGAGCCGGATGAGAATGACTGGAGCTGCGCCTACGTCTCATCCCTTACCTCCCTTTCATCTTCATCTACATGTTAGCTGTGTACGCGGCACGTAGACGCGGCCCCGTAAATGTGTGCGGGCGCATGTCCTCTGGATGTAGGCGAGCTCGGTAAGAAAGTTTTTCTTTCCCAAGGGTGCTTTTCTCTCCACTACTTGGGAAGAAGCACTCAGGGCCTTTGAGAATAGAACTAATGCTTATATTTTGGTTACATTTTGAGGAAAGTGGGAGACTGAAACTTTAGGAAGATTTAGTGCAGCAGTTTGAAAAGATGAATTCGCGAAAATACACGGAACAAAGCTTCGCAACAAGTAATTCCTTCCTCCTATTATTTATCCGATTCCAATGGAATCAGGTCCTCGTGACCTCGAACACGTGACTCGGTTACTTTTTAATCGATTATCACCTCTGCCGCGCGCGGCCTATTAATCGACGCACATTATTAATAACCAACACGATTTATCACGTGTAAAACTATGCGCTGCAGCCACCACTACCACCACCACCACCACCACCACCACCACCACTACTACCACCACCACCGCCCCCCCCCAACCCCACTTTCGCCCCGCCTTGACGCAAATTGTCTATAGCACGTTGAATATCGTTATTGCCCTGTGAAGCTTTATGCCTCGGTATAATTAGCTTTCCGTTTAATTTCCTTGGATGTAAGGATTCTCTCGACAAAAGCATAATGAAAGAGTGAAAAAATTTAGCGGCGGCCGATGAAAAGCTCGCGAAATCCTATAATTCGAAATAGCGACAAGCTTTTTTGCAGTTATATTAGTAGTGGCGCCGGTGCCAAGCAGCAAAAAATACAAAGCGTATTACGTGGACTTGCATTACTTTAAATTTCATTGTTTGATGTGGTTATTGTGTGAGGGGCAGGAGGAGGAGGAGGAGGAGGAGGAGGAAACCTTGCGAGGGGGCATGAGATAAAACGGAAATAATATGAGGCTAAGTAAATGCATTAGTTATTCAATGAGGCGGAATATTGGCGTTTTGCGAGGAGATGGCTGCTGCATCGAGTAAAAAGGTACAATAATAATTTAAAATAATTGCATCCGAATGAAGTTGGGGCCAAGAGCGGTTATTGGGGAGAGGGGGGGGCGGCGATTGGAAGCGGTAGGGTCCTTCGTTTTTGTTTATTTTGTTTATTTTGTTTATTTTGTATTGTTTTTATGAATCCGAAGCAAGAGTCGTAAATAAAATAGGGGCAAGAACAATGGCTCTCGGCCTCTTCAAGTCCAATGGAATTAAAGTTATAAAACTTGCATACCAGGGCGGTAGTGGGGGGGGAGAGAGAAAGAGAGAAATCGGTGTAGGAGAGAAAAAGGAGAGCCGGAATGATCAGTCAGTGGTCGGTCTTCTCGATAAAGGAAAGGCGCGTGCCTGGGAAAGTGGGGGTGAGAAAAAGTACGGGAATAAGTAAAGTTGGCGGCGTTGAGAAAACAGGCCAATTTTATACAGACGGGTGGTGGGGAGCCACATCAATACTTACTGCAGCAGTGGGGTTGAGGGGGGGGGGGAGGGCGGGCGGTGGCGGGAGGGAATCTTGGCGTTAAATTCGACTGGTTCGCGGTCGATCAGTGCGGGCTATGTTTTTCCATTTCGGTGAGGTGCGATAACTCCCGGGCGCCTCACCCACCCATCCACCCATCCTCCCACCCCGCAAGCCTCACTCTTTGAATTCGAGGATTTACTCCCATACTGATTCTTTCTAGCGTAGAGGCGCGCTCGCCCGCTCCGTTCTCCCGCCCCCCTCGCGCCGACCCACAATTTCTTTTCTGCATACCCACACGCTTACGTGACTTTTACGAATCACTGGGAAATCTTTCCTTTTCCGGGCTCCGAGGAGAGATAGAGGCCGCCGCGAGGCCAGACCCGTACATTTCCGCGTAAATCTTTGCCCACGGAAAATAAAGGGGGACGGGGGCGGGAAAGAAAAGAAAAGAAACGAAAAGAGAAGAAAAAACAAAAAAGGAAAAAGCACGGTGGCGAGGGGAAGGGGAAATCAAGACGGAGAGATAGGTAGTGCGCCATCATAAAATATGCATTGCCTATTCCTTATGGACAAGACCCGAATCAAAGCAAACGATGAATTCCTTTTTTCGCCTCCTCTTACCTCGCACTAGGAGGAGCGCCTTCCAACCCCCAACCCACCAAACCCCTCTCTCCCGCCCGTCCCAAGGCCGCGCTCCAGGGATTCTTGGATATCGTTTTTTTCCCTTTCCGTTCTTTTTCAAATCGACGGCAGCGCTCAAAATAAGCCGTCGCTTTGGTATCGCGATTGAAAAATCAGGATACAAAGTCAAAAGGAAATTACCGAGCGTATTAAGGGAGATAAAATAAAAGGTAACATGTTAGGAGGGATGGAGGGATGGAGGGAGGGACGGGCGAAGGGATCGGCTGCGGCTGCGGCTGCGGCTGCGGCTGCGGTGGTTGGGGGTGAGTGGGGGGGGGGGATCGAGAGACAGACATTTGACGTTTAATGCGGCAATAATAAAATGAACGAAAGTAAATATAGTCACGCGAGTCCCGGCGAAAGATCGAGGAGCGAGGCAAGTCGTGTGGGAGGCAAAAGAAATGAGGTAATAGGTGGGAGTAATAGGGATCGCGACGCCGATGTAATAGGAAAAGAGAAATTTGTCGAGTCACCCGGCAAAACAAATTTCCGATGAGAATTCGACATTCTCTTCTGGTCAAAATGAAGGAAATAAAATTACTACGGTCTGCTCGCGGAGCTTAAGGGCTACGTGCGCGTTGTTATATATATATATATGCGTGTGTGTGTGTGTGTGAGAGAGAGAGAGAGAGAGAGAGAGAGTGAGAGAGAGTGAGAGAGACGGCGAGCCGAAAGGAAAGAGCAGTCGTAAAAGCGTGGAGCGAGTGAGTGGTGGCGTGGGGGGGTGGGGGGGGGGAGGAGAGAAAATCAGTAGAGCACGTCTGAGTATCGGAAGGAGGTATTTCGCATTGGCATTGGTAATGGCTTGTGTTTAAGTCGACTATCATTTATTCAAATCGATACCATCAACTCCACGGGATTGCAAAATATATCAGCTTTTAAGCAAAACTTCGGTTTTAGTAATTCCACTTCCGATTCCCGGCAAGTTGTAAAAGTATAAATTGTTTCACAGCTTAAGTATAAGCTATCGAGGCCGACTTAATTACAATTTAAGCTCCGCATCTATTCAAATAAAGCTCTCGGTACCGACAGAGGCCAAACACGGCAGGCATTCCCCTTTTATCCTTCCATCCTCTCCCCGTCCTCCTTACCCTCCCTTCCACCACCCGCCCCTTGATTTTCCTTTCATTTCAATGATATCGCGCGATGTATGCATTGAGAGTCGCCAGGACCGCGAGCCAGACAGCTTTCGACCGAAGCTTCCTTACCGAACCCATCGGAGCGGGGGCCCGGGACGGAGGGGAGACGAAATCCTTTATCAAAATTTCCCCCCGCAATTACACCGTTTCTCAAAGTATTGAATTGTTTCGGTTAATGGAATCCAATGTCCCTTTCAGTTGCCGACTGTTATTAGGAAATATTTATCTCTCGCCGGTGCTGTTTAGCGAGCTCGGATCTATTGGACTCGTTAGGCGCGCCGTTTAATTTATGCAATTAAATTTATCGCTGGAAAAATACCTGGACGCCCACCTCGCGGTCGCACAAAGCCGATTAATTTTCCAGTGGTTCCGAAGCTGCTCTACGATTTCCTTTCGGTTTCATCGTTTCTTTCTTTTTTTTTTTTTTTTTTTTTTGTTTCTTTTTGTTTTGTTTTTTAAATAAGGGACCCCTCGTCCCTTATTTCATCCTCCCCCTCCCCCTCCCCCGCCCCGCAATCAGTGAGTCGCGGCTTCTGCTCGGATCCGTATACGCGCAACGTATTTGTCAAAGGAGATGGATATTGTCGTTATAGTTGTATAATAACGAATTGGGATGCGAATTGGGATGCGAATTGGGATGCGAATTGGGAAGGACGGATCCGAAGGAGGAACGGTGGCTAAATGGAAAATAAATATTGGATATTTCGAGCGAATTGACGTAAAGTAATAAAAATCCGAGATTCATCAGAATTTACATTAGGAATCCGATGTTGAATTTAACCTTTATTTCGAGATAATTTCATTGGCGTTCGATCGGCTCCCCGAGCGAAAGTATTACAAAATTATCGATTAAACATAGATCTGCAACTGAAATATAATTTAATTGAACGTTCGAAAACTTACGGACAGCCGTCAATACATTGCCAATGATGCCAAGGGGCGCAAGACTCACCTGTAATACAAAAATAAATCCACTTAATAAATCATTAGAGACGTACCTAAGTTCTTTCTTTATCATTATTAGCATTATCATCATTATCATCATTATCATCATTATTATCATCGTTATCATTATTATCAACGTTATCATTATTATCATTATTATCATCGTTATCATTATTATCAACGTTATCATTATTATCAACGTTATCATTATTATCATTATTATCATTATTATTATCGTTATTTTTATAGAAAAAATGAAAGAGGCGAGGTAGGTGCTTGAGTGCTCAAGATGTCAGGAAGACAATGTTATTTGTCAATTGTTAAAGTATAAATTTTCTATTATACTTTGCCAAATTGAAACGTGACCTTTATAATTTTTATAAAACAATAAAGTTTGTAGGCAAGTATGAAGAAGTTTACGAAAGATTAATCCGACAAGTCAAAGAAATGACGTTCGAGCCTCGATTCCGTCCTTTTCTCCATTCGGAACTCGTTTATTGGTTGGAAAAGTGATCTTTATAACTACTTCGAAGAACTTTATTTCGCAAGCATCCGAAATCAATTATATTAATGCCGTTGGCCGAATAAATAAAATGGTAAAATGGCCGAACGGAGTCGGGGCGGGGGAGATAATAAATAAGAGAGAGACAGAGAGAGAGAGAGAGAGAGAGAGAGAGGGACGGAGATAATAAATAAGAGGGAATGATTTTTTTTTTTGCCATATCACAAGTTATCTTATCGTCAAAATTTAATTAATCCTCGTAAAAGCCTCCTTAATTGGCCATAAATCAGCGATTTATCTACTAGCCAAATAAACTTCTACTCTCGTAGATTAATTGCAACAAGTACCTGCAGTCTACGTATTCGGCGGGAGAGAGTCATTCGGTCCGAAGTGTAAAACGAAAAAGTGTGACGCATCGCTTCCTTTCGCTCTCCGCGCTAACGAATCGCCGCTACGTGTACGTAGCGGGAGGGTGCGGGTGCGTGTGTGGGTGGCGGTCGGTCGGACCACAGTCGGCGTCGGCATCGCGGTGACTCTTACACCAAAGATGTGTACTTTCGGGGGCTGTGCTAAAGATTTCGCAGACCGGAAGATCAATCGGGTCGTAAGTCTGGTCGTCGCGGCGCCAGGAAGGCGCGACGTCGCCGCCGCCGCCGCCACCGCCACCGCCGCCGACGAAGACGACTACGACGACTGCTACGACGACTGCTACGACTACGACTACGACGACTGCTACGACGACGACGACGAAGACGACTACGACTACAACTACGACGACGACAACGACACGACGACGACGACGACGACGACGACGATGAACAAGCGGGACGTCAAAGGACGCGCGCGGGACTGTCCGTCCATTCGCCGCGTAGGGGAGAAAGCCCTTGGAAGACCAAGCAGGTCGGGTTAAACTGGAGTTTAAGCTCCACGGGGCTGAAGTTGTCAAGGGTATCGCGGAGAAATTGTTGCTATGATATAAATAGGCGACAGTGGGCAATCGATACGGCTCTCGAGCTTTAACTCTGTGATTCAATTATGCCGGACATACGAGTGGCTTTTACGATCTCGGAGTTATTCGATATAAACGCAACGGAGAGATTTATTGGGAGGCAGGGAAATTTTATTTCCTCGATCCCCTCGTATTTTTATGCGTAAGACGTAAGGATTTTTTTATGCCCGTCGCATCTGATTAGATGTAACGTTATATTATTCCCGGGGTAAAATGTCCAGATGAGTTTTGGCCATTATTCCGCGTTGGTTCGGCCCCGACCAAACCCCCCGGCCCCCAATTAGGATTCGGCATTTATAAGCATTTACCTTCCCTCTGAATCCCCAAAATATTTATCCGGTCAACGAGCGACTGTTTTATTAGTCCATTATCTAACTCGCAGTTATTGCGAGCTAATACGCTATTTTCCGTGCCAGATAGAGAGAGCGAGAGAGGGGGGTGGCGGGGGGGAGGGGCTGCTAGAATCAGGCCAGCCAACTTTCGGGGCATTCGATCCGATGAAAATTACTAATGACCAATAGTAAATATAATAGAACTAAGCTGATTAGCATAACTGGCGGCAGAGTGTAAAGGTCCCCGCGACCGTCCGCCCAACGAGCAATTAGACTCTTCTGTAATATATTACAAAGTACTCGGCATTATCTGCTTCATGTAAGCGCAATGGATGATAAAGCACCGGACAGATAATTCATCGCGATTGGCCAATGTTTGTTTGGCGCGGCAGTAGGTAATGAGAGTGAGTGAGTGAGTCAGAGAGAGAGAGAGAGAGAGAGAGAGAGAGAGGGGGGGGGAGTTCACCACTCGTTTAAATATCGGGTCAAAAGTATAAATTTGCCAATTGATCGGCGGGGATAGGGCGGGGATAGGGAGGAGGATTGATGCATAGCGGGGTTGGGGGGCGGGGGGGGTGAGAGAAGCTGTGCCCGTTGACGTAATGTCTGCGGCAGGGAGCTGCCGAAAGAGAAAGAGCGCGGCCTTTTAAGCGTTATTCACCTTGTATACGTGTATGGACTGGCGGAAGTACGTGTTATTGGGGCGGGAGGGAGAGGTACGAGTGGGGAAAGCGTTAAGCAGCGGAGTTTAAGCAGAGCACGTATGATCGAACAATACAGCGAGGCTAGGTAAGTAAAGCCCAAAGGAGGTCCGGGAGCGGAGCCCAGGAGCCCAGGAGCAGCCATTCGCCGAATAAGAGCGGAATAATAACAACGCGCTCTCTGGCTGGTGCGGGGTACGTGCACTGCGGAGGGGGGTGGGTTGGGGGTGTCTTAAATTCAAGGTACCGGCGGTGTCCTATAAAATTTACAAGGACTCGTTCTCTCACGTAGCCACACGCTGCAAAGACCGTCAATAGTTGATAAAACGGCACCGGCCCCTTCCTCCCCAGCCCCCGCTGCGTCTCACCTTGAGGAATGAATTTTCAAGAGGGTTTTTCTCAGCTGCGAAGGTTCCCATTAATGACTCCCCACCCCCGTCCCCCTGACCCTGTTCGTTAGCTAATTGCCACGCCGATGAGCGCGGTCACACAACCCGATGCCGCACTACCTGGAACTGTCAGTGACCCAAGTATTCGACGATCGCGCCTCGATACGTAGCTTAAACATCCCTCTCTCCGTCAAGAGCTTACACGCATCGAATTTCCCATCGAATGGAGGAAAACCCAAGCATAAACTCAACAGGTTAAAAAATATATTTATTACCCGTCATTCCTGAATAAATGTCTGGAAAGGAGCGGAGGAGCGTCCCGACCTCACAAACTTACCAACAATCGCTCCGTCGATTTTTATTTTAATAACTTTAAGCAATTATAAAGTCTTTAGGAAGATTGTCCAAGCTCGTTCAAATACTCTGCTCGACCTCTCTCGTCTCTCCCTCTTCCACCTCCTCATCCTCTTCCTCATCCTCTTCCTCATCCGCTTCCTCATCCTCTTCCTCATCCGCCTCCAACCCTTCCCGCTCTCATAGAAAATTATTCTCTCTCCGACTTACAAAACAACCCCTTTCTTTTTCTCTTCCTTAATACTTCCTTCTTCTTCTTCTTCTTCTTCTTCTTCTTTTTCTTCTTCTTCTTCTTCTTCTTTTTCTTCTTCTTTTTCTTCTTGACTCAGCGTCACCTTGTGCTTGATTGAAGCGGGGCGTTGGAGGGGGAGGGGGACGATTGCAGCCGGTTCGAAATACAATTTGAAGGTAAAAGGGACGGAATTGCAAAGTTTTGTTTTTCCCTCGTTAGTCGATCGAGTCACGGACCGTATGTCAAGCGTATTGTGTCACTGACACAAAACTAAGTAATTTGATTCGTTATTGTATCTTCTGTCAGAGAAACTAAAACAATTTTGGATGGCTCGCGTGCACCCTCCTACCTACATCCCTTATACGTGTATCTATATATAGCCACATGTAACGTACATTCGTGTAATCTGTATAATTATTTAATACGAAGCTGAGGATATAGAATTAACAATATTCTGACGTATACGTAAATACATTTACGTACGTATTAGACAGATATTAGTGGATGGTATTAAATGTTGTAGGGACTTGGTTAAATGGGGAAAGCCAAGCGAATTATAGAGAAAGACGATAGATGAATAGATTGACTGTTAGAGGTTGACGATTCAATCGAATTCGCGGTAGTAATACACGAAAATTATAATATAGAAGAGGTGCGGTCGTAATAAGCAGATCATTTCATGCGTCACAGTACCAATGACATTTGTCCTCTACTTCCTCTTTATTCCCAATATGAACAACTCCATCGAGCTTCGGGCCACCAAGTCCATAATTATTCTCAGCATTTCGAATTCGCCTTTACCGTGCACTACTCTTATAATTAAAGTTTTTCCACGCTTTGATTAATTATGAAAATCATGCATTATTTATACAAAGCAAATGTAAAAAGTACGAGCTGGAATAACGAAGCGAGATTAAATTGAAGATTTTCGTGGAAAGGGCGAGGGGAGGGCGGGGGAGAATTTTCATCGGAGGAACGAATTTGTTCATTTACAGGGACGAGAGTCGCCTATCGGGCCGCACACGTCCTTACGTTATATCAAATATAAATATAAATAAAACGCGGGAGTTGTCCGGGAGCACGTGACGAACGCGGGTAATATTAAATTTCTCAAGTCGATAATAAAGGTCGCCGATTGTCATTATAATTAGAAGGTAATGAAATAAATGACTCGGGGATATAATGTAGAATGCAGTTTATTAAACGTTTGAATTAAATGTAATAACTGAACTCCCAAGGAAGTCGATGAAATTATTATGCTTTCGTGGGGGTTGGGTGGGGCGGTGAGGGTGAGGTGTAGGAAGGAGCTGCTTGGGCAGAGGAGTGTCGAGCTGAGGTCGTAGGCGCGGGTCTGCCCTCCCTAAGATATACTTATTTTTAACGAAAGTGGAAGCCATAAGTATGTTTTAACAAAAAATATTTCACTCGGCGAGCGAGAACGATCGAAAAGTAGTGGCAGCAAGGCGTAAAAAACGGCTTGCAAGGCGGCCTCAAAGGGTGGCCGTGGCGGTGGCTGAGGGGGTGGACGGGCGGGCGGGCGGACGGGCGAGCGGGCCGGCGGGGGGGATGAGGAACTAAAGAAACGAGAGAAGGATTCAAAGAGAATAAAGGAAGCGGGGCGTAGGGGTAGGGGAGGGGTGGGCGGGGTGGAGAAGTGACGGCGGGAGGCGTTTGGTAGGAAAAGATGGAGCCGAAAGGAAACGACGGCACTGGCATACACGAGCCTGCATACGAGCCTGCATACGAGCCTGCATACGTACATACGTACATTCATACGTATCCTCGAGGTCTACGGAGGCCCGCGTCACGTACCTGTTTGCCGAACTCGTGCATTCGAGTTTTCACGGGTCAGGGAGCATTGGTTGTAGTACCCGGCAACCCTCCTCACCCTCCGTGCGCGCCCTTGCCATCCACTACATTGCCACCCCCGCCGCAAGCCTCGAAAGCGTTCGTACGTACGTAGGTTCGTGTTAGGTGGGTACGCGGTAGGTAGGTTCGTAGTGGTAGGTACCGAGTGAGCTACGTAGGTACGTGTCCCATTGCTCCTTTACCTATCCTTTTTTCTTCCTCTCCGCCTCCTTTTTCGCCCAGCCGACATCTAAAATTGCTCTCTCGCTCTCGTTGCTCGGCGATCGGAAATTGAAAATCAATTTGCGAAAAACGGTAATAAACGATGCTAAAAACGACTGTGCATCCTGGCATACGTACAAGTCGCCCTGCCATTCACCCCACCCTCCCCCCTGCCTCACGTCGTCGTGCTCGTCGTCGTGCTCGTCGTCGTGCTCGTGGCGTGGCGCGGCCCCGCTGCACTTGAAATTTCATTGGCTCGATCTATCGAGGGAACCGTCCTCTCTCTCTCTCTCTCTCTCTCTCTCTCTCTCTCTCTCTCTCTCTCTCTCTCTCTCTCTACCGCCCCTACCTCCCCGACCCATGACCTCGTGCGACTCCACTGGCTCCTAACCCGCCCAATCTCGAGCCACTGCGCCCACGCGAACTTCATGTAAACCCATCGAGCCGTGTGTGACATCAAGGAGTAAAATCTAACCATTGTATTTTTTCGATCTCCAGGGGTATAATGTAGATGCAGCGGTGCAAGCACCACGTAAACGTCGAGGATCGTTTGAAGCAGTAGCCGTAACGTAATGAAAGCCAGCCTTACCTCCCGACGAGTTTACGGAGGGACTGACGACGGCCCTCCCTTCGTCGCTAGCCGCATACCGCGGATTTGCCTCAATTGTTTCGAGAGCTTACGAATTTTATTATCGATCGAATCTATACCCTACATTTCCCTTCTTAAGCTAAATAAATAAATCAATAAATAAATAAATTAATAAGTGGAAAGTAAAGGTAACTCATAAGTACCTGCGATAGCATTAGATTTATTGTTAAGATTTAAGAGAATTCATCATTGTCTAATATTTTTCCTCCTCCTCTTCTTCTTCTTCTTCTTCTTCTTTTTATTTTTCTTTTTCTTTTTTTTTTCTCGATCTTAACGGCACGACGGCTTGATTGATGTACGCGTGAAGATAACGCAACGTAATCATAAAAAGGGAAGGCATCGATCGGTATGGATTAACACAAGTAACGCATTAAGCTGCATTAGCAATTAGGAATACAATTATTGACTTTGTAAGCTTGGCTCGATTTCCCGAAGAAATTCTACAAAGAATCATAAGAATATTGAGCGAGAAAATCATTATGGATCCGCCAAAGCTTTGACGAATCTATTTAATTTGCAGAATTCAATGTCGGATAATGAATCAAAGCACGTTGCGGTATTGATTAATACGTTACGGAGATCGACATTCGATGATAAAGGATATTTTTTTTATTGTATTTTTATTTATTTTCTTGTTAATGGATCGAGTAGCGTTAAATTGAATAAGTCACGAGGCAGCGAGTCCTTTCAAGTGATCGAGAGCTGCCGTTGAGTGCGCTAATTGTATTACAGCTGAATATTCCGAATATCGGTCATTTCGCAACGGTTTTCTAAGAACGAGGCGAATCGGCAGCAGAACGCGGGAGAGCTCGCTCGGACTCGGGGCGACGGATCGATTGAATCCGAGCCGCGGGATTGTGGAGAATAAGTCGCTAAACGGATTCCGGGAGATATAAGTGCCCGATCGAGAAGTCGGCGCTCGAGCCTCTGAAACACGCGTCGACGTGCCTCGTTCGGCGATTATTCGGATTATTGGGCTAGAAGAAGTACCCACGCGTACTTGGTCCATTGATTATTACGTATCGCAATTACGTTATCTTCGCGTAATTGAAATCCCGACGCTCGGGAAGCCATCGTCATTACATTGAATAGCCGCGGTGACAAGCTTCATTCGAGTTCTTTCTGACCTGGCCGGTCATCCTTCACGGTCATAAGCAATCGTCGCGAGTCACTCGTGACAATGACACGGTGTACGGGAGATGGTCAGCTGGTGCTCAGGCGGGTCGGAGGGTCGGGGGGGGCATGGGGGGGGGCACCGTGCCGACGAATCTCGTATGGAGCGCATGGACGCATCCCTGAGGATAGTTCGCGGCCATAATATTTGGAAAGTGCCGGAGTAACTAAAAAATATGAAGTGAAAATAAAAGGGACGAAGCCGTTCCCTTATTTATCCAGGGAAGTGGTGTTGTTACTACGCCATTCACTCGAGTCTCACATTCTCTCCTCGAAACTCCGTTCCTGACTTTTCTATGACTTCCACTTTGTATTTTCGCGAAATAGACGAGTTTCGCGTTCGCCCGAGACTCTGCCCGCTTCTTCTTCTTCTTCTTCTTCTTCTTCATCTTCTTCCACTTCTTCTTCCGCTACTTCTTCCGCTTCTTCTTCTTCTGCTTCTGCTTCATTCTCTTCTCGTCCCTCCCGCGCTCTCGAACTCCTTCGCCAGAGTGCTTTCCGTGTCAGTGGCTGCGGTGGAGCTAAAAATAAAGCCTCGCTCCCGTAGAGGAGGAGCGGCACCGCTTCCAGCCGAGTAAATGGCCTTTAGATATCTGCATTTCAGCTGCGGCTTTATTGTTTTAACTTTGTAGGGCTGTGAGCGCGGCGACGGGGGAGGAGGCCTACGGAGCCGCGAGGAAGGCCTTCTATTTCGGATTTCGCATTGAGGATTCATTCATTTCCCGAGCTCCACCTTGAGCTCGATTGGCCTGGATTGACCATGGAGAATCGGACGATGCTCGCCCATCGGACCACTGCCCATGATGAGTCTCCGACCGCGCGAATAATATTACTTGCTATCGCGGCTTTATCACTCCTGCGACTCCCCCCACCCCCACCCCCAATAATCTCCTCCAGCTCGTCCTGGGCACAAGCGTTGTGCGCGGACGTGTGACGCGAAGCGTCAAGCGGGACGAATAAAATTATAAATGTCGGCAGGGCGCATTTCAGCCGATGGGAAGTAAGATATTCTCCTTTCTAGCCCCCCGGACGCCCCGGCCAATGTTTATATATCGCGTAACGGCCTGTGCGCTCCTGGGCATCTCTTTTTAAAACATTATGATTTGCGTAAGGTATTCGATAACGAGTAGTCGAGGATAGTCGACGTAATATTTTGACGATTAAATCCGCCACTTAAACATCGTATTCGAATGCGTCAGTCCTTGAAATAAAGCCGATGAGTATCAAATAAGCAATAAGCGTTTGTCGCCTCGAAGACCGGGCAAGACGAGCCGAGATACAGAGAGAGAGAGAGAGAGAGACGAAGTAAGTTTCGCGATAAATATTATCTATAGCCGGTGGCTGTTTTCATTATATACTACCAATAAAATTCTTTATCTTATGCCGAGACTGGTCTCTCTCCCTCCCGCCCCTCCCCTCTCCCCCCACAATAACCCTCTTACTGTCTCTCTCTCTCTCTCTCTCTCTCTCTCTCTCTCTCTGCTTAACCGCGTCGTTCCCTCTGTCTCGCTGTCGCCCTCGCTCGTTCCCTCATTCCCCGGCTCGCTCTCTCGCTCGCTCGCTCGCTCACTCACTCACTCACTCATTCGCTCGGCCAGCCAACCGCCCACCTCCCTTCCCGCCCGACCACCCGCTCCGCCGTGGCCTCTCGCTCCCTCTCACTCCTTTATGTTCTCCTTGGCGGCGGTGCAGCGGCGCGCGACGGTTCCTTCTTTGTTTGAATTCGATTATCTCGACGCATTGTTCGACGTCACTGACGTAAATCATTTTGGGTCAGGCCGTCCGGGCGAAAATACCAAAACTCCGCCAACGACGGGCAGAAAAGACGAGGAGGAGCCGCGCTCGGGGCCTTCCTCGTTCTCACTGGCTTCTTACCGGATTGCCGCGGACATTTCGCCAGCGACGATAGATGCCGCCGGCGAAGAAGACGAAGCACATGACGCTCTCACGCCGCTCCCCCCCCCCCCCCCCCCCCCCACCCCCCTCTCGCCCCACCTGTCTCTCTGCCACTCTGCCCCTGACTCCGCACCGGGTCTACCTACGCTACCTACGCTACCCACGCTACCCACGCTACCCACGCCACCGCTCCCGCTCCCGCTCTCGTCACTTTTTCTCCCGACTCCCGCGTCGTTACCTCCGTCCACGGCTTTGCAAAAATTCACGCAAAAACAAAATAAATAAATAAATAAATAAATAAAAAATAATACGTACGTGAGTATATAAAGAGTACGAGTACTTAGCCAAAGGGTTTTAGAGTTGTTTGCTCAATGTTATCTCCAGTACTCACTCCGTTTTGGTCAAACGATCCTCCTTATTATTATTATTATTATTATTATTACTCTTATTATTATTATCATATAATATGGCAAAGCACGGCTTCCTGCACCGCTCGTGCGACTGACCTCATTCGGTTCATTTTACTATTTCGTTAAACTCCTTCCCCGAGCCTTACGTAATTCCCGATCGGCCCCACCCACCGCACTCGACAGAGTTTCATATCCTCGAAAAATAAACTCTCGAGCTTTATTCGCTTTATTTGCGATCGCGTGCCTCGCTCGTTTTATATCTTTTCTTTTCTTTTTATTTTTTTCTTTTTTTTTTTTTTTTTTTTTTTTACTTTTTTCTCCTGGTCGAGCTTTCGGACCGCCTAAAAACTACAAATTTTAAAAAAGACCAAACCTTTTCCCTGATTCGAGAGTACCTCTGAAGTAGAGCTTTCCTCAATAAACTGCCCCGCGCATTAGCAAATATTTCATCTACCTATACGATAAATTGTCATTGTCGTCGTTAGAATATTATACGACAAGTCGATGAAAGGCTAAAGATAGTCTCCCTTCAGTGCTAATATTTTCCCATTATCTACGAATATTTGCAAAGTGTACGAATATTTCTTCTTTTCTTTGTTTCTTTATTCTTTTTTTTTCTTTTTTTTTTTTTTTCTTTCCTATTTCTTTTTCCTTTTGCTATTGTTAACGAAGACGAAAGCGCCCCGAGTCTCGGTCTGTATAAGCAATACGTCCGTAAAGTCAAGCCCCTACTTCCGAATGCTCGAGTTCGCTCAAGTAATTAATTATAATATCTTCGGCAAATGTGAATTAATCATATAACGTGACGTCTCGTCGAAGAAGGATTCGCATTATTACAGGCGTGGAAACGCCAGCGAAACTTTATGAATATCTTGTAATAACGAAATAGTCCTCGCCACGCGTTATGCGCGCGTTATATCAGATATCTATTATATAAAATGATAGATTATTAAAGGCATTGCGTAGTGTGCGCCTGTAAATGTAACATAAATTTTTCGAGACATTTCAATCTTACGGATGCGGCTCATCCCCGCCCTTCCCCCTCATCCTCCTCCACCTCCTCCCCCACCTCCTCCCCACCTCCTCCACCTCCTCCCCGTCGTCCTGCTGCTCCTCACGCTCTAGTCGTCGTTGTCCTTTATGCGGCCATACCTAAACTACCAAGGGCTTCAAATGCGCAGACAAATAATAAAATATGCTTTGATTTAGCCTCCATTTGCATTCTCGACTTGAGGAAAAGCAGTGTCAGAACGACGTTTCATAAATATTTTATTCCCATCCCTCATCTCGTCGCAGATGAATAAAAAACTTATCTCTTCTTATCGACAGAATTTCTGTTACAAAATGTTCACGTTCGCGAAATTTGAGTAGAAAATTGAAAAAGTTTCTCGTACGATTAGCTTTTCATCAAACGAAACTCTTCCTTCCCTACGCAAAGACTCCAATTTGGAATTTTGTTTTTGTTTTTTTGTTTTTTTTTTTTTTTGTTTCTACTCTAATAAGAACAATTGCATTTCTGGATCATTTGAAATTATCGTACACGTGCAAGTATGCATACGCATACACGCATTAAGTATAGTGTTACTCGCTAATTAGGTAATTTAAGAAGCTTATTCGATGGCGATGACGACGACGACGACGACGACGACGACGACGACGACGACGACGATGATGATGATGATGATGATGGTATAGGTGCGTGTAGAGGAAGATTGCATAAACGTTGACGTATAGGTAAGAGGGGATGTTGGTATGGGTAAGCGGAATCCTGTAATACTGAAATCGCGAGATGAAAGGGCTATGGCGTTTCGTATGACTTAATTTCTACCTTATGCTCCCATTCCACTGTATAATTATATTTATTTTTAAGTAAAGGGAACTAAAGTACTGGATGATATCTCGCATTTGTTATAGCACACTTAAAATATCGCGTCTTGTTGTTGGTATAATACCTTTAAGAAGGATAATCTCCGTTCACTGCTTTGCTAATTTCGCTGACGTAAAACCTACAAAGTAATGTACCAATATTTAAAATGCATTTAAAGAGAAGCCGGGGTTGCTACTGCTGCTGGTTAAGGAGCCATTACCGAGTATCTGATTTCGTTTCTTAATGGAATCGGAGGAAGGGGGACAGCGGGAACAGTAGGATTAGCTTTGTAATTGTAAAAAAATTGTTGGCGCTGGAGGTCGGAATGAGGGATGCGCGGGACATTTATTTTAGAGACAAAAGACAAAGATGCCTTAATTGCGCGAAAGGGGCAGAAGTCCGTGAATATGTTAGTGGGACGTTTGCGCTTAGCGGGACCGGGGTTCGTGGTTGGGGGTTGGGGGTTATTGGGGTTGGGAGTTGGGGGCGATGGTCGCGGGTGGGAGGGAGAGACGCATAGAAATTCTTAAGGAAAGAAGACGGCGGAATACGCGGAGTTAATTAAACTCCGTGGTATAATAAACTTTTTCAACCAAGACTCATTATCGCTAAGTACACGGCTCATCTATTGAGATGTACGTTGTACGTAGATGAAGCCGGGAGGGACTCCCTCGGCTTCCAACTCGTTTGAACGTCTATTACTCGTAATAGAGATGTACGCTCGCGCTCGCCCGAGCCCAATGACATACGAAGCGATTACAATATGATTCGAGGCCGATAAATTTTTCGAATTATAGAAACCCGACAGGTTTACGTAATAGGAAATTATCTTGGAAAATCGCAGCTCTGAATTGTATTATTATTAGGGGTCGGGGGAGAGGCTATTATCCTCTTCGAATGGCTAAGGTCCTCCGTCCTTGCGGGACTTAATGATGGCGAGTGCATCGCCCGGGAGAATCGAGTCCGGATAAATAATGGGCAAAGTGTGTGTCGAGTACCGAGTGCGCGGATGCCAGGCTCAATTAAATAAACCTGGCACGACGTTAATAAATACATTCGGTAGGTTGGCGCGGTCGGCGATCGACGATAGCGGGCCACAGTAGTCCTAGGGGTTATTGGGGTTTATTGGGGTTAGGGTCAGCGGGGGCGGGTATCGTTTAGTCCCGACAAAAGGGCCGATCTCGTTAATCTTTAACGTCGGCCCTTAAAAATGCCGACGTTAAAGGTCAGGTTAGGGGCGATTAGAGATCTTGTTTGCGGAAGAGGCGCGTGCATGCGTGACGAGCTCGAGTATTGGCTCCGGGGCTCCTCCCACCACCGCCACCCTGTCCGCAAGGCACCCAAGAGCTTTCCGATGTTTAATACCGGGCGCGACGTCGGCGGTAAACTACTCCTCCGGCGATGCGGCCAAAGTTTTTGCACGTGACTTACTCGCGCGAGGCACGAACCCCGTTATCTTCGAACGTGTCGAGTTACCTCGTTAACTAACAATACCCCCAGCCGCGCGTTAACCTCCCTCCCCCCGGCCACCCCCCCCCCCAAACCCCGACCAACCCCCACGAAGCCCCTCAGAGCCCCTCAACGCCCCTCAACGGCCCTCACCGCCACCGCCCCTCAACGCCACCGCTGCCTCCACCACCACCGCCACCGCCACCGCCACCGCCACCACCCCTCAACGCCACCGCCACCGCCGCCCCCGATCTGTCTCGTGGAGGCCGGCGGCTACTCCAGCAGCTACTCCAGCAGCTACTCCAGCCGTTCCGCATTAGTGTACCCGGGAGCGGATATCTGCGACGGCCCCGCATCCATGCAGCCACCGCCTTCTCGCGAGTCCGCTCAACTTTCCACTTTACGATCGTCTAAGATGTCAGGCCGAGAAGGCGCGTCACTCTTTATCCAAAATCATCGTTAACTACGAGCCGTGGGGAGCTTGGGGATGGATTTTGTGTAGCGTGAACTGGCGTAAAGAGATAAGAGTCCCGTGGAAATGAAAAGGGACTCGTCGCTTCAGCGGACTTTACGACTCCTGGTGGATCCGCAAGATCCTCGTGGCATGGGTTTCTCGAGCCAGTCGAGCCTGGACCCGGTCACACCCCGGCCAATCGCCTAAGTAGCCGAGTTTCGCCGAACGAGTATTCCGGATATATATATATATATATATATATGAAGGGATTGGGAGGGGCGGGGACAATATGCGGAAACGCCGTCATTGACGGGCGTACTGTCGCCGATGCGCCAATAAAGATGGAAGAAATCAGTGAGGCATAGACGGGGGTGCGGGAGAACCCGGGGACCGAATCTTCGCGTACGGAGCGCGGAGTCCCTTGCTCTCGCCACCAGCAGAACGAACGAATTCAACCGGGCACGTATAGTCGGGCTCCCTGTGTGCGCGTGTGCGTGGCCGCTCGCCTCGTAAATTATCATTAAGCTGATTGGCTAGAGCTCCGCGTTGCCCCGGTGTTAAACCATCGTCACGTTTAACCGCGCTCCGGCACGAAAACGCACTTTATCTCCATCTCCCTCGCTGTCTCGACTCGCTTCTTCCTCCTCTGTCACCTCCTCCTCCACCAACCACCTCCTCCACCTCGTCATCGCTCCTTTCACCGCTGCCCATTGCATTTCAGGCCAAGTGCCGTACTATTTCTGTTGTTCCCGTCAGCCCCGCGGCAGCCGAGGCCGCGCGGATCCATCCTCTTCGCCGAGGTGGCCTCGCTTCTTCAGAAAAGGATGAAGAATCGCGCGAAGAGCTCTGATTGCCCGCTGACAAATCGGGGACTTTCAAGCGAGTCCCTTGTTTTTTCATGGGGCGGGGATAGGGGAAAGGAGAGCGAGATAGAGAGAGAGAGAGAGAGAGAGAGAGAGAGTGAGAGAGAGAGAGAGAGTGTGTGAGAGAGAGAGAGAAGGGGGGACGGAGGCGCAGGTGAGCGAGCGAGCGAGTGACGACTCGCCGACAGAGCAATCGCTCCTCTCGCTAACTCGGCCATCGTCCTTAATCTCCTCTAGCAGCCCTGTCTCTTTAGGTCCCTCCTCTCGACCCCCTCGACACCGGCAGCCCCCTCTGGCCGACGTATCGCATGTATCTTTCCGCTCTGTTTCCATCGATTCCGCTACCTCCCTCGATCCCCCGCCCCCACCCCCGCCCGCCAACCTCCTCACTCGGTACGTCCTAACTCCGTCGTAGCGTGTGCGTCAGCTTTCCTGCGTTTCGGTCATCGCCCCTCCCCCGACCCCCAGGCCCCATTCGCCACTGCGACCTAAGCCAACCTAAATGATTGCCCGATATAAATGAGAATCTGCCGCGATTTTCTGACAAAACTATTCCTCTTCCCTCGGACGTTTAATTAATTGCTCAACAATTTCCATTTGTCCCTCTATACCACTAACAATAACAACAACAACAACAATAAATCCATACGATAATAATAATACTAATAATAATACTAATAATAACAATAATAACAATAACAATAACAAGAAGGACGCGGAGGTGGATAACGGGGGCATAAATTACACTTACGGTGGTGCTGCCAGCTGATTAAGCATTCCTAAGGACGCTGATGCAACCAATTATTAAATGCCGACGATTCTTTAATGCGGATATTATGACTCGGCGAGGCGACTCGAATTTTCGTAATTCGACGTGATTTCTTTGACTCGGATATCAATACATTACGGGCGAAAGGCGATATCGCTTTAAAATTTTCCACTCCTCCATTTGAATTACGACGTTAAATCGAGAAAGCGATCCAGCGACACTTTGGCATTTATGCCGATGTATAATAAGATCTTTCTCCTCGTCCCCCCACCCAATAACCATCCCGCCCCGACTCGGCCCCTCCGTCACCCGGGGCCGCGACATCGTCGCTCCCTATCGATCGACAAACGCCCTGAGTAATTACATTTACGTATTTTATGGTAATTTCGAAAACGCAACTTAACATATCAATAGGTAATTGAGAGGTCGTATGCAATGGAAGTAGGGTCGGAGGGAGGAATTAGGGAGGAATTAGGGTGGGATTAGGGAGGGATTAGGGAGGTGCGGAGCAGCACGCCGAAGAAGTAATCATAAAGTTTGGATATATTTTGAAGAAGGAATCTATCTAGGCCACGTCTAAGTTTCGGCATCGGGTGACGTACGGGGTTATTGGGGGCTGGGGTTATTGGGGTAGGTGTGCGGTGGCGGTGGCGGTGGGGGTGAGGCAGACGTTTCTTGATTTGAGATTACACCTGGTCAAAATTAGTAGGAACTCTATTGAGGGTAGGGCTAACAAGGCGAGTACGAGCTCGCATTATTGTTAAACTACGCCGATACTTTCGCCACTTTGAGTCGCGCTCGCATAGCGTTAATTAATTAAATTCCACATGCCGCGACTCCGTAGTCGTTAAATCCTCAAGGGTTGATTCCGTCTGGTCGCATCTCCTACAAGCGAGGCCGTATCCTACGAAATTCGCCGAGACGTACAATATAGAGACGAAGTGGGTCCAGTGGATTAGAAAATACATCGACATATTAATACAAATACGGCCGACGTGGACGACCGTGGTTTGGAGCCTTTGCCGTCCACGTCGACATTGTCCAGGTCGTCTAGGCTCCCGAGACCCGGAGAGGATAAATCCTCCCGAATGAGGCCAATGTGCTATCGGGATCGCTCTGGGATTCTTGTCGGTAAGCGTCTTCTAGCCGGGAATGAAGGATCGACAGCTCAATGTCCCGCTCGGTATCCTGGAAATTTATTCCCGCGAGATAAGCAGCCCATGAGCTCTCGGTACACCGGCCGAGACTCGGCTTATTGCACGACAACGAAGCGGCTGCGCCTGCGCCCCTCCTCCTCCTCAAACGTAATAACTGGATTATTTAACGCCCTTTTGTTCCGAGTGCGCCAATGAAATTATTACCTTCTTTGGCAAATTAAACAATCCTGGGAATAATTGATCATTAATCCAATCACGCCCCCCCTCTCCCTCTCTCGCCCTACCCCGCCCTGACGAATCCACGACTTCCGACCTCACGATACCTTTGATACTCGATATCGCAAGACAATATTAAAAAATTGTTATAATTGAGAACATGCATTGCGTTGGTAAAGCGAGTGCAATTAATGTTCAGTAAGTTATGATTACGTGAAAAATGGAAGTTTTACTACAAGTCTTAATTGTGATAGAGCGACTATTTATTACATTTAATATTCCGTTTAACTTCCAGCGAGATATAACGTGTTTAATGAACTTGAACGAGTGTTACATTTGTAAGTAAAATTAATATACGTTAATTTATATCGTTTGCAGATGATAAACCCTTGGCTTTAACAACATTATTAGCACATATGCATTGCTAATCTTTGTAATATATACCTGCATTGTATAGGTATATTAAGAAATTGCAATGTAAACGAAGTAAGTAATCTTATCGTCTAAGAAATTTAGAATTTTTTGTCATTTGCCACTAGGCGAGTAAGAAGCCGGAGAAAGTCGGAACGCGTATCCTTACATCTACATGGAGAAATGATTATTTGACCTTGATTCGCTAGCAAGTGTGTGTAACCGCTATCTTATACGCAATGTTAACGTAATAACGAAGGTAATAATGCTTGCTTATCCATCAAATTCAGAAATATTGCTATTCTCAGTCTCAGACAACATCAGACAACAACATTAGATAATAACAACATTAGATAATAACAACATTAGATAACAACAACAACAACAACAACAACAAAAGGAATGATAATAATAGAGAAATGTATTCGGGTTGTCGGGTGAGAGAAGTGAATAAATAGGCTGCGCGGTGTGCGAGGGGGTGTTGTTAATCGATTGGGTCGACAAAAGCATTTAGTCGATTGCAGCGTTTACTTGAAGCCGAGATCTAAAATAGAGAAGCAAGTGGCTCAAGAAGCTCGTCCGACAACGGAATCTCGAGATACGGAGCCGTAAAATTGTCTCCGGTAGACTGCGAGCAATTTTCACTGGCCCACAAGGTTATTCGGGGTTTGGTGAGAGAGATAGAGAGATAGAGAGAGAGAGAGAGAGAGTGGGGCGACTTTTAGGGGGGGGCGGTAGGGGCTTACGCAGAGAGGAAGGTAAACCGCAAAGCGAGATAAAGAGATATACGCGGATTGATAAGGAGAAGGAGGCTGCCACGGATTGCGGCGGCGGTGGCGGTGGCGGTGGCACAGTGGCAGTCGGCGTGGGGGCGGAGTGGGGTTATTGGGGTAGGGGGGCTGAAGCGAGGCCAATGTTTTCGCTTACGGGGGAGGTTTATTTTTTTCTTTTTTTTTTTTTTTTTCCTTTCCCCCGCAATGTCACTAACGTCTCGGGAATAAGGGAAGGGAAAGGGCGGGGCCTCTCCCACGGAGCCCGAGCTTCAGCTTAACAATACTAGAAATACTTTAAATGCATAGGTACGTTGGCCTCGGAAGCTTATCCCTGTATAGAGGAGCCAGTCTCCCCTCGGATTACCTTGGCCAGAATGGGGCCAGGGTGGTTGCAGAGAGCACCGGTTGTGGGATCAATTTCGCCCGACTGGGCCGCAATAGTCGTTTAAGAGCTCATTTTTACTCAGCCCATTATACGCATAAATCTCGCCGCGACGAGCCCCGGCGGCCATCCCCCCCTCTCTCTCTCTCTCTCCCCTATCTATCTCTCTATCTCTAACTCTCTGTCTCTATCTCATCCCCTCCTTCCCCTTCCCGCCCACACTTCTTTACTTCCTCCACGTGTTCAGCTTACGAACGCCAGTTCCCTTTAAATAATATCGTGTGCCGGCGGACCGTTGTATTTGTAAGGGAGCTTAACGACAAATGCTCCTTCCAGGCTTACAGCGCCATTTCGACTTTTATGTCGCACACCCATCCACACGTACCTATCTACCTGCCCCGGGTGTATAAAATTTACGCGTTCACGTACACGAAGCGGCAGAGGGCGTAGTTTTTTGTTTTTTTTTTTTTTGTTTTTTATCATCAGCAATGTTCTTTCATTCATCGGAGAGGGGAAGAGTCAACTGACGCGGGGCGGAGCGGCTTTTAAGGGTCGAGCATCCCCCGTTGGACCAGACGTTGCCCTTTTCCACTGATTTTAGAGGGAGGCTTGAAATACCGGCGCCGCTGCTCCGCGTCGGCCGAGCGCCGATCAAATATTACAGCTTATAAAGTCAGAGATGTCGAGAGAATGTGTCCGGGAGGCGACTTTTGTTTGGCTCGAAGGGGTGGGAGGAGGGAGTAGCCGAGACTATTTGTTGGGGAAAAGGGGGGCGATAATCGTACCGAGGACGGTACGAGCTCATCCCAAGGCAGCGAAGCTAGAGGTAGCTCGGTTATTATTGGGGGAGGGGGTACGCGTGCTCGAGCCGGAGGATCAAGGTATCCGTCGTCGGGGAGAGCCCGGGTGGGGACGCGACTCATTTGCATTATTCGGCGACGTTCTCGCTCGCTCGGCTCCCGGAAGGAGTCGTCGCCGTCACCGTCGTCACCCACCCGTTCACCATCGCGGATCTCTCCCTGGCTTCCTGCATCCGGTGACATTGGCTCGTCCTGTCGTGCTTTCCGCCAATTAGTATCAGACCGGGGAGGCTCTCGTCCTACCTACCAGGGGAACATGGCCCGTCGATTCCTCCCGCTAGCGACTACATTCCACGGGATGACTTGGTGCTCCAGGACGCGTGTAGTTACACGTAATGCCGTAGCCACGAGCAGTCCCGACAAAGTCCACTCGACTCTCGGCTTAGGGGGTGTACTGCCGTTTGCGGGAGAGGGGACGCGACGATCCCTCGCCTCCCCTGAGTGCTGCCGCTCACTCTGCCTCGGTGCCGCTACACGCCGTGTACAAGGGCACGGCTCGCGGCTACGCTCCGGAGCTGCCAATTGGCCAGGAGAGCCGAGTTCGAGTGCGCTTATCGGGCGACTAATCGATCGATATACCCGGAGTGCTTCCTCCACGTGCGAACGATGCCTCTCCCGCTGAGATTTCCATACCCGAGCGTCACTTCGCGTCGACGGAGTTAATCACCTCTGGCACCTACGCCGAGTCCCGGGACCGCTCGTCCCCCGGGCTGCGTGCAAAAACTCCTTGGCTCGTCCTTCTTCGCTCCGGCTATCCGAGCGAGCTCTCCCCCCCCCCCCCCCCACCACAACCTCCAACGGTAATCGTCCTCGTCGTTTAACGACCTGTCATTATCGCACCCACTCTATCCCTCCACCTGAGCCGGACTCCCTACTCTTTCACTCATACGTCATTTCAAGGAGCCCCTGCCAGCACCGCCACCGCCACCGCCACCACCACCTCCACCTATACACAAAGACCCGCATCAGGAGATCGGATCGGCGTACCTAGTGAACTCGGTAAACTAAAGCCATTGTCGGTTTTCCTTGAGCTCTAAGCGAGGCGCTGCTTGGCTAATTTTACCCAAAGTTCCGAGTCGCGCCGAGACAATAACTGCTACTCCTCCATCGGCACTTGTCCTCATTTCGACACCCACCCGTCTATCCGACGACCCGCGCAGTCCGCGATACTCGACAAAGCCAATGCCAACTAGATATATTGCTTTTGCACAAAGGTACAAAGGATGCTTACTACGCTGAATATGCATCGTCTCTCCTCAATGCCTCTTCCTTTCAACCTACTCGCTAATAATAATGAAGGCACTAATTTTAATCCAGATCAATTATTACTTTACTCCGAGTGCTCCTCGATCGACCCGGCCATCCCACCCATCTCTCTCTCTCTCTCTCTCTCTCTCTCTCTCACTCTCTATTAATTACGAAACTTAGAGAATTATAAATATGTTTTGTTTAACGAGCACGTAGCCGACGATGATAATACATCTCGTCCCGTCTCATTTCAGAATAACAGCGATCCTTGGCCAAATAAAGTCAACGTTTGTCTCCTCGGGCTCTTCCTTTCGTATTTTAGTAGGATCAGCTACGGATATACAGATATACAGATATACGGATATACTGTACTAAGAAGTAGTCGAATGAAAAAGAGCTGGGTTAGGTTAATCCCTATAAGTGTTGTATCTTTTCATTTGGCACGCTAAAGGGGGACATAAAGAGCATTAATTATTCAAGTGATGGGCATATTAGCTGGAGATCCCGAAAGGTCCAGTAAATTATTACGTATTACACGGGAGGGTAATATTTGTGGAGTCCGTAGTGACGTCACTTAAATTCAGATGCATTAATAAGGGCCGTCAATTATTTGTACAGAGTTACCTACTTAATCGGCTGTTATAATTAAATATATTTCCGACCAGTTCCGCATTCGGCTTATTATTAGAGTGGACGGGGAGGGGGTAGTGGTGGTGGAGGGGGGGATAGTCGGTTAACCGGAGCCTTTGTACCGGATACGCGCAGGCGCAGGCTTACGAGCTCCTGTGGGTAATAAATATTTTGGCAATTTAATTTGTCAGCGATCGTCATTATTTCGTCAGCCGAGGCGCAACTTGGACGCGGATGCGTTCGCAATGTCTTAATTAATAAATCATGTGACTCCGTCTCTCGGGCTCGCACATCATGAAAATCTTTAATTAGCGCAACAGGAGAAAATCAGGGAACGAAGTCGTCTGGCTGTTTGGGCCAAGCGACTTATTGTGTCGCTCGATTCCGGCGCGACAGTCTAGCGTAGTTACATTTTCCTTAATTAAAATTCTCACCGCTCTTCCAAGGAAAAAGACCTGGAGTGAGAGAGAGAGAGAGAGAGAGAGACAGTGACTTCCGCGGAAACAAAGCGAGTGGAAGGAATGAAAAAAAGGATAAAAAAGAATAGTAAAAGGCAGAGGAGGAGGAGGAGGAGGAAGAAGATGAAGAAGAAGGAAGCGGAATCGCCTGTGCCTTGTCAGCCCCCCTCTCCTCACCTCACCGGTATCCCACCCAGCCATCTACTCGGCTTGTGTTTTTAATTACAATTTTCCACCCTCCGTCATTGGGGGGACGGGAGGGGGGTACTGAACGCCCATCAGCTCGGGCGAAAGCTCGCGAGATACGGGACGAGGAGGAAGTTTTGCTGAGGTGAGCGGCGGGGGGCGGATGGCGGTGGCAGGGGCTGCGGCAGACGGCAGAGGAGCAAAGAGCCGGGTGGAGTCGACGGAATGGTAGGGGGGTAGGTGGCAAGGAGGGAGGACAAGACAAAGACAGATAGATAGATAGATAGATAGATAGATACATAGATAGATACATAGATAGATAGATGGATAGATAGATAGATGGATAGATAGATAGATAGAGTGAGAGTGAGAGAGAGAGAGAGAGTGTGAGAGAGAGTGAGTGAGAGAGAGAGAGAGAGAGAGAGAGAGGGGGAGAGAGAGAGTGAGAGAGAGACACGCGGGCCGACGCATCGCGCTACCGTTGGCGTAACAATGGCGCGGCCACGAGCGGCGGAGGCAGCTCACTGCAGCTTACTAAACAATGATACGATAAATCTCCGGGGAACGCGTGCGCGAGAATTTCAGCGAATGAATGAGACGAGGCTGCGTATGAAGGAACGCGGGCCCGCGAGCGGGGGCCCCGCCGGCCAAATGTTAACGTCGCCGGAGGGGGTACGGGGGATTGGAGGGGCGTGCGCAAGGCAGGGGGAGTCGAGAAAAGTCCAGAGGCGGCGCGGAATAAAGAAAAATCATTAAAACATTTTTTGTTTCGCTCCCCACCCCCCCACCACCACTGTACGTTTTTTTCGGTATTTTATCGAGCAGCGGCAATTGTGCCGGGGAATTCACGGCAAGGAAAGCCCAGGTCGGCCGCTTCCTCCTCCTCCTCCTCCTCCTCCTCCTCCACCCCCCGAGCCGCTTCTTATTAAACGGAAATTTTAGATTACTCCGTCGACATTATTATTAAAAGTAGCCGGGAGGGCCGGGCTTAATGTACCGCTAATTTGCAATGATTTCACGACGGGTCTCGGGGGGGTGCCCGAGAAAGATTTTTTCCCTCCTGCCTAGCGATCATTTATGATTCTCAGGAGGCTATCGGGCTTAACGATTATTCGACCATTGAATCGTCAGTATCCGCGAGAATTAGCGGGGTGTAGCGAGGGGGAGGCCTCGAAACCAAAAAGCCCAGCATCTTCCTATACACAATTTACTTCACTTTTCCTTGCTTTACCTTGCTTTACTTTACTTTACTTTACTTTACTTTACTTTAATTACACTTAGCGGGACGAAATGAACAGGGGGGGGGCCTCCCCAATAACCCCTATTGAAATTCCTTTGTATTATGGAACTATTGAGCTTTGGGGCCGTATTCGTGTAATTTCATGTAAATAAAGAAGGAGGTTGAATGTTTGGATGCTTGAAGGTTGGATATCCGAATTTTGTTTTATTAAAAACAAAAAACAAAAGAACTTGGTTTCTGGCTGGGTGGGGGGGGGAGAGGCTAAGGGAAGCAATTTATTAATACAGATACTATCGACTCGGCTCGGGAATCGCCGAATGTCTCCCGATCCTTAGGGATGTATATTTTTAATATTTATATTTACGTACGAAGGAAATAGAAAGAGCGAGAGAGGGGGGGGGAAATTTGTCCTAATTATCGAGGCATTCGTGAGAACGACTCTGTTTTTAAAATCCGAAATAACTCAGCGGGAGAACTGTCAGCGGAATCAATGACTCAGAAAGTTTAGGCTTCCATACCAAGTGCATTGGCTAAATAAGTTCGCGGTGGGGGGAGGGGCAGCGGGTTGGGGGATGTAAACCTGGCCGACTAAAAATACCCTCGACTAAAAAGTGCCCCACTTCCTTCATTCTCTCCTCGACGACGTATAACGTCGTCGATCGCTCTTAAGCAGACGCGGCTCCTCCCCCCGCCCCTACGGCTAGTGAGGATCCCGTGTTCTGGGACCGGTCCCACGTTCCCCGACAACTGTGGTTGACCCGGAGGACTTGCGCGGAGCGACGCTCGACACGTCGACGTTATTCGCCGGAATAGAGATCAGGGACGCGCTCAATATGTTATTATATGAATTCAATTAACGAGATGAAGGATCGATCTGTCCATTTCATATCGACATATTTTCATTAAATTATGCAGCGACGTCACTCTCTGCTCTTTACACTTTACATTGTCTTTTTCACTTAACAACTAATTTTATGCGTGCGTGACGTAAATTCAATAGAAGCTCCCTCTCGCTCCGCATATTCCAATCAAACTTTCATAACAGCGATCATCTGCATACGATAAATACAATTACCGCACCCCCCACTCAGACGTCCCGCTGTCAGTCGGTATTCGTTACAGTAAGCCGAATTTCGAGCCTTTTCGTCTCCCCCTCCCGCCACAGCGCCACAGCAGCGAAGGGATACGCTCTGGTAGGTAAGACCAGCGAGACCGGTCGGCGCGACGGAGGTCCATAGACAGAGACAGAGAGTGAGAGAGAGAGAGAGAGAGAGAGAGAGAGAGAGAGACAGAGAGAGGCGGTGCTGGAGTGATTTTTCAACCCTCCGTGGGAAGGACGGCTCGGAGTCTCGGTCGGCAAAAGGTCGATAAAGCCGAGACGCCGAGAAATCCTCTATCGCCAGGACAACGCGAGCCTGAGCTTCCTCGTCCCTTACCTGACCCCGCGAGAGCGCACGACCTCGCGCTCCGTCCGGGATTGATGCCGCTAAAAAGACCCGGGGGATGTAACCTTTCTCGAAATTCTCCATCGAAGGATAAACCCGATTGCTCTGACCTCCTCCTACTCCTTCCCCTCCTCCTCCTTACCCTCCTCCTCCTTGTCCTCCTCCTTGTCCTCCTACCCCCTCCTCCTATCCCTCCCATACTACCCCAGCCGACCCTTCAGTCCCGCGCCAACCGTACGTCTGACAGCCCGGAAATTATATCGGGACCCTAGCCGGGATATAATACAAAATAGACTACCCAAGACCTTGGAGACCCAAAGAGTGCATCAAACGTCGACTGACTGATAATATTAATTTTACAAATGCGCTCCCTGCTTTTAGGCAATCCGCGATCGGGAATTCAGATTGCCACCTTTGGGCCCGTGTATCCATCGAACGTGTATCAAACGGTGCGCCATATGCATATATATATATGTTGTATGTATGTACGTATGTATATAAATATAAATGGCGTTTCGGTAGTAGAGTATCGATCGGTATTTAATTCAAAAAGTATTGCCAATAACCAAGCTCTTTCCAGCTTTACAGTCCCTGCCTTACGGAGTGGCGAGCAGAGCGGGAGAAGGAGCGTTGGGAGAATGAGTGTGTGTGGGGGGTGGAAGGGGGAGGGGTGAATAAAAATGCTCGCCCACTATAATCAGAGATTTAATCCTTAAAATATATTTATGAAGCCGACGTAAACTGTAATATGAGTGCCGATGCGCGCCGCAACCCTCCCTCCCCCCCTAACCCCCCTTTCCCGACCCCGTGATTTCAATATTCATTGGATGCTCGCATATAAAAAAGGAAATTAACCGAGCGAATTTGCTTATTAGGTCGCGCTGGAGCCGGTGCAGTAAATATTTTCCCTTTCTGGCCCGGACCGCCGAGATTACGCTCCTGCAACGCACGCCGAGTCCGCTTATAAAACAAAATCATCCCGCGGCGATTATTCAGCGGAAGCTTTTCATTTCAAGACGCTCCGCGTAATTACTCATTTTCAGCACTGCCGTAATTCAGTGCCACCTTACCTGCCCCGCCCCTCGCCTCGATAGCCCGGATTAAATATTAAGCTCGGCTCGGGCGCTGCCGGTCCTTATCAAATTTTCAGACTCACTGCGGCGTCGCGACGGACAAATTCTTCTACTCTATATACCCTCTGCCCCCTCCCACCTGATTCCCGTCATTTCACCGACCATCGGTGAGCTGAGCATCCGCTGCTTAAAGACCGCCTCTACGGATAAAGGCTTAATTTATCATATTGCCGAGGCAAATATCAACCAGTCTGAAAATAAATAAATCTGAAAATTTAGCCGAGAGAGAGAGAGAGAGAGAGAGAGAGAGAGAGAGAGAGACGAGAGACGATAACGAGACACGGCCGATGTACCTTAACTTTAACTTGAAATACCTCAAGAGTCGTCGTAACTCGCATTTTTTACTAGAAATTGCCTTTCCTGGGAGCCAGATAACCAGAAATTACGCGGCCGTCCTTCCTTTCCGCAAAACAGAGCATCTCCGACAAATTTCTCGAAGAGTAATATATAAACTCTTGCATCATCATAGAATGCCGAGTAGAAATGTCATCAGAATTCTTGTTCGCCACCCTCTCCCTCCTAAAACTATTTTCGCGAAAAGGCCCTAATTTCAAAGAGAGCTGTCGGCATCCCGAAGTACGGAGGAAAGTAAGTGGAAAATCGATTTTCCACTCACCCGCTCACTCGGATCCATTGCATTATTTAGATTATTAAAGAAATGCGACTGACAGGACGACGGACGCCTCACGCTCGTCTTCATCGAGGAGTTAATTTGTTAAATGCTCCACCTCTGCCCCTCAGACGTGGTGACGTGGCCTGAACGGGGGGTGGGTGGTCGGTGGCGGCGAGGGGAAGTGGGGGGGAGGGTGAAATTTTTCTTGAATTACGAGGACGGTTGGCTCTCTCTCGGTGTACGAGCACGCGAGTCGATCGGGGCCGCGATAAATTATCGGAATAATCGCCGGTGCGGGGAGAAGGGAGACAGGGTTCGCGGAAGGGGGACGCAGAGGGCGTTAGGATTCCGTCGGGACGAGATCGACATTCGTCTTGTTCGAGCAAATGGCTCTCGCTTTCGGATTTCCTCGTAACGGCGTCACTTGCCGAGGTCGTTCGTGAGAAAGCCGCGCAACGCGTTCGCGCGCCACGGCGATAAACGGGAACAGAGTACGGGGCGGAGGGCTGCTCGGCAGTAGGGAGGGGTAGGATCCATCGGTTTTCCCTCGGGAGTAAAAGCCGAGGGTTATTTCGATTTGCCGTCGTAGTAAGAGCGCGCCGAGAGCCGAGCTTTCGCGATACGGCGCGTCGGTTTAAGGTCCGGGGCGGGGCGGGGCGGGCGGACGGGACGGGACGGGACGGGGATGGTAGAGAGGGATGGAGAGGTGGCGAGGTGGCGAGGTGAAGTCGCACACTCGATCGGAGCCTTAATTCGTTATCGGTGCTCGTCTCGCCTATTCCTTCGGCCTCCCCGTCCGGCAAAAGCTCCTCTCAGCCTCCGCTCGCTCCCAGCCGTCGGGCATTATACGGGCTCCGTGGCGACGGGAGTCCCCTGTCCAGGGACGATCTCGGGCTAAAGGGGGATCGAGGAATGCATACCCCCGGGAGAAAGCTTAGCGAGAATGTGCAGCGAATGCCACTTTGAGGTTTCGCCGACAATCCAGTCCAAAGGAGCGAATTTTATATATCTCTCTCCCCCCGCTCTCTCTCTCTCTCCCCCGCTCTCGTTTATTTTCGTTTTCTCTACCCAATATGCGAGTCCGGCGTTCAACTCCCCTCGACGAGCGAGCCACTCGACATCCAGGCCAAATAATTACACCGGAATCGCCCCGAGTCGGCCGCTTATAAGTCTCCCGATTATTTGCACAATAACGTGCAACGCGTACGCGCGGAGCCGGGGCGTAATGTACTTTTTCCCCGGGAACGGGATATTCTCGACGTTGAGATGCATTCGGGAGTGCTTGTATTTCCCATGGAGTTTTTGTAGATTGTGCAACCCGAGTGCAGCCCGAGTACAGACTCTGGAGCCAATAAAATATCATAATTTATCGATGGCGTTTAGCGCAATTCGCCGGATTTGACTAGGGGCTGAAAAATCAATGCTACCCATCAATGTCGGGCGAATAAAATACCATGTAACAAATACCCAAATACACGGAACAATACACGCAGATAGTAAAGGCTTGGGGGCGGGGGCGGGGGGGGGGGGTGACGCCAGCTATATATTGCTCCGATTTATTTTTTACCTCGCATTATGAATAAATCCTTTAGGGGGCTCATAAATGTCTCTCGTAAATAACTTTTTTTACCGAAAAGCTCCCTACCAATGTTCAATTAATATCTGACTCCCGTTATTATTACCCGTAATGCACTATTTATGCACCGATACCCTACAAATAGCGGCGGAATATGCTTAGACACGGCGCGGCTTATCACTTACGCATTCACCCCTTAAACAATGCAGCATCCGAATTCTCCATTATGCTTTAATATTACATCGCAAGGTTATTCCGGCCGACTATTAATGAGCTTTAATTCATTTTCCTTGTGTAAATAGAAGGCGGGCCTCCCTATAGAGCTCTGACCCCCGCGGCATCGACGACTACGGCAAGAGTAACGCATTCGTTCCAACTCATTGAAGGTCAAAGGTTACTCTATTGGCTCCCGGTGAAAAATTTATCACCGGTCGTCAGGGACAATCGCTAGGATGGGGTAAGGGTGTATGGGGGGGGGAGGGAGGACAGAGGTGGATGGGGTGGGGGTGGGGGGGCATTTAGCGGCCAGAGAGACGGCCAGGTTCCCCGGGACCGGTCCTCGCTCGAATAAAAGCTCCAGCGGTTGAATCTTGGCTCCGTTCTTGGCTCCGTTCTTGGCTCCGTTCAACCCGCCTCCCGTCCCGAAGCCCCGGCACCGCCGAAGTCCCGGGACAGGAGGAGCCGAGCAGCCGGTGCCGAGCCTTTCTCTATTTCTATTTCTCTATTCTCCGGAGAGCCCGGAGCCCGCTGGCATGTTCCCTTTCGCCCGACCCAACGGCATCGAAGCAATTTCCCGTGGCGCCGGGAAACTACACTGCACGAGGACCTCGTTTCTCTTATTCACGCCTCCGCTGCCACCCCTGCGCTGACACGTAGATTGCACCTTCTTATATTCCCTTTGCATGTCAAGCCGAGCATCATCTCCGAGCTCTATCGTGTAAAATAATAATAATAATAATAATAGTGATAATAATAATAATAATAATAATAATAATCACAAATCCTTGGGCTTCCTTCGTTTCCCCCACCCCACCCCCCGACCGTGCCACGCACCGACTACTACTTCCACCGTATACGAGAATTTCTTACTTGCAATAATTTCTTGCCGTTCCCACTGCTGCTGCTGCTGCTGCCGCTGCCGCTGCTGCTGCTACTACTACTACTGCTACTACCTCCCGCTACGACCACCACCAACAGCACTACGTATCACCACCAATGCCTGTATGGCAATACGCTCTCGTACTCGAACCCTTGCCACCGTTGCCACCCTTACCTCATCCAATCATCCAAAATTTTCCATAGACGAACTCCAGATTTAACAAAATTACCGGATCCTTACCCCTCCTCCGCCCAGCCGTCTCCGCCCCAGCCTTTTCGACATTTTATCCCTATTACTATTACACTGTACGTTCCCCACGACTTCCCGACGTCATATTAATTAATTAAAACTTTTGATGAAGAAAATTAAAGAAATGTTCCAAGTTATTTCAATACCATTCAGCCTTTTGATTTTAGTTATTCGCTTCAATAGTACACGTATTCATATATATATATATATATGTACGTATATGAGGTCTAGAAGGATACCTGGAGCGCGTGTGCGTTCCACGGAATCTCGACTACGGCAGAGTACGGGCACCATCCGGGAGAAATCCGCGGCTCCGGAGCGATATTTTTAAAAACTCAATTATTTCACTCGATATATTTTCACTGGTTATGCGTTAATGCCTTTAAGTAAACGAGTACGGACGAGTTATCGTACAATTTTAGCGATAGTACTGCTCGACCGCGGGCACTCCGTACTTCTTCAATTGGTCCCGCGACTGAAAATTTACACTAAAAGCCCTTAGCCATTTTGCTTTTATGCCATTAAAAAAAAAAAAAAAAATCAAGGGGAATTCTTTATTTAAAGGTCGACATCTTCGAGCTCGGACCTTTTGCATTTCTTCCCTCGTGGCAGCAGTGAATCGACGTCCTTTGATCTACTGCACTCGATCCACTGCACGCACACAGCTCCGAGTATTATATATTTTTCTTCATTTACCAATACTAATCGTACGTACGTCTTCGCCGCTCTTAATCGGCAAATGTTAATGGCCGCCCTCCTCCGTCAATTTCGTCTTGGCGGATAAGCCTGTGCGTTTGAGGCCATAATAATTCAATAATGATAATGCGATAGTGGGAAGGGCGAGAAGGAAACGTTTCGACTCGATAATTCAGGATTTCCATCCTCGCGCGTTTCCTCTTAGCATTTTACAGCCGAGCCTTTCTTCCGGAGGAATATATCGATCCAATTTTTCGCCCACCCCCCACCCCACCCCACCCCCTCCGTCGCCTGCCGTCGCCCCATCGACAAGATTTCTCTTCGCTTCGTATCCTGAATCCGGGAACGCGCCTCCGCCATTCGCACCACTTCCCACTTCCGTTTTTCACGGAATGGCTTTACGCGTATAAACCTCGGCGATAGAAGGAGTCTGGTTGTGGCAATCGGTTCCCGCGACTCCGATCGCTAGAGGATTTGTCCCTTGAATCCTGAGAGGCGGCCCAGCCATTCCTCACCGACCTCCTGATTTATATTCGAATATCCGATGGTAACCACCACCACCACCTTGCACCACCACCACCACCTTGCACCACTACCACCAACACGATCGCCCGACCTGCCCTAACCCTTTACGGATAGCGCGGGCGGGTAGCGCTCGCGTAGCGACGAAGCTTAATCAACGATGGAGCTCCGAGGCTGCGGACGGCTCTGTGCCCTGGAGACGAGACGCGCTACGACGAGCGGCGCTACGACGACGAGCAAGACGACGAGCAAGACGACGAGCAAGACGACGACCGAAAAAGAATTCGGAACGCGTTAGCGGGAACGGGTTGAGAAGCTCAAAGAACTACTCGGTCCCTGTAGGCCATCCAGACAGGAAGGCGCGTGCCTACGTTAATGTGTGGGTGCGCGCGTGCCTCCGCGTCCACGGGACTCGTCCGTACCGCTCGCGGCCCTCGGCGAATTCTTTATACGATTTCCCCCGGGTCTCGGCACCTCGCCGAATCCTCCCCGATTCTTCGATTCGCAGGGCACTCCTGCCTTAGCTCTACTACTTGCTACCTCGTGACTCTGGAGGACGGGATATTTCGTCGAGTCCCTCGAACGCCCTCAAAACATAATAGACCCTCCCCACGTCGGATATTTGACAAAAGCTCGGCGCGAGTCTAACCGATGATTGCAATTCTACTCGCTCGTCACTCCTGCCGATTAAAGTTAAACCCCAATAACCCCGATAATTCCCCTCCGCCCTCTCTCTCTCTCTCTCTCTCTCTCTCTCTCTCCCTTAATCCCCGGCGGTATCTTCTTTCCCTCAAATATTCGTCTAAGCATCGTATTAGATTTTCAGAACTATGGTATACCCGTGGGAGCTGTCCTCCCGCCCCCCCCCAAACACCCGCTCCGCTCTCGCCAGTGTAAATTTTATATCGGCTACGGTGCTCGACTCCTGCTCTATCGAACAAATTTCCTTCTTTATTGTAACACGCTTTCGCAGCTTTTCCGGCTCGTATTTTCCCTCGAAAACTTAATACGCGAACGACATCCCAAGCGACATAACCTCGCCACCGCCTTAATTCATTGTAAAAATTATGCAAAACAGCGGATGGCCTTGACGAACGTTTAGTTATCGTCCGATTTATTGTATAATACACGCACTTGAATTTCCGGCTGAAATAAGAGAGCTACTAACGGGATTAGGGGCGGTAAAAATGAGACTCCGAAACTGAAACCGATTTATTACGATTCAAAAATATGGACTAATCCCGCAAAACCGAAATACTCGCAACATCCATCCCTTTTCTTATTTTACGGCAATAAGTTCTTCCTCCCTGCCCCCCTGCCCCCCATCCCCACCCCCTTCGCCACTATTTTCGAGAGAAGCCCGACCGTAGCGGGTATTTCTTTACTTGCACTCCATCTTCCAATGTCACTTTTTTTTAGTGAATAAATCAACAATTCTCCTTTTATCTCACACGAGAGTTGCTTATTCGTGCTTCCTTCTGTTCCCTGCCCCCGGCTCCCTGCTCCCCTATGCTCACCTACCTGCTCTTACGAAGATCAGTTCACAGAGTCAGAGGCTCCCAACCTCGTCTCCTCGGTTACATCGACGCTTACAATAACCCCAACAACCCCCTCAAACAATATTCTCTTATTCCATGAGACATTAAATAATAATAATAATAATAATTATTATAATAAGTCTGATCAAAGTCTGATCGAAAGCTTCTGCACGTAAATGTTTTACAAGATCTCGACGGAATCGTCGAGTTCGTGACCTTCATAAACGGGGCAGGGGGGGGGAGAGGAGGATAAGTAAGGTAGGTACTTTACTCAGCGGAGACTGATACTTGTATACGTATATCGTCCGGTTACTTAATTCAGAGTTTCCTCAATGTAATAACGCACTGACTTAGGTGCGGACGAACGCGGGCAACAGTATGTGTTAAAAGAGGCTCGGACTCGCTCGCTCGCCTTTATTTAAAACTCATAAATATTTACCGTGCTAATGCAGATGTAAAAAGTCGTGAATTTATTCGCAAGTACTTTTCGAGGCTCGAGACTAAAAATACGTAACGAATTGGGTCCATAATTCAAAAGGTAAGAATGACCGCTATTCAAAGAGGATATCCTAAATTAGCCCTTTGAAATATTATACGAAGCTTCCAGAGATATGAGTAATACATCTAAAAACGGATATACGCCTATCTCTCTGTATGCGTATATTACTAATTTTATGCAATAGCAATGCTGAATAATCAATGTGTGCATTTAATTATACGCACAAGCCAAGCAAAGCGATATTGAGTTACCTAAAGAGAGTGAAAAATAATGTTCCTATAAATAAATGCGCGGCGGGCAAGTGTGTCGAAAGAATAATAAATACGGTTATCGTTTCGGGTCCATTTTAAATAAAGGCGAAAATCACGCACGACTGCGTGACGCGAGAGCGAGAGAGAGAGTAGGGACGACGAGTCGATTAAATAGTACAATAATGTGTAAATTATTATTTCGTTAGGTAGTTTGGTAGGTTCGCTAGTACTTGTATTATAATTAAACAAGCCGAAATGAAATCGGATAATTCATGGTGTAAGTAATATATATATATATATATATGAAGTCTATAGGATATACATTTATACAATTTATTATTTTCCTACTTACGTCTGGGGGTGTATAAATTTTTTATTTTCTAAAATTTCGCCGGGCAAGAGGTATTCGTTCTCTCATTCCGAATATCTCGAAGCATTCCCGCCGCGAGATATTATACTTAGAATTTCTCGACAGAGAGAGAGAGAGAGAGAGAGAGAGAGAGAGAGACGTCAGCGCTGTTCGTCAGGTTATTTTTAATAAAAGTAATTAAAAAAAAAAAAAAAAAAAAAAGAAGAAGAAAAAAAGTATAAAAGGAAATAAGGACGTGAAAGCGTATAAGGGGGAGAAAGATTATTATTCCATTGCCGTAGCTTTGAGGATTCTGCAAACATCGAATGAAAATCTAGCGTGTAGTGTGTGGGCCTGGGGTATGAAGGAGAATGAGGAGCTAGAAAGGGGGTTCGGAAGGATTGTCACGAGTGCGAATGAGAATCGGAGCTGCGGTATTGCCTAGACCCTTGAGAGCGACTCTTGAAAAGAATCAAGGGCCAGAGCAAACGTTTGTGAAAGAAAGGGGGCGGGCGGACCCACACGAAGATTCAGAGGGTGGTAACGAATGCGAAAAATCCATGTGCCATCGGCGAACGAGGGAAACGCAAAGAAGTTGACGGATCGGTGGATTGCGACGGGCGGGCAGGGGAGGGGAAAGTGCGACAGCATTATCCTCCCGTAGACAGTCCTGGAGCAGCGGTAGACGATGCGTCGCTTTGAAATTCAAATATTCTCTCTCACTCTCTCTCTCTCTCTCTCTCTCTCTCGAATCTCTCCGGCTAAGCGTTAATTACAATGATGGTGTTTGGTAGAGGGGAAGGGGAGGAAGGAGCTCGGCTGCGTGAAAATACGTGGGTCAGGGGGATCAGCGGATAACCGGGCCCTATAAGTCCCGGCGAAATGTGAGCTAAATATGACCTTGCGAGTGGAGGGGGGGGGTCTCTCGAAGAGGGGAAAAGCGCGTCGGGGAAAGTAAAGTGAGAAATGTGCCGTCAACCGCAAGGAAAATTTTCTATAAAGACCGACTCGAGCGTCACGGCGCGGCTGATGTGTCTTATTTGCCAACCACTTACTTTGCCTTTCATTTTTATTCTCCCCTCCCCCCACAGTCCGCCTCTCTCTCTCTCTCTCTCTCTCACTCGCTCTCTGTCTGTCTGCCTTTATTGGCGCTCGATCCTCCGGATCCGACCCGCTACCCCGCACCACCCCGGCATCGGCAAACGCGCTTCCTCAACAAAGTGTCGACTTAATTCCTCGCGCCTTGAATATTTTATGCGCCTTTTGATTTTTCATTCGATTTTACCTGACTGCCGCTTTGACCCCCTGCCCCCGACCCGAGCCGCTCGGCTTTCTTCTTGGCCGCCTCCTCTCGTGGACAAATTGAAAGTCGAATGGAATCTAATTTGAGTAAATTTGTAAGAAGTGCCGCTTCCCCGGGAACTGATGCGATTATAAACTTTTCCACTGGAGACAGTAGTTCGCTTTATTTCGACTTTATATCTCCTCCGCTCCCTTCGATCCGACCTCCCGCTCCCCTCCGCAAACGCCGCTTATTCACCACAACTCGCGCTCATTCTCCTTCGAACGCTTTTTAATTTTTATAATTTCACGATCATCTCCAGTCCCTATTAATGACGGGCTGCGCGGAGGATCGTACCGCGTTTCTAGAGAGACCCTCGTCCGTCCGTCCGCCCCCCCCGACCCCCCGACCCCAGGCAGCATAGTACGGGGACATCTTATTGTTCGCCGGGAGCAGGGATCGTATCGACACCAGCCGCAGCAGTTATAATTTTACTCCCAGTTATTCGCTGGCATTATTATTCGTCCGCATTACTCATGTACATTTAGCTTTTAATTAATCAGCCATTTCCATAATCTATTAATTCTTCTATTCGTTATCATCACTCGGATTACTACTCTGCATGAATAATCAGCCACGCTCCCTATTATGACTTATCAAATTCACCGCAAATACCAGCCGGGGCGTATTTATTTAGACCTGCCGTCGCTCGCTTGGTATTAAAAAATAATGTATCATTTTTTTGTCAGGTCGACGTGGCCCACGATAACGTTAAATTTAATTTACCAAGCTCGACGAGCGTCTTCCCCACCAGTTCTAGACTTTCATAAGCTGATAATGAAATGCGTTACGGAGCTCCTTCCTCTCGTCCTCCCCCACCCTCCGCCTCAACCCCACCCGACCCTTTTCCCGGCCCTTTTCCCGGCCCTTCACTCGACGCTCGAAACGACCGCTTCGATTAGGATAAATACATTCTCGCTCTCGCCAACTCGATCACTCTTTCGTGATTTACGCCTTCTTCATCTTATTGGATGAGCTGCCTTGTCTCTCTCTCTCTCTCTCTCTCTCTCTCTCTCTTGGTCTCTTTGGGTGGGATTCAATGCCGAGCCAATAATGTAGCTACCGATTATAAATTACGAATAACGCTTCGTAAATTAACCTCCGGCATGTCCTCTAATTTTAGTAATTGTAGTTTGAGCAATTAATCAAATACTTAACGCTCGCGCAAGATCCCTGCAACGGACAGACAAGTACATTCGACTCTTTCCTTCCGATCTCTCTCTCTCTCTCTCTCTCATCTCTATGACTCCCCGGTCTGCCCTCTTCAGCCCTTTTCGCCTACGGGCATCTCTTTGCGCGCTTGACTTTTAGAGCGAGAGAGGAAAAAAGACTAGAGCTCACCGATGTCGCCATTATCGAAGTATATAGAACGCGGCTGGGAAGGGAAAGAGGGAAAAGAGGGACAATCGTTCGACAAAGCTTTTAACTATCGCGGCGCGCCAGTTATCCGGAACGGCATCTCTTATCTATTATTTCCCTTCTGTTCCCATACTCGCTAGCGATGAAAAAGGAAAAGTGGAAAAACGAAACAGAGGAAGCGCTAAGGATACGCAAATTTATTCTATTCTTTGTCAAAGACATCCCCGTAAGCATCCCGAGATTATTGAAACGTAAATACGTAGAGCATTATTTTTTATTGATTCCCTATTCTGATTTACGTACCGCAACAACCACCACTTCGGCTTCCTATAATTCAATCCATTCAATACTGCAATTTAATTGATTCAACGACCTTCAGCCCATAGATCCTTCTACAACGCCAATGGCTTATAACTTTTTATTACTATCTTGTACATAATATACTCCGTAGATTATTACTTGCCAAGGACACGAGCAATTGTATTCGTATCTCTAAGTAAATCCTTTTACGGAATGTAAGTTTTATGTAAATAATGAATGACAGTCCCTCGCTGTTAACAACATCTACGGGAATTATAATAAATTCATGATCCGTTTAATGAAGGACCTCTCGTCTAACTCTATGTAGGAATTCGTGAAAATTATTAGAATGCCGATTCTAATCTAAGCTCGAAAATTAACCGCGTTTCTTTATATATTAATTTCAATTGTCGGAGCGACCGAATAACTCTCGTTATCCTTCCTTTTATTATTATGAATAGTAAATAATATGTAGGAAAGGAGACAACGTGATAAGCTTAGCCAATTTGAATTAAAAACTTTTGTTCCCGATCGTAAAAGAATCGTGGAGCGTTTCCATGTAAAATTTTATGCGGCCCCAGCGAAAGTCTTTGCGTATCCCGTAATAATATTTAATAACTTTTGTAAATTAAGCAGCTCCTATAAAACTTAATGATTATATAAATATATTAACAGCTGTTTGGCTCTTTATTCGTCGCAAAAACTTCAAATTTCATGCCTTTCGTGTAATCAAAGAAAATTTCCTTATAAATATTCGGGAAAAGGTACGTCAAAGCCTTATTTCTTTTAATGCAAAGTATAAACTGTAATCAGTAGTTGAGCTTCGAAGCTTTCGCTCCCTTATCCCTCGCAATCTTAAATAAAATGTTTCTTATAATATTTACCGCGGGCAGATGTAACAATAAAAAGAAAGAAGAATTTATTTAACGGCTGCGCTCGCTGCTTAGGAGCGAGTCTTGCGACATTCGCGCTATTCCCGTTTACCATATCGAGCTTTCCCCTAGGTAAACGGCTTACCGGATCAGTTACCCTCGATTCCCGTATCTCCGTAACATTGGCCATCGATCTTATTCAAAGGATTCGAGCCGCGATGGCCCTCTGACGCAGTGCATACAAAGAGCCAACTGCCTGCCCGTACGAACTGTACTACCACTTAATAGTAAGCGGCTGTCACCGCTGTCTCGACTGTCATTCGGCCCTCGGAACCGGAAGTTCGCCCCGATCATTAGCATTTTCAATCTAGTCCAGTGTCTCGATGCCGCGGGCGTAGCTCTCCATGAATTTAAAACGCCGTACAATTATGCAATTTGCCACGCTTTCGGAGCGAGCCGATCATTTCATGGAAGAGCGTTTTGTGTTCGGCGAAGCGGCCCGCCGTAGCCGGAGAGGTTATTGGGGTGGTCGGGGCGGCGAGGGAGCGGTAATAAACGAGGGCCACAGCCAGGCCTTCCTTCGTAGTTGAAAAGGCAAGAGGGACGGGTGGGGGATGAGGGGGCGCTCTGTTCCCTGGCTTCAAAGCGAATGTGAAAATTGCACGCAAAAGGATGTCGCGTGTAAAGTACGTCCGGCCGTAGGTCCGGGGCTGCACGTACACCTACCCCCGCGCAACCCCCCCTGCGAGGATCCACTGGCGATGCCCGCCACCGAGGCCCGGCACCGAGACCCGCCACCGAGGCCCGCCACCGAAGCCCGTTCACTTGTAGACAGAGCCTTTGAGGCATTCGAAGGCAAATGCTTTAGGTTTACGAGAAAGCATAAATGACAACACGTCTCCCGTGCCGCATATAATCGTAGGTACATAAAAGTCAAGCACGTCGGCGCATCTCGAGCTCGATCCGCGTAACAAGACTCTCTCCCTCCCTCTATCTCTATCTCTCTCTCTCTCTCTCTCTCTCTCTCTCTCTCTCTCTTTGTCTGCCTGTCTCACTTCCCCCGTGTTTGTAGGAAAGTTCCGCATATGCACGAGCTAGAGGGGGTGGGGCTGGGGGGGGGTGTAGGCCCGAGCATACCAAGGCTCATCCTTTGTCTAATATGTGTGTATATTTGTATACGCAAACGTGAGCTTTGTACACGCGTGCTTACCCTTGCTAAGCAGCGGGAGGATCGCCGACCGAAGCGACGGGAGGTAGCGAGGGAACGAGGGAGCGAGGGAGCGAGGGAGCGCGCTCGGTAAATAAATGATAAGGTAAAGAGTGCTCGCTCCGGGCGGACAGAGCCTCCGCGTGAGCCGCCACCCCCGGGACTCGCCGCGGACTCTGGAGTCACGACTCTATACGCTCGGCGTACCCCGTCGAGCCATTCGCCGGCGATTTGAATTTCTCTGGACGAGCGAGAGCGAACCGCCTTGGGTCTCACCAATCCTTTAGTAATTGCTCGCAAGTTGAATTAAAGATGGGCTGAGCGCTCTCTCTCTCTCTCTCTCTCTCTCTCTCTCTCTCTCTCCTAAGAGAGCTCTACGAGAGATAGGCGCTCCTCTAGCTTCATTTTCATTTCCAACCGACTGGATTACCTACCTTTAAGATCCCTTGCACGGCCGCTCCTAATAAAGGACGTCCTCCTGCTAATTGCAATTTTACATTCTCTGCAAAGCAACTATTTTTACTCAATTCCCCCGCAGAGTCTCCCCGATGGCCTCAATAGCTTTTTTTACTCGATTTCATCAACTACGTAACGATTCGAAATACAAAGGCCTACATCGTACGTGCCCGCGAGCATCAGCCAGCTTACGTAAGAACTTAATGATCTATATAATACATCAGCGGAGTTTGAATAATAATAAAGTTTAGCTCGCAGAAGCTCATCAAAGAACGGGACCGACACTTTCATTGTAAGTCTCCGATAAAAATCGGAGCTCAAGCGATTAATTAATTCACTTTGTGGCGAATTATGCGCGGAAATCTTTGATTAAGAATGCGAAACCGTAGGTTCGATATATAATTTTCAGAAATACTTGAGAGACAGATATTGTATAGAATGTATTAGAGGCTCGAAGCGTAACGACGCAAAGCCTTTTATGCCAAGTTTATTAATTTATTTAATTAAAGTCTAAGTAAGACGAGAGACAATTTGGCTTAAGGCTTTTAAATAATGACAGGCTGAGCGTAGGATAGGTTTTTACCTGTGTGTGTATACTCCTCTGTATATACGTATGCGCGTGGGTGCGTCGAATTAAAAATGCATCGCTCGTAGTTAAAAGTTTGACGGAAAATTTCTAAGCAGAGGAAAAGTAAGTATCCAGCGCGTGAGCGCGACGAGGGTGGAGTCAGAGAGGGAGTGAGAGAGAGAGAGAGAGAGAGAGAGAGAGAGAGCGGGGGGATGGAAGTTAGCCGGATTTAATGTCGCACGGGAGAGGGGCGAGATTGTAAAATGAGCTCCCGATCTTCCGATCCGCGTAAAAATTATCGTGGCTCTGGGGCGGGGGAGTTTACCATAAGCGAAACAAAACACGGCGATTAGTGAAATGTCAAATGAATCCGAAATGAAGGCGGATCGTAGGTAAATAAGAATGGCAGCACCGGGGCGGGGGTGGGGGCGGGGGCGAAGGGACGTGTCAGACGAATTTCATTAGCCTTTGGTTTCCGAGCTTGTTCCTCGAGCGGGCCGAAACCGAAATGCACGTACGTACGGCCCGGACAAAGAGGGACAAAACAAAGGCATAGAAAATACTCGGACACGGAAAACGGGGAATCTAATTGATCCCGAGGCCAGTCTGTGGCCCAATAACCTCCGCACGTACAGCTAGATTTACTTGCGGGTGCGCGTGTGCGTGGCACCCGTTGCTCGTAAGCTGCTGGTTGCGAGTGATTTGGTGGACGTTGGGGGTGGTAGGTGGCATGGTAGTTGGGCTGGTTGCTGGAGTGATAAGTGGGGGTTAGGGGGTATGGGTGGAGGGTAGAGGGTGGGGGGGGCAGAGATAACGAAACGATGGCGCGCCTTAGTATTCGGGACGATCCCTCCCGATTGGAGTTCCGATTCCCCGCTCTGACGCGCTTAGAGCTTTATACGTGCGCACCACGGATTTTTCATCAATATAAGGAGGTGCGTGCGCCCGTCTACGTGTCCACCCAACCGTTCTCGGATTGCGGCAATCGGACAGAGGAGGCGGCTAACCCTCCCGCCCTCCGTTTCCCCCTACCGCCCTCCGCCCTCCGCCCTCCCCCGGCAGTGCACGTACGCTCGAAGCGAGCACGTGCCTCCGTTGCTCGAGGAGACGTTAAAATTAATCTGCCAGAGAGAGAGAGAGAGAGAGAGAGAGAGAGAGAGAGACGGGGGGGTGGAGAGCGAAAGTGTCCGCGAAATCTCGGACAGAGCTTGTTTTGCGTGTGTGACTGCGTGAGTGCGTGATCCGAGGCGCGAATGGGCCCGACAACGGCCCGAGGACGGCCATTTAAATTGACGGAATAACGAGAGGGAGGGGAAAACGGTGACGGGTATCGATAGTAGGATAGTTGATAAGGGGCGGAGGTTGGCGGAGAAGTGAAGCAGGTAGGAGCGGGGGAGAGGCGAAGGCGCCACCGAGGGATTCAGTAAAGGGGAAAAGTTGCGGTGTAATTCTAGATGCCGAGCGCGATTATCCAATTTTATTTAAGGATGCCGTGATCGCTTTAAATTCACGCCGAATGTCTCTAAAGACTTTTCGTCTCCCCCTATTTAATGGCTTAGCAGGGAGTTTATGTCGATCCCTCCCACCCCCCGCTCCCTCCCCCACCGATGCTCCCACACCACCACACTTTAAAATACAGCTGCTCCCAAGTATTTCTTTGGGAAGCGCAAGCTTTATCGGAATACCGTCAGCGGCTCTTACTTCCACCTACCTCTCCCTGACTCCCTGCAGGTGGTGGGGAGTGGGAGTGGGAGTCGCGAGTAATAATGCAGAGGTGGAACTGATAATTAACAGGAAATCGGAAAAGGAGCCCGGAAGTTGCGCAACCTCCAGCTCTATGAGTAGCGGAGCGGAGCGGCGGAGATGGCTGAAGGGAGAGAGAGAGAGAGAGAGAGAGAGGGTTAGGCGGGAGGGAGATCGAGGGCGCGGTCACTCGTGGATTTAGCGTAGCTGGGGTATCGGGGCTTCGCGTAGCCGGTCTTGCATAAACTTCCCATGGAGTAAGCCGGCTAGATCGATGAGGGCTCAGCGCCGACAAGAATTGCCAAACAATATCGCTGGAGCGTGGAGTCGTGGCAAAAGCTCAAGCTCAAGCTCCACGAGCGAGCGAGGTCGTTGGGAGGGGGAGCCCTCGGTCCACGAGACGTGTCCCAAGCGTGTCCCGAATGACGATCAGTCGCTGATGGGCTGTATCGGACCCTCGCGCTACTTCCGGGATCCCGTATACCACCGGAGGCCAAGCAGAACAAGGGCCGACAAAGGCCACCATTATTACCTTCGGTTCTATCCCCCCTCACCCTCCCCAATAACCCCCTTCGGCTCACCCCACCGTGCGACTCTTTTCTTTCCTATCTTATCGTTTTTTCTTCACCGACCGAGAGCGCCCGGAACCTCCACGCATTTCCATCGGCGATTATTCGACTCAACTCCATTGGGATGGCCATTGGGGCGGGAGGGTGATGGGGGTGGTGGTGACGTAAGACCAATTGAAACGAAAGCTTCGGAAGTCCGATCGTCGGCTACCGAATTCACCCTCGCCATTCCTCGATCTTATAAATATCATTGTCCGAGGAGCGCGTATCTCTACGGGAATTCGTAGGCGCGAGTCCCTTTAAGCTCCAGACTCGATTTATTAACGTCGGCTCGGCTCCGGGCCCCGCGCACTCGCACTCGGGCCAACGGATTGGATACTTTTCTTCAAGCTCCAGCCAAATCGACGAAGAAAGGGGCCCCTTTTCGTATGTACGTCGGACCCGTACCTTGTCCCCCACGAATACATACACGTAAGTACAGGTTATTGGCTCACGGACAACGGCTTTATTCCCTCAAAGGCACGATCGTAAACCCGGTCCCTGCTGGCGCTTCCCTACCTCCTAATTATGGAAATTCTTAGCCTCGATCGCGGATTCATGGCGACGACGACGACGAGGACGAGGACGAGGACGACGCAGCCGCCGCCGCCGCCGCCGCCGCATAGAAATTACACGGCCACCGGCACCGGACGGATCTCGGATCCCCTGCCTCGTCAATAACATCGCGGCACCATCGCTCTGCACCCGTACAATGAACTCGCGCTGATTATCAACACGGGCGTTTCGAGGTCATTGTTTATAAAGACAGGACGCTTCCTAGCGGGCGGAGGCCTCGAATGCGCCGGAGGAAGGCAATCAATCAACGGATCATAAATTTCCCATAGAGTGATAATAAATTAATATTAAAATGTGCAGTATTAATAATCAAAAGAAATTGCATTTCCGTATTCGTATTCTGAATAAAGTCCTGAACTATTTACAGATTGTGCACGAAGATGAATGAAATGCCTCACAGTTGCAAAAGCTCGAGAAAGCTGTATTTTCCTGTAGATTTTTTTTCAGATGTAATTTCCCGTCTACCGGGTCTGGAAAAATTTCCATCACAAGCTTGTAATCTCAATGCCGATGAAGCTTCGTCGAGCCCGACTCTCTTGGCGCGCGACTCATTTAAATCATCATTTTAAACGTCTAAAAATGTAAAGGAGGCCGCCATCTGTATTTTTAATGCCGACGATCGTTGGGCATGTAGATCTTCGAGCGGAAAACTCTTCTTTAGGCGAACGCGCGTGATTCCTGAGTACGTAGGATAACCGAAAAATCCTTTAAATCCTTTCGATGGTTACAGTCTCTCGCGGGGTCAAGCCGAACCGAAGCTCCGAATGATTTATCAATTATCGCGAAATCACGAAATACCGACGACAGGTATAAGGGTGCGCGATTACGCGTTGCCAGGGAATCCCGAAAGCCCCTGGGATTCCGTAATTTCAATACTTTATGCCGTAAGGGCCGAATTGGGGTGGCTGCTGGTGCAGGGGGTGAGGGGACGGTGAAGGGCGGGGGGAAGGGGGAAGTGGGAAGGGGGAAGGGAGAGGCAGTAGGCTATCAATTAGTCGCTTGAAAAGTAGCCGCGTAAGGGAGCCGGATTCCGAGGCCGAAAGCTGCTTAATTAGGGTCATTCTCGCTTAGGGGAAATAAGGGACGGGAGAGATAAGGTCGTCCTCTCATTGTCCTTACCCGTATTTTCAGGATCTTTGCCTTGGCAGGCGTGACTAGAAGAACACGTTGAACCAACAAAACGGATAGTAGTGGGCGGTGTCATAAGGAATCCCCCGACCCCGACCCCAACCCCAACCCCAACCCCCATAGACGTCTATTCCTCACCGGATGCTCGGCTACGGGAATAGAATACTCGGATTTGCGTTATTTGTCGAGGCTAAATTTAATTAAGAAGTTTCATTTAGTTATATCCGTCCCTGCACTATAGGATGACCTTACTTACGGCATTTGCCCTTTAATACACTTTCCACTCTTGGAAAATCTTTATAAATTTGTTTGTTCTACCACATTATCTGTTTCGCTGTACTCGAATACGCATCGCACCGGCCATCCCAAAGTCATTTTACCCAAAACATGGAAGACATTACGCACACGCCATTCTTATTATTTACAAAGGAGGCTATTAATAATAAACAAAATCATCAATTTTCAATTGAAAAATACGGCCTTACGCAATTATTCACTATAAAATTGTCGATTAATGTTTTCGTTATCTAACAATCGACGTCGACCTTCTTTAATTAACGACTTATCAGAGTGGCCAACTCATTTGGATTGGACGTTAGGAAAATTAATCGCACTCAGCTCCCTTTAAACTTAATTAAATACAAAGTTATTTCAAATATTTAATAATACATTAATCATATTCTCTGCTAATGTGGGCATGTGATATTTTAAATAAAATTTCTTTAATACATTGTATCAATTATCATAACTATCTTAATTCAATTATTATAAATTAATGAATTTCGCTTGAAATTATTAATTGATTAAATAAAATTTATGTCCTATGTAAAATTAATTAAATTCCTACTTCTTTATTTCGAATGTATATACATTTTTTGTTTTTTATTTTTATTTATTTATTTTTTTTTTTTTATTTAAAGGGCATTAATATTCAATCGCTAAGCCTGTCACGAACTTATTGATAGTGAATGATTTGTTACTGAGGATGAGACTTTTTATGAAATTATTTATTAGATTTTTATGCCTGAGACAATGGCAATAAATTTCTCGACATCGAAAATGACGAATCAATTGTATTCAATCGAATTTTATAATTCTCTATAAAAAGTCCGTTTAACTTCTATTCCGTTTCAATAAGCAGTTGTTTTAATACGTATATATATATATATATATATATATATATATATATATATATATATACATATACATATATATGTATATATGCGCTTAGGTATGAGAGCCCGCGTGTAGGAATAAATTTTATCGGATATTATTCGGACGAACAGGTCACACTTTACTTTTTACATTCACGATAATAAAATATGCAAAATTAAATTGATCTCAAAATGTTTGAGATTTTTGCCTTCAATATTTCATTATATTTCATATATTTATTACAATAGAGAAAGATAATTAATTACAAGTCAGTATAATTTTGAGGTAGAAATTATTACTAGATAATTACAATTACGGAATTCGGTAATAATTGATAATTTTGCCAACTGACCTAATGTATAATAGCCGTAAAGTATGCATTACTTACTTTGTATTAATTGCATTAAAGGCTCAATATCTGCAAATTAAAGTATAGCAATCCGCGTATGGACTTGGAGGCCTTTATGAGGTTTTTGTAAACTACGTTAGTCAGAAAGAATCTTCTGTTTCCATAATTAAGCGGTAAATTATAAAATAAGTGAAAATAAGCGAATGATGAATGTCTGTCTATTCCTAGGATTTTCTTAGGGTCGGAAGGTTAAAGCTAATTAATTTAAATTAGCTTTAAAGTTTAAAAGACACTGGGTCAGTGCATAATAAATGTATCATAAATGCCTCCTACGACTCCGTTTAATTATTTATACTTTAATTTGAATTCCGCCCCGTCCGCTCCTTATCATGGGTAAATATTGGTTAAGTCTTGCGTAATTTATATTCCTTTTCAGCCTCAGACTGCTCCGTGACTGCTCACTACCCTTCACACACACTCATACACGTATACTTTTTTTATTTATATACGCACGCTTACGCGCAAGCGTATGCGTATAAAGGAAGATAGATAAAAATAGGGGAAAGCTATTTAAAAGTTTAGCGGCAATATAAAGTGCCTCATGTACTATTAAATTCCCTATACAGAAGGAAAGTTAAATTTCCAATTTTTTCCTCTCAGTCTCTTCCTTCCATCATCGTGTTCCAGTTCTTCCGGAGCCCGATTCCTTTAGCTCTCATCCCTCATCCCCCGAATCGATTCACTCAGCATAGACCCGATGCGAGAAAAGTCAGAGCAGATCCCCCTCCTTTCCTCCTCTTTCTGCTTCTGCTGCTACTGCTGCTGCTGCTGCTGCTGCTGCTGCTGCTGGCGCATCTCTTATTTCTCTTCTGCTCCTCCTTAGCAATTTTCATCGATTCTCGTCACTCAGACCGTATCGACAGCTCCTCCGCATCTCCCTTACCATCCCCCTTTCCCCATTCCCTCCCACCATCCCACCACCCGCGGCACAACTCTTCCTATTTTCCCGTTGTATGTACACAGAGGGACGTCCGGGGCGTCGGGTCCGCAAAGGGATAGCCGTCACAGTCGGTGCCGACTTCCTCGAGCTCGATAGATTAAAATTCCCCGAGGCTTCTGGGAGGATGGGGAGGGGCGGGGCGGGTCGGGGCGGGGGGATAGGTAGTCGCGAGCTGGCGTAGAAAAACGTACGAAGTACGCGTAGGTATCGTGTCCGAGCGGTTTCTCTTAAATCAGGTTTAATCGATCGGACGGGCGCCGTCAGCCAATCAGCCAAGCACGTGCGAAGAAAAGCACGAGGATCGAGCGACGTGTTTCTCGATCCTGATTAACTGCACACGTACACCGCACGCGTACAGTGCGCGCGTACAGCTACGCCAAGTGCGCGACAGAGATAAAATTCAAATTACACGGGGAAGGTTGTAAGGTCTGCGGATAGACCGACATGCCCGTACGTATTAAAGGGAGAGCAGACATAAAAAGCCGACGCAGGGGAAACGCAAAACTTACGGATCACTTGCTGCAAAGGGATAATACGATAAATCCCTTTGGCTCTTGTCTCCTGCTTTCATAGACTTTAACGATAGCGATCGAGAATTACTACTCCATCGACTCTCCAAGCTTTAATATTCGAATACTCGCCGACGATTATTCAATTTCCCAACATTTATTTCTCCTTACGCGTATTTTTTATAAATAATACGAACTGTTTAGTGAAATTAAATAATCCAGGAACAGTGACGCATACATCACGAAGTATCATTTATATTTGACACGTTTTCTAGCGGCACGTTATCGCGTATCGTTGTTCGAATTGTCCAGAAATATTGGCACTTTCTATAAATGTAAGCCAAAGTTATTAAGAGCTTGCGAAAATTACGTGTTTTCTTAGTATTACTCGACATTGCAGTATTCGTTGCTTCGTATTGCATGCGAGAGCTTTCGTTCTTGCTAAATAGAGGAATATTGTAATGAACAATGCCAGTCGGGTTACTTCGACGTATTTCGTCATTTAATGATCCGTCGTCGTTTGATCTTGGGAAAAAAAAATTAAAAAACGCCTCGGTCTGCGTAATTCGGAGTCGAGATGCGGAGGACGTGAGGGAAAAACTCTAACCAACAAGATTTTTTCAAAGATTTTTTAGAGACTTGTCTGGAAGGGCCGCGCATGTCGAGCTTTAGGGAATATTTTCCTTTCGACTGCTACCTACGTTCCTGTTTCTACCCTGAAATTTATAAATACATTTAGATCGGCGTACGATACGATTCATACGATTTATTGATACGGTCCTGCCCACCCCCGTTTTCCTATCGTATATACCCGAAAGTCGTCTATCGCTATAATATAGCAATACGCGATATATTAATTTTCCTAAATTTCTGCAATAAATAACCGTTTTAATTCATTAATATGAACAATGGACATATTGGATCTCAACGCGCTGAACTTAACAAAAATGTGCAATAAGCAATGGGACGGGATTACCGTTGAGCGGAAGAACGCGGTCGGCGGTGGGGGACGGTGGGACGTCGCGGAGGGAAGGGAAGCCCCAGGCTGTGTCGGGTGTAAAGCAAAGCTCGCAATTGTGAAGCTCTTTTATAGCGACCGCATTCACTGTTCGGATTTATTTACTGTTTCGGCTTGAAGGAAAGGAAGGAGACACACGCGCGCTGGCACGGGAGCTTCCCCGTTCTCCGCCCCTACTCCCACTCTCTCTCTCTCTCTCTCTCTCTCTCTCTCTCTGTCCGTCAGTGTACGTATCTCCGTATGTCGCCCCGATAACCTTCCTCCCCGCCGTCCGCCAACGTTCGATGGAACGAGCACCGAGCGATGGAAGACAAAGTTAAAGAAGAGTGGGCACGATTCCTGCCGCGCCCCCGCCCCGCCCGAAGGCTTTTCAGAGCTCCCGAGGCTTCCGAGCCGAGGCGTGGAAGTGAAAAATCCACTCGATAACCGGATGACAACGTGTCCGTATGCAGCACCAGATTATCAGCTTCCTCGATCGCGTCGCTTATCATATTCCAAGTGACTTAATTGGCCAATTGCGCAACGGCGATCAATAGCATTTAAGCGGATCGTAGGCGACCCCAACATCATTTCATCTCCCTAATCATTCTTCAATCACTTTTATTGGGATATTTTTCAAGTGCGATCACTTATTGCTTGCTTATCAGCCTCGAGAAAGAGAAATAGCTTCAACCGATCTTAATTGGCTCCTACGAGACGAGGACAAAACACTCCCTGTGTTTTTTTTTTTTTTTTTTTTTTTTTGTACAAAGATACCGAAAATTTCAAGTCACACATACATACGTTTTTCTGTGTGACTGTAATTTAGGACGGTCGCGATATTACTATGTATATTCGCTTAGGGATAGACTCGGCGCGTTGCAAATAAGAAGAATATTATTTTATTTTGTAATAACGAACAGAAATTCAGTGTAGTTTAGATAGTAGTCGAAGGTATTCAATTTACTCTGCGCAACTGAGGCACGCATATTTATTATGATAAATATATAAATTAGCTCGGCGCTTAATTAATCAGAAATTTCATTTAAATTTTATTCCTTATAATTCTCCCTAAATTGGAACTAGTAATTACTAATTTTATAAATTATTTTCTCTATTACATAATAATAAATTAACTTCTGAACAAGATGAAGACTATGTAAACTTAAATTAGTTATTTTTTTCTTTGTACTCTGTAAAATAATAATAACAACATTAGTTGCGATAACAATGGTAATATTGGCCCTGTAATTGTACATGAAAATAGTTTTACTTGAAAATATTATCATGAGCATTACGGATTTGTAACTTTCTCTTGTCGCTCATTAAAATTATGAATAAGTGGATACAACTTTCAATTAAATGTATCAAAAACTAAATTATAATTTATAGTACAAACGCTTGACTGTACGACATTTCATAAATTCTCATAATGCTTATATCCTATCCTCTAAAGGTATTACAGATAATTCAACGTATTATCATTCAAATAGAAAGTATACGCATATTTGACATTTTGATTAAAATTCTTTACAAGTCAGAATACAATGCTGATCAGCTCTGGATTGAAGCTAATCCGACTGGTTTTTATTGATCTAAAAAATCAATTTCAATCCATATATTATCCAATCAGTGATTATAAGTGGAAAAATAAACCAAATGAGCATGCCGTTATTTATTTTAAATATCTTTAATTATCGAAGGTAGAGCAAGTCTAAGACATTTATGATATTACTGCACGAAAGCGTCCCCGTCTCGATTTAATTTTTCTCATAAAATCACGGAAATTCAGGATGCGTAAAAAGTACCGAGTCTTTGACTATGCACAGTCTATGAAATTTTATATAGTTTTTTTGCGGAGCTTCCTCCACCGGGGCGGAAGGGCTAAAAATAATAGTTGAAAGAACTGAAATAAGCAAGGAAAGTTTTGAAAGTGACATAATAATGAGTGTTAATTTTGTTTTCTATCTTCTATCCTAAGAAGATATCAAATTCAAATTTATTTTTTGTTTCGACGTCGTCGTCGTCGTCGTCGTCGTCGTCGTTTGTTGTCGTTGTCGTTGTCGTTGTCGTTATTGTTGTCGTTGTTGTTGTCGTTGTCGTTTTTTTTCTCTTTCTGATATGAAAAAATTTACTTCCAATTGAAGAAGTCTCAAAGGCAACCTAACGATGAAGAACTTTGCTAAATTAAGAAAATTAATTTGAATTTAATTCGCCTGATTATTCGCTTAAAAATGCAATTAACTCATAGCCGAGCTGACTGTAAATAACATTTATAAATAAAGGAGGTAATAAATAATTGAGGAACGTGAGAAGTTCGGTTGGTAAAGTTTGAGCTATAGATGTTGGTATAGAGTAGTATAAGAGCGATTCTTAATCTTCGTAAGCCAGTAAGCAATTTTAAGTCGTAGGGGATGGGGTGGGGATGGGGTGGGCAAAAGGAATTAAGAAGCCGGCTTCCTTTTGAAAAAGAGTCCGCGCAATCAAAGAAACGGAATCTTCTTGAAGGGATTTGAAAAGAATATAGGGCGATAAGGGTTAAAAGGAAGGAGAGCGGAGCTTCAAGACCTTCAAGAGTCGTCAAGTTTCTCTAAGCGCTGCAGGAGTTGTAAGGACTTTTTAGTAGGTCCGGTTACTTTCCCGGCCAGCCCCGTCCCCGCCCCCTCCCACGGCCCAGCCAGTAACAGGCAGGGGCGCAGCCCTCTCTTAAACGCTGTTAAATTGTTTTGGAAGTTGGGAGCCCAGCTGAGCCGGGGTGCGAAGGCACAAGTGGTCAAACAGCCGGAGATACTTAGACACCACACGGAGCGCAAGCCGGTCCACGATAATCGAAAATTTCTCGCAATTATTGAAAATTGTTAAATCGAGCTCGCGCACCTACGACGCACGACCCACTAACACTACCGATTGAGCTTCGTCGTAGGCGTGCAGCACATTCACGGGAGAGAAAGAGAGAGAGAGAGAGAGAGTCGGGGGTGTATGGATTCGGGGCTCCTGGCCCGGTCTCCTGCGCAACAAACGATCCTAGTTAATTTAAAGTTAGGAAGCCAAGCTGTCTCGAGGATGAGCTTTATCTATCGGTGGCTGTGCTCTACGAGCGATGCCTTCGTAATTTAATTAAAGCCCATAATAACGGTCAATTACACCGATATCGCGTTCGGAACTCGGCTTTTTCCGATACTTCATAGAATGCTCTAATTCCCATTGGCTCGAGAATATTACAAAGTCAATCATGATAATGGCCTCATTTCGATAACATTCCGATACCGAGACTCGACGATATTCTTATTAATCACATGTTTATCCTTAATTGTACTTTTAAACTACGCTCACTTTTACATCCTTCACGATTAATAAGAATGTTCTATGGCATACATATATATATATATATATATCGATACATCTGAATAATAATAATCTGAATGGCCGACTCGACATCTACGGTAGACAAGTTTCGCTTTAAGTTAAATCAACCTGATTGTTTTAATTTTATTTTTAATTACAAATTTCGTTAGAATTTCTTACTCGTCGTTCGTTCCATTAAAAATTCTTGTAATTATTAAACATAAGACTTTTTTTGGGAAGGAGGAAAAGAGCGTGACAAAGTATATAATGTATATATATATATATATATATATATGCGTATACATGTATAAGCAGGATAAGAGATTTATTTTAAAAATGATTCTCCCATTAAAGTTTCTTATGTATTATCAGCTATTTTATAGCTCGCTTTTATAACAATTTACAAAGTCGAGCTCATTATGAGACTTAGGCTTAAATTATTAATTATAATGAAATTTATTTGCAATTCTATTAAATTAATCTGCAGAATTCGTATAATTAACGAGCAAATAATTGCACATATTATTAGCGAATCGATAATTCTGTACTTACATTGTTGAAAAATAATAAGAAATCAATGTAATAACATTCAAACAGTGTTGGAATAGATCCGATGGATCAAATGACAGATAAACATAGCAAAAGAGAAAGTCATGGGTTTCTCTAGAATCGCGTTCTTGCAGCCTTTCTTGGGAAAAAAAAACGACAAGAATAGAATTCTAACTAAAATTTTAATTGGAAAAATATAAATATATACGTATATAGGAGCGCGCGCGTATACGTATACACGACGTTCGAACGTATAAGTCTTCTCTTAACGTATATCTTAAAGGCAAACATTGCGTAGCTGAGCAATGGTAATAATGAATAAAATACGGTAAAATGCCTGTGTTGTGAGTTTGAAACTTAATTCACGATATGTAAGAGCCATTATTTTTTTTTATTCCATTTATTTATTTATTTTTTTCTTTTTACCGAAATACATATAAATAAGCCATTATGCCAGGTCATATTAATTTGAGAAAAGTCTTTCGGTTTAGTTGAGCGCAATAGAAATAGTTTCCTTTATTTACGCAAGTACGAACAATATTATTTGCTCGGAGATCTTGAGGAAAAAGTAGAAAAGAAGAGAATGGGGGAACGGAATAGTAGGGAATACATTTTAGAAATAAATGGGATAAAATCATCGGCGAACCAAGAAGTACAGTAAAAGAGCGAAAAAGAGAGAGAGAGAGAGAGAGAGAGAGAGAGAGTTTTAAACTTGTACTTCCAATTGTGGAAAATCGGCGAATCATTCTGTTCGGGTCAACCAATTTCGGACTCCCGTTACGATCCCGAAAAGAAAAATTGTCTTATTGATCAGTGTTTCTACGTACTCGAGAGAGATAGAGAGAGATAGAGAGAGATAGAGAGGGGGGGATGAGTGAGTGATAGACAGGGAGGGATAGAAATGGAGATGGAGATGGAGGTGGAGAAAAAAGTAGGGAAAAACTCGTTAAAGTCGTAAAGCATAAGCTGAAAAAAAGAAAAGAGCACAAAAAAGAAGAGAAAGAAAAAGGGCGAGACGAATGTAGGATAAGAAGATGACGAGGGCTTGCGTAAGTGTGAAAGGGGGGCGGGATTGGTGAGGGACGGCCGAGAGGGAGGAGGGCGTCGACGAGATAGTCAACAATTAACCATCGGACACGCAAGTCGGGCTTTTAAAATCAAAATAGAACGTTATGACGTGGGGGGGCGGAGGGGCAGGGGAGGGCGATGGGACGAGCCGTGGGTGGGGTGGGGGTGGGGGGGGGTGGGGGGCTTTATTAAAAGCGGAGAAATATCGAGCGTAAATAACGAAGCGATTGTAGCAATAATTTTGTATAAATAATCGAAGCGTCGGGATGAAAGCTCCGAGTCCGTATAAACGTAGAATATTGTAAATTAAATGGATTAAGCCGAGTGGCGGAGGCCGAGGTCGAACGAGTCCGGCAATTAAAGATTAATTAATCTCCGCTCGTATTTGCTCTGCTTCCGAGGGAGCATCGATTACTTTCGCAAAAAAACACGGGTCATCGTGAGCGAAAGCGGACACCCGATTGTTACGAATTCTTACGAAAGCGAGAGGCTGACGATTGCCGAGTCGCCCGTTGGTACGCGGGGCTTGAGGAGGAGGAGGAGGAGGGAGGCGGGGAGGAGAGAGAGAGAGAGAGGGTCCTGGCCAGGAAGGTAAGACTCGTGCGACGAGCGAGTAGTACGGGAGGTAGTAACAAGTTTGGGAAGCGTCCGAACAAATCTCCTGTAAATCTCGTTAGAATTATCCTCGGCAGAGAGGCCGAGAGGGGATCTCCGGACTCGGTACGTCCTTGAAGCGCGGGATTCTTCCGCGGATGAGCCCCTGCGCCGGCTCGTAAGCTCCGGCTATCTGACCCAGATATCGGGAAGATCAAGTGGTCCGCGTCACGCCGAGGATGAGTACGTTCTCTCTCTCTCTCTCTCTCTCTCTCTCTCTCTCTCTATCTCTATCTATCTATCTATCTCTATATATATCTATCTATCTGCCTCTGTCGTCTGAGGGAACGTCGGTTGTTATATCGCGGCCGCTCGCGCTCGGCGCCGATGTCGTCGCGCGTGACACTTGAGCGACCGGCTCCGGGAAATCTGGGTCGCGCGCGGTGCTTGGAAACGAGGGCCGGCCGACTACCCGCGGATCCTCCTTCGTCTCGCGCGCGCAAGGCCAGGGTGGGTAACCGTAGCAGAGGGAGCCGCCGCCGCCGCCGCCGCGCGCGGAAAAGCTCGGACGGCCAATCGAGCCGAGAACGGCTCCGTGAGATTTCATTAGTCTTTCGGCTCGATCAATAGTAACGAGCTCGTCCCATCTAACGTCACAGCCTGTCTACGCCGACCACCACCCCCGCTACAGACGCCCATCGAGCTCGTAAACCAGCCGGCCGACAGATCCAACAAATTTACGGGCTTGTTTTGATAAAGGAGCCCGAATAAGCTCCGCCGATCCATAAAAGCCAAATAAAGTGAAAACTCGGCATTAGAAATCGACGAGGTTTATCGAGGGGAGCCCGAAGGACCGCGGCAGTTAGCCGGAGGAGGTACGCGCCGCTCCGATACCCGCTTTATTACACTTGTAAAGACGGCGAGAGGGCCATACCGCGTCGTAGCTAATAAACTCACTTTTACGTCAGCGTGAAGGAAATTAATTTTCGCGCTCGAGGCTCGTCAAGCCCCACGGATAAATTGCTCTCTCTCTCTCTCTCTCTCTCTCTCGAACCTCCGAATAGACTTTGCGCCTCTTTTTCCAGTTTTCCCCGGCACTCCGCCGCCGTCCCGCCGCACCCTCGCCGCGCAAAAGTTTCGAGCCGCTCGCCGCTCGCCGCTGAAAAGCTCGGCCAGTCGGAGGGTACACCTTTTCAGACGCGTCCCGACGAACGAGTTTACCTTTTTGCCGAACGATTCTACGATTCCGTTGAGCAGGGAGGATATTTTCATTTGTCCCGGCGCCATGGACTTAATTAATTTTCCAAAGTACGATTAACTCTCACGGAGCTTTCGACCAATTATCTTCCGTTGTTTTAATAGACCTCCCTCAACCCCTCCCCCTCGCACACGCACACCGCCGCACCCCCTCGACCCTTCTCTGACCCAACCAAAGGCACCGCACCCCGGCCGCGTACCATCTACGCGCGTAAGAAATTCAAAAAGAAAAAAAAAAAAGAAAAAGAAAAAAGAAAAACCTTCGTCAGCTGCTGTTGAAAGGAGAGCCTGTTCCAGGCAAAAGTGGAAATTCCGAGGGCCGGCAGGCGTTCATTGATCGAGCTTATTATTTTTTATCCGTCGCCGCTGCGCTCCCGTATTCTAAAAGCCGTCGCGGCACTGCCGGAAGGCCAAGGGATTTACTATTCTAATACGTATCTCCTCGAAACGTCGTCGTGCCAATGTCTTCGGTAGAGCGGGTATATTGACGTCGTGAAAGGACGTCGTTCTCTTGTCGACTAGGCGTCCGGCATTAAGCTGCTCGCTTAATTGCAGTACGAAAGACGCCCCTCGTGTCTCCCTCCATCCCCGATGCCCCCCGATAACCCCCGATAACCCCCGATAACCCCCGATACCCCCCCCCGACACCCACCGACACCCTCGACGAATAAATACGCGGGAGCGAGCGCGTCATTGGGAAATGATAGAATGCCGATTATAATGGAAGAATTCGAGATGGGCGAGTCGGTCGGGCCCATGGCCCACTTGTCTCGTGCCTCCGACTTTCGTTTTATAATGCCAATCGCGTTAATTGCGCTCGACGACGCAGACCAGCTGCATTTGTGCTCTCAATATAGAGAGGCGCGCGCGCGCGCGCTCTAATCGTCGTTAAAGTCGTACACGCGATACGCCGCCCGCCGCACCCGCCCATTACTCCCCCGATCATGGATCCACAGCCGTACAATAACAATACTTGTTCTACGTCCCCACTACGACGGTGACTACGACGACAACGACAATAATAACAACAACGATAACAACGATAACAACGATAACAACGTAAACAACAACAACATTTACGCTGATTGACGAATGATCGAATCGAGGCATGTGCCGTAGTTGGTATAAAAAAAAAAAAAAAAAAATCCGCTCAATTTAATTGACCTGAATGCGCTCCTCCCACGCGCCTCCGTGTTTTATAAAACAGAGAATGTCCTCTGATAGTGTGAATTTCCGTGAATTCCTTGAGCCGTTCGACTCTGTTCCCCGGCATTGCCGTTACACTCGCTTTTTGTTCTACTTTTTATTCGGCCCCTAAAGATCCTTTTATTTTTACAGTGAATAGAAAAGTATTGATCGTCTCGTAAAAAGTCTCGTGGAAAGGAAGGAGTCGAGTGCATATTCCTATTGTGCGTTTATTCGAAATTTAAAATTCATGCGGAAATAAATTTCAAAATGGTTTATTTTATCCTGACAAAAAAATTGTATAAAGAAAGATGTTTGAGGTTGGGTGGGGGGGGAGGGATGTGGCGGGTACGCGGCGGGTGGGGGGGGAGTAGGGCAGTGGGAGGTGAGGAAAAGAAGGAGAACAAGGAGGAACGCGAGGGAAAGTTTGCGCGAGCGGGAAATAAATTCCGTTCCCTAAATTAGATCTATTTATTGGTCCACTTAACAATCTACACGCTTACCTGGCATGATCCCACTGTTCCCACTCGTTCACACGAATGCGCGGATTTCGATTTATCGCTCAAGAGTCGGGCGGAGAATCGCTTAATTCTTCATTAAAATGGCTATAATTGTTTCCCATAGATTTTCAAATCAAGTAGCGGCAATGATATGGGAGATAGGGGATTTAACGATAACATAATCATTACATACGGTTTACCTGTCCGCGCTGAATATTTCTGACCCTCCCCCCCCCTCCGCCCAAATACATTCATCAAGAATTCATAAATCATTATCTGAAATAATATATGCCATATTACCATCGCACAGTAATTAATATACTAAAATAATTCACTGTGCATATAAACATAAATATTCATGGGGGCGGGGAGGGGTTATTGGGGGTTATGGCTATTCCCGGCCAAAATCGATATCGCTTCGATATAATTTTCGTACCGCATTCCCGGCAATTGTTTATACTAATTTTCGAACGATAATTGTACGTTTCGCTTCGTTTGTTCTTTCCTCTTTTTTTTTTCTCTTTATTTTCCTTTTTCTTTTCTTTGTCTAAATTGCAACTTGTCTAAATTGCAATCTAAGGCCTCGTGTGACGGACGAACGAAATCGCATTAAGCGATTCTTCCGTTTTCTTACCGACCGAGGCAGTTTTAATTGTATATTCCGTGGCATCGTGCAAAATAATTACGATGGTCACGTGAATTATTTTAACGTTCGTACGCCTAAATCGTTTGAATACATTTCCATAAAAATCTTCCATTATGATGTAGACTTTGATTTTTAATAAATAACCAAGTTATTTATATTTATACAAGGGAAAGTTTCAACGCTTTCGAATGAAAGTTTACGAAATGATTATTACAACGAAGCGCCCATCTGTTTACTACTATGAATAATATCAACTAAATATTCACATTTATATGATAAACCGAGGCGTCCGTCGCTATTATTATAACAATATTTATCCGAAATATTATATGCGTAAGCGTGCGTCGACATGCAAATTATTACAGGGAAATAATTCAATGTTTATTACAAATAGCTTGTAAAATCCAAAATTAGGTGAAAAATCGTGAATTTCCATTACAAACAAGATTAGCACTTAGGAAAATCATTAATTTTCCTAATTAATAAATTATAACGCACTCTGTACTGCTTGGAATATTCTATATTCTATAGCAATAACTGGATAATGAAGCATCAACGTTGACGAATCTTGTTAAATTCTAAAATATCTCTATTAAAATATATCTCCCCATGACCTTATATTTTACGATATGATTTTCTTTGTGTATTACATGTGGCGTGAAAACATAAAACTGTGAATATGCGTGTACGTCTCTGCATGTCTGTATGTTTGAGTGTGTGTGTGTGTGTGTGTGTGAGAGAGAGAGAGAGAGAGAGAGAGAGTGTCAGAATGTAGGAAGGATGTGCACGTGCTGTTGTATTAAATAGAACAATAAATTTAAAACACGGCTGCTTTGTGCTCTTGCAAATCGATCCCAGGAAATGATCTATCCAAATTTAGTTAACTCATAATAGTTATTGAGTATGGAAGCTTCAATTTTTTCCCATAGGAAATATGTCAAGGTATATTTTTAATTAACTGTCAAAATATTTACTACATTATTTAAAGCCGCGCGTTGTTTATTTGCATTATTTATATAAAGTAATAAAGCGAAATAGTAACGATAGGACTTTTTTAATAACAATAAACTTGATGATGTATTGCGAGTAATATCGAGGAGGCATTATTTGCTCAAAGATAATGTAATAAAGCATTTTCTATGAAATCCTATTAAATTCTATGTTATACGTGATTTCGTTTTGAAATTAATATAATTAAAATAAACATGAATATTTATTGTGATTGATTAAAAGCCAATGTCTGTGCGCAGAAAGGAGTTTGCAAACATAATGATCTATGATTATTTGAATACGCATGAATTATATGTAATTTGGAACGGGCAAGCCGTATGTTGTATCTTTCATAGCTTTCATAATATGAAAAATGAAGTGGACTTTTACGTAACGTGTATTAATAAATTCGTGCCAATAAAAAGATGCTAATGCCATAAGCTTTAAATAAAAATAAAGTAGGATGCAGTGGCGCTGGTATTGCAGCGGATGATGACGTTCTTAAATGCCCTCGTAAAAGATGAAGCAATCCATGGCCAGTCCTAATACATATCGGCTATTGATCAACTCGAATTAGCCTTAGGAATGAATATCAGGACTTCTAGACCTTCTAAATAAACACTGTGCGATAGTTTAAAATTAGTTCCCCCTTAATTGATTTTCTTTATAATTCAGCCTGTCGAAAGAGGCCAATAAAAATAAAATAAAATAAAATAAAATAAAATAAAAAAAAATATCGACGATTAATACCAACGCCCCCCCCCACTATGTCGTAAAAAAGTACAAAGAAGAAAGTCACCACTTTAAAGTGTATTACATTATTGAATAAGTATTATTTATACAGGCTGATGAATAATACGAGTCTCTATAAAAGAGTACAATAAAGTCCTCGTTCCGTAAAAGGATATTTTCCTGATTCGTTCCCTCTCTTTCACATAGCATTTATCATTCATTCGCGTCTCGCGTCCTTTCTTACCGCGCGCGACCTCAAAGCATAAAAAGACACACTGACTCTACTGCTACTTATCGATGCGATATTACTCATATTTCCGTTATCCGATGAAATACCGGCCGGTTTACCTTGCTCGCCGGTGCCGACGAACGGCGTCGACGCGTCCCAGGGCCCCGACGGCATCACGAGTACAACGGTATCAATAAAACGAAAAGCACGGCTCGTAAAATAATCATTGGGTAATAAATAGGAGTGTCGAGTCGGCGGCCCTCTCGTCTCTTATTTATTAGGAAAATTCGTCGCAGGCGCCAAGAAGGGAGGAAAGTAGCGGCTCCCTCCCTCTCGGCCCATTACTCCGCGGCTAGTATACCGCGACGTCCAGTGCCTTCCACCCCGTCGACGTCCGCCGTGTTTGCACGCTAATTGGAGCCGTAGTCTCGCCATTCCCCGATGTCTCTCTCTCTCTCTCTCTCTCTCTCTCTCTCTCTCTCTCTGCCACTCTCTCGGCGCGCGCGCGCGTGTGTATAAATGGTGTGTGGTGTGTACCCGTAGCGATCGCGATCGCCGACATTGTCGTCGTTAAACGTGTCAAGGCTCCTGCGCTCTGCTCGCCCTCCTGCACGAGCACACGATGCCGAGCTCGTGCCCCTACTCCAGCGGACTAGGCTAAGTAAGCCTTTTCCCCCGATCGCCGCCGATACGCTTTGTCGATTTAACGGGGACGCGCGCCATCGCGCCTCGCCTCACCCCTACGCGACCCATTGCCTCGTAAATTCGTTAATTGCTGGATGAAAATTGAGTCCGACCGTGGGGCTGACGTCACTTTTCAAGCCGAGGCCTCGAGCATCTCCTACGCATCTCTCTACCCTATCCAACCTCTACACCGGACTATTATTATTATTATTATTATTATTTATTATTTATTACTACCTATGAGTCTCGCGGAGACTCTTTAGAGTCTTTGTGTTAGTAGGCGGAGAGGCAGTTGCACGAGAGCTCGTAGCTCTGGGTAATTATAGTCCCCTTGTCCTCGGCCGGAATCGGCACGAACGAGTGCCACCCGAGGGACGATTTTGATTTTGATTGAAATTGAAGAAATGCCGAGGGCGAGAGCCGGTCCCCGGTTCCGAGAGGCGAGGCGAGCTGGCGCGCACCATTAGCGTGCAAATTTTAAATCAAGCGAAATAACGTCGTTGCGACGTAGCGGCATGCGAATGTCATAAAAATAACGATTACGATTGCACTCGTACCGCTAGGGGCTTTCTTCGATTCCGCTCACGAATGTAAGGAACGACTAGGACCACGACTAGCACTACTGCCACCACCACCACCACCACCACCACCACCACACAACACGATCCCCCGACCACCATCCAAACTACCGCCAAATCATCAGAGCTCCCTTCGACCTCTCCGACGTGCCCGGCAATGGCGTTCCCCACCCACCCACCCACCGGCCTCCACCGTTATTGAGACCAGAGCGAGAGGTTGATCGACGCTCAGCCGTCATTACAGCTACGGCTACGAGGTCGTAGTCGTGACCGTCGCGCTGGTCACGAGGTTTGAGAAAATGAGGGTCACCTGGCTAACTGGAGAGACACGCCTATTGGGAGCCTCGGCCTCGCCGACTCTGATTACCCGACTCTGTGCGAACGCGGTGGCGTTCCTCTTACGAACGAATTAGCCGGTCAGGAGGATCCGGAGGAACAAAGCAACGAACGAGGTAGCGCGGCCGAAACGAGTCGACGGCGGCGACGGCGGCTGCTGTTGGACGATGCGGGGGCTGGGAGGGCGCGGGGCCCATCGGAGGCCCACCCAAAGCTCGATAGAGCGTAGACGAGGGAATAGGACGCGCTCGGTCGGACGGGACGAATTCGTTTGCGGGCTTCACTAGACCTTACTTCCTCTCGGCGCAGTTGGCCAGTTCCGCGCGCGCACCCGGATCACTCTCCTACCGCCTTCCTCCACCGGCGCTCGCTTCTCCTCCGCGTATCTCTCCGGTCCGATCATCCTGCCCTCCCTCCTCCACCTCCGACGCCCCGGCACCCGATGAATACATTATCGATCTCCCTCCCGACGGCCCTCCGACGGCCCTCCGACGGCCCTCCGACGGCCCTCCACGCGATCTCTAACCTCGTCGACGACGTTACAACCTCCGACTTGTTATCCACGATAATCCATCAGGGACTCGCGGCGACGGCTCCTTTTCACTCACAGTTCCTTATGAATACTCCCGTAATTTTAACGCGAGAATGACAATTTATCAGCCAACATCAGCCGAGAGCCGATACTCCCGCCCCTCCTCCACCCGCGATCCAGTGGCATTTAATCGCCGCTCTGCCGATCCCTTTCAATTTCATTTGTCGCGCGCACAGACGCGCTTGAAACTGTATAATACAACCGTTGCGCGGCGGCCGTCCTTACGCGACCTGCTGCTCATTTTGTTTATTTAAAGGTACGGCAAGAGCCAGAAGAAGAGAATTCTCGTCCGTCATTTGCATGTCGTTATTCATTTAGCGGACCACTCAGGTCGGAGGAATCGGTAATTTAAATAAGTAATTGAAGTGAGAATCGCGGCTGCGGAGCACAGAGTAGTCGGCGTAGAAACTTTTTAACGAAATCAATCAATTTACAAAAGAAATGAGGAATCTTCGGAGGCTAATGAAGGGCTCGATAGAGAACGTGGCCGGTACCCACGTCCTCCTCTAATGGATCGACAGACCGGAGCTCGTAGAAGCTCAGCGGATACCTGGTGGAATCAAAGCGACTTAATGAACGAAACGCCAAGGAAGCGTAAATGCGTTTTATGGATTCTCTGTCGGGGAGCGCGATAACCCTATGCGGGGCTGAGGGGGGAGGGGGGTGGGTGTGGACCAGGTTCCCCAGGAGTCAGGGAGTCACTGCCGTAGGATGGAGACTCGGTCGCGGTACCCCGACACCGCGACATCGGCTCCGCGCCGGCAATACGTCCTCGACATCCGCAAGGATGACGGCACGACGCGACGAGACGCGACTCGACCCGACGCGACATGAGCCGCTCACTCATGCCACCACTCCAAGGCTAATGCCTATTTGTCTCGAGTCATTAAACCTCATCCAGATGGCCTTTAGGCTCATCGGCTTCATACTGCGTCTGTTTATGCGCGAGTCTGCGCCTTCGGACTCGTCTAATGGGCGCTGCTCGTGTTTAAGAACGTCGCCACGAGCGAGCGAGCGAGCGAGCGAGAGAGATCGCCGACCTGCCCTTTCGTGTCTCTCCCACCCCCGCCCACCCCCCGCCACGAGTTTGATTATTTATCCATGGCGCGACGGCCGCCGGGATCCCACCCGAACTCCGCTAACTATCCTTTCAACGACACCGTCTCTCCCGCTCTCCCCCAGCCACGGCACCCTCCTCGCAAAAGCCCCCCCGCTCGCCCCTTCGCGCCACAATCGTAAAACAATCGCCCGAGCATCGCGGAATCTCCCGTTATGCATAATTACGATTAGCCATGGGATGACGTCACGGCCATCCACTCTCCTGCGTCGAGTGCTCGATTTTTCGGCGCCCGATTCTCATTTTATTCGTACCGACCGATCCAGCGATTATCCTTGTCGTTATTATTAATAACAGCATGGACTTTGGCGTGCCTGGAAGCTGAGTTTTTCATTTTTAACTTGTCATATTCCAGGGGATACGGGCTGCGGGCACGGAGCTGTACGTAAATCTAATTAGGGCATTATAGATCCGTGCATTACGACTATTGCACAATGAAATGGGGAGCCCCCTCCCCCCTTTTCGCCTCCTTGGCTTTAGCGCGTTTTGACATTTGGAGCGTAATAAGGGGGGAGGGGGAGAGGAGCAATTTGTCATTATAATATTATTATTAGCAATGATTAGCGGTCGCGGGGTCATGAGCTGAGAGCGGAGAGCTCAGCATAAAGTATATCTACTTTCGGTATCTCCCGCTATCACTTTATAGATCTACGCTTCGGAGCGAATCGAAAGGCAGGAATAAAATATACGCTTCAGTGGCCGTAAAAATTAAAAATCATTATCACTCGACATAAAAGTAGAGGATTAGCGCAAGGTAAAAGTTTAAAAGTTTAAAAGTTGCCTCTATCCCACTTGAGCTCGTGAATTCCGTAAAAGAATAAAGTAATTAATTTTCTCAGATAAGAAATCGAACAAGTGCAGCCTCGTGTTTACGGACGCCCACGTCGAATGGCTCATACTTTTTATCGCGAACGCGAGCGAACGAGCGAACGGAGTGCGAGAGTGTCTGGGCTTGCATAAGAAAGAAGCGCGATACGCTTGTGTGGCCGAGAGCCCGCTTCTCCGTGTGCACGCGCCATTAGCTAACACAGCCGCAAAAAATCTATACATAATGACAATGCGATTTGTTTTCCAAATGATCGGCATATACATGTGGCCGATCGATGCGCGCCCAATGAAATACGACACCGGATAAAAAGAGAGCTGGGAGTCTAAACACGCCGCCGCGTTTTACCCTCCACCTCCTCCTCCTGCTCCTCTTGCTCCTCCTCCTCCTCCTCCTGTTCCTCCTCCTCCTCCTCCTCCTCCTCGTCGTAGTCATGGTCGTCGTCGTCATCGTCGTCGTCGTCGTCGTCTTCGCCGTCCTACTCCTCCACCACCGCCTCCGCCGCCACCGCCACCGCCACCACCACTACCACTACCACCACCACCACCGCCACCACCAGCGCCGCCGCTGATCCTATACGAACGAGGCACGCTCGAAATTATACCAATTGTCTTTGAAACGGGACGTCCAGAGACCGAGAGAGAGAGAGAGAGAGAGAGAGAGAGAGAGAGAGAGAGAGATACGTCAACGCGCTCCCGATGGGAAAGGAGACCGACTTTCGCAGAAAATACCGCGAAAACCCCCGTGTTTTCCTTTCCCTTATAAATAACACGGGACTTGAGCTCTAAAGGAACCTACCGAGGATTTGCAAATTTACTACGATATGGCCCAAGAAGCCTTTAAACGTATCCTTTAAACGCAATCCCAAAACCCCCGCTACGATTCAACATTGTTACGAGACCGAATTGTTTAAATAAATAAGCTTTTATAATAACCGCGCCGACTTACCGCCCCTCCCCCCCCCGCCACCAATGAATCATCCTTTATATAAAAACAATGTACTTTCTCTCGACGGTCCGTGGCGAATAATAGTATCGTCGCACTCAATCGTCGTTCCCTCAACCGGTCCACCCGAGATTAACGGAATTATAATAATTTTCGTATCCATCGGGCGCGCGAGCCACGAAATAACGCTCGTCGTGCCTGGTCTCATTAAACGCAGTCTGCATCGGGAAATTTAATGAATTTCATCACGTAATCTGTAAAAGGCTATCTATCAGCCGTATTATAAACATTCAAATTCTCAACAATGTAAATACGGCCATAAATAGGTATTTATTTATTCATTTATTTATTCATTTATTTATTTATTTATTTATTTATTTATTTATTCATGCATGGGATATGAAAATCGCATCGAATCAAATTCTAAAGTATGCATAATTTATTATATACGTGGATGGGTGCGCGTGCGCACGAGCAAGGGGACGTCGTGGAAAATGTTCAAGCCCTTAACGATTTAAAGGCCACAAAAGGGGGCATTTTACAATTCAAATGGCCTTCGGTCGAGTGTTCTCGCGGACTCTGGACTCCCCGACAGCAGGCAGACTCCTCTTCCAATAAAAATTAATCAGCCCAGGGATTTATTATTTCAGGTAAATTATGAATTCCCGTACGTGCTGATAACCTGTACTCCTCGTCTGCATAAATTTCGATCTGAAATATTTGGATAAAACACGAGTGCGCGCCGATAGCCGCCTGATCATAATTTACGATACGAAAATCATTTCGTAGCAATAATGGATCGAGCAATAATTAGGCGATGAATACCGAGAGGCGGTGCGGACACCTGTTTCGAGTGAAGATCGTGCTCGAGAGGTGGCCGGATCCATCTGCGCCTCGATCCGCTCGATCGTCGATAGCCGAAGCGTTAAATAATAAAAGGCCCGCCGTTAATTTCGCCAACCCTCCGGCGGCGATCGAGATTTATCAAGAGATCTCGAGCGGCCCACCGCACTGGCTAATCAGGAGTATAAAGAGACAATGGCTTCCGATTAAAAAAGGCGAAAAGGTAAAAAGGCGGCGGGTGCCGAGGCGGTGAGGCGGTGAGGCGGTGAGGCGGTGAGGCGGAGAGGCGGAGAGACGCAGAGACGGAGAGGGGTAAACGAAGAAAAAGAATTGACGGTGGTAGTGGGGTCGGGGGAGGGGGGAGGAGAGAGGGGCGGGGGGAGAGAAGGAGGTCTACTTAGAAAAGCGACGAGTCGGGAGAACCGATTGGCCAGATAATGGGATCGCCGGATAAATAAGAAATCACGAAAGCGGAGGAATGCAGGCCAGCGAAGGAATATCGGCGACGGCCGATATCGTCCATGCACGAGAAGGATCCTCGTCGTCGACGAGCGGGGCGGCGATGGGAGGAGGCATGGCGGGGGGGGAGGATGATGGCTCACGTACTCAGCCAGACATAAGGGGCGCTCGGGAGGCAGGCTCGCGCGACGAAGACGTGACGCCATCGACGGTTGTCCACTTCGATCCGGCTTCTTCTCTCCTCCCGCCTCCTCCCCCTACGCCGCGCTATCTTATCAGCGGAGCTCGCGAATGCGAAAACAATTATCTGCCGGACGGAAGCCGAGCGCCCCCGAGCCGCTCCTCCGCCCTCGCGTAACCCCTTCTCGGTCCTCTCCCGAGAAGCTGCACCTGCTTCGCGTCGACGTCCCCTGCCCATCCGGAGCACTTCCGGGCTCCGGCTCCAAGGTCGAACGAAGGCCTCCCTCAGGAATCGACCGTGGCAGAATCAATGCCGAGTAATTGCTCCAAGCACGGAGGACGAACCCGAATTCTGGCACCCCTTCCTTACTCGCCGACATTTTCCGAGCCAACAGTTTGAGCAGTTTTTTATTTCCATCCCGACAGACTGCTCCGCTCACTTTCCATTGAAATACACCCCCCCCCCCGCCCCACCGTCCATCTCGCGGCTTAACAAGTACAATGCATCAAGCGCGCATTGTGCGCTACTTTAATACCGGACCGTGACAGTTTGACAACTGTCGCGGATAAAGCGTCATAAGGAATTTATATTGAAGTTTAATTAGGGGCCAACTTTTCGTTTCGATGTGTATCGGACGACAACGACGACAACGGCGACAACGACGACAACGGCGACAACGGCGACAACGACGACAACGAGGAGAAGGACAGGTGCGCGCCGCGCCACCAGGAACCGTTCGATTACAAAGAAGAAGACGGACTGATTCACGGGATGTATTTGTTTTTATTGCGTACACGTGAAGGGAATAATTAACGAAGCGAGGGTAATAATCACTTAGGGATCGAACGAAGGGGTTCTAGCGGCTCGCTAGATTCGTCGGGGCGACGGGGAGGAGGTGAGCTTCGCGACCGGGGATCCCGTACAGAAAGCGAGTCCCGAGGCGAATTAAAAAATCACGTCAAAAGCTGCGCGGTCGGGCTGCCGAGGGCCGAGACGGACGGCCTGGTTGTGATTGCGGTGAGGGGGCGTGAGGGGGCGTGAGGGGGGGTATAGGGACGAATGAAAAGCAGAAAACAAGGAGAAAAGGGAGAATGAAAAAGAGAAGAAGGGAGGACAGCTAAAGGATTTAGAGTCCTCGGCGGTTCCCACGTACGCACGTTCTTCATTAGACGCCCAAGTTCCCGATCAGCCAGCCCGGAGGAATGACAATGACGGCGGCCAGCGTCCCACTGCCTCGGGTTGTCGTGTAGGGGAAGGAAGGGCGAGAGGGCGGGAGATAGAAGGCGAAGAGAGACGGGAGGCCGTCGTTTGCCTCCTGTGCATGCGCGCCGCATCGAGCCCGCAGACGAATAATTCCGCAGGTGGAATGCAGAGGACGAGCGCCGGCCGTGAATTAATTAGGACCTGCGGCGGAAAATCTCTCAGCGGGGAATTTAGGGGCTTTTCTCGGGCTGGCCGACGGCTCGGCACCGGCTCTCCCGGACTCGTGTAACGCCGGACGTCTAATTTTTTACCTAATTAATTGCCGCCCAGACTCGCCAGGATCCCGATCGACTTGTGCGCTGCAACTGGCGACTGCGGGCCCGAAAAATCTTATTCCGTAATAAAGGTACGAGTGCGTCGGATATCGGTCGGGGGAGGGGTCTGCCAAGAACTGCCGAGACCTGCCGTCTACTGCGAAGATGCCAATCTCTCCCTCTCTCTCTCTCTCTCTCTCTCTCTCACGCTCACTACATATACCGTTGATATGTTAAGATGAATATTTTTGGATGCTCCGTGGGAACGATGACAGCCCCGGCCAGTCGACTCAATGAAAAACTTCTCCCCACCGCCCCCGATCCCCTACCCCCGAAAACAGCCCGCACTCGTATCATTAAACGATTTTAAGGAGACCCAGGAACTCCCATTCGTCATTCACCGGCAGTCCATAACTTACTTGTTGCCGCGCATCGACACGCGTACACGCAAGCCTACTTGGGTGGTTTCGGTATGCGGTAAGGGGGATCGGGGATCGGCGGAGAGGGGCGGGAGGGAGAGACTCGGCGAGCGGACCCGTCAACGTCTTGTTTTTCTTAGTATCATCATCATCATCATCATCATCATCATCACCGATAGGAGGAGAGCGCGAATGCTAATAAGGATGTCATTCTCGATATCTGTGTATATTGTATAATAAGCATAGCCGGGGGGGGGGGGGTGGCTAATGCATGCAGGTAAATTTATGCAGGCCGTATTAGAGCCGCTCGGAAATGTTGCAAGACGCGATCCTGGGAGACGGAGGGAGGGCCGACCTCCAGGAGACGCGGCCTTGCCAAGGGGAGGACGGAGAGCGGCTCGGTGCCGCTTTCGATGCCGCCTTATTTGGACGATGAAAAATGAGGCTAATTTACCCGGCTAATTAGTCGATGCTCTTTCATACGTTTCGAAATAATATTATCTCGATTGGGAAGGCCGAGCTACGTAGATTCCTATCCGATTACCATTAGAATTTATTTCACTCTCCTGGCCTTAGTAAAATACATTTTTCCTTCCCGTACCGACGTCAGGCTCAACGTCTAAATCACGTCCAAATCACGTCCAAATCAAAAGGCGCAACAACTTTACCTTGACAATGGCAATAATAATCTAACACGCTCTATTGTTCCTATAATTTTCGCCTCGATTCGATTATCGTTAGAATCCTTAATGCCGTTAATGCGTCAAAGCTGTTCGTCACAAACAAAATTCCAAGCGACGGCTCCTTACTTGACGATTATCGTCATTAGGAGAAGAAATCCGTTCGATGGCCGATTACAAAACGGGCTTCGACCGACACGAACATAACGAGTATTACAATATAATTTACACGACTTCCTCTTCTTCCTCTGCTTCTATTTCTTCCCCTTTAAGGCAGAAATAATTAATAAACAATATCGCCTTCGCTGTAAATATGCCGGAAGCCGTGCGATTTATGGATTGGAAAATTTTTACAATTCAATTTAAAACGCAGTGAGGAGAACGTTTCGCTGCGAAAAGTTTCCTTGAATTAACCCCCCCCCACCACCACCAACCCTCTCCCTCGACCCCCAATAACCCCGCCCCTATCGGCCAATAAGTTATCCGGCGTCACACGTTAAGTACAGTAATTTCCGAGCGACGTGCGACGCGCGACGTGCGACTTGCCACTTGCCACTTGCCACTTGCCACTTGCCACTTGCCACTTGCCACTTGCGACGTGCGACGTGCGACCCTTTCCCTCTTCTTTAACGAAGTTAATTAAATTTATTTGGCTGCCTCGAAAAGCCCGTAACTGACGAATACAATGCCGCCGTGGGGTGGGCGGTGGGTCGGTTGGTTATTGGCTCCGTTGGCGATTCGGCCTTGAGAAAAAACGCAAAAGCACGCAAAAAAATGCCAATCAATCATCCACGCTGCATTGATGGCATGGCGGCTAAGGGTGGGACGGGAGAGGGGCAGGGGCAGGGGAAGGCGGCGGGATGGGAATGGGGATGTGGGGGGGGGGGGTAGGGAGAGCCGCTCGCTTCGAATAAATATTCCCTAATGGGAGCTAGTTCGGATGGATTTAATTGAGCAGCATTGGCGTTCGGTCTCGAGCAGCGTTGGCACGCACAGCTACGTTTGTTCGTTCGCTCGACATTGTCATTCGTAATAACTCGCTAACCGCTATTTATATTTATTTCTTGCCGGCCTGTATTATCAAACACGCAGGTTAGAAAAGGGGTCACCGTTTTGTCCACCTAAGCTCCAACGCTCGCCGCCGTTTCCATTAGTATGATTTAACCAAGCTTTTACTACATCCACGTGGCTTACGTAAATCGAGGAGGTGATTTAAATTTCGCCAATCTGATAGAGCGCCAGCGACCAACCTTGTATTACCCAGGCATAACCAGAGAGAGAGAGAGAGAGAGAGAGAGAGAGAGGGGAGAGAGAATCGGGGTTGAGTGACATTCGGCGCCCTTAGCCAATTCATTAGAGCCGGTAATTAATTGCGCCCGATGCATTACCGATAATTATAATCCGAGAATTCTCCGCGTTCTTTATGGAATTCCTTCGCGGGGGCTCGACGACATACCTTAACGCCTTGTCCCTCTTGCCCGACACGCTCCCCCGCCCGCCGGTCATACCGACTCGCCGCCAGTTCATCGATTGAAACGTCCCAGGATGGACATCTCAAACGTATCAGCGAGCGATCGACTCCGGCTAAAGCGCAAGTACCCGAGGGATGACAGGGATGACTCCGCGCGGTCTATCGCGAATCGTGTGCCGCGTCCTCTATCCCCGCCCCCGACCCGACAAAAAGGTACCTCCCCCCGCCGCCGCCGCCGCAGCCGCCGCCCCGAAGATTTCGGTGGGTCGGATGCTTAGACCGGCCATTAACGATCCGAGCGTTTAATTAGTTGTTTGGAGTTGGCCGAAGCTGCCGATTGAAATACAAAGTTTTAGAAACCTCGAGCTTTCATTATCGGCGGGCATATTTATTACGCCCGATAAAGAGAAATAAAATAAGAGCGCCGCTTGGTCGTAAGGGAACGTAAGGGGATGTAATCGGACGTAAGGGGACGGCGGGGGTGGTGGGCGGGGGGTGGGGGGGTGGGGGGGGGGTCGGGGCTGTGGGAACTCGGCGGCCTGCGTTTCTGCCCAATACTACAAATCAACGCAAGACAAGATTAAAATGCCGAGCCATTGTACGCGTGCAATAAACATTGTTACCGATAGTTCCCCAAGCCTCCCGGGCGTATAATATAATGACGTGGCCGTGCACGCGGACCGAGTGCCCGAAGCCGAGGACGCTGGTCGGGAGGAACAAAGGCCAGTCGAAAACGGGCCGGTGACAGGACGAGGAAAGGGGCACGAAACGCGGATCCGGAAAGCACGGCTACGACGACGACGGCGACGACGACGATGGCGAGGGCAGTGGCGGCGGTGGCGGCGACTCTTGCTACCCTCCCCGTGCTCCCTCCTCGTCCCTGGATTTCTGTCGGTGCAGGATGATTGGCAGGCGAGGGGTCGGGGTAGCCGGCAACGACACCTTGAACTCGAAAATCCCGGCGATTCGCTGGCCAAGGAAGGCACAAGGCGAGTAGTACGGGCTCGGGCGCGCGTGGCCCCGGACACGCTCCCCTGATAAGCCTTTCTAAAAAGCCATGTAACTAGGATATCCCGCTGCCTCTATCCAGCTCGGCCGCCGGACGGGTGTGTGGAAGGAGGGACACATCGACTGAGAAGGGAGGGGAGGGAGCGAGCGAGTCGAGGCTCGTCGGCATCGGCGGGAGCCGCTGCTGCACCGCCGTCGCGTTCGCCCGTCTCGTACGTGGGAAGAATCGCTGCGCGCTCGAGCGTAACGTCGACCCCTCCTCCTCGTCCCTCCTCTTAACCCCCTCCTTCTCCTCCACCTCCTCCTCGTCATTCTGGGCCCACCGCCGCGGCTACCAGTGCCGCTACTACCGTCGTCGCCGTCGCCGTCGCCGCCACCGCTACCACTACTACTACCACCACCACCACCACTACCACCACTGCCACCACCACCACTACCACCACTAGCAGCCGCACCGTTGCCGCCGCCGACATCGCGCACCTTGGCCGCCTTCTTTTTTTATCCTCCTCGCTCTCTTTATGCGCTCCCGCTGGCGTCTCTTTTCTTTGCCCGTCGGAGAAAAGGACCACCGTAAGTTCCTCCTGCCCACCCCCGCCTACCGAGCCCACCTCTCTCTCTCTCTCTCTCTCTCTCTCTCTCTCTGTCTCTGTCTGTCTCTCTCTCTATCCCCCCCCCGTCCCGCCCTTCCACCCCGGTCCCCCTAACCAGGCCACTTTCATTATCCCCACCCCAATCACCTTATGTCCCCACCACGTCGTCCTTTATCTTCCTCTTCCCTTCCTCGATCCTTTCCTCCCCCGTCTCATTGCTATTCCACTTCGTCTCTTTTTATTTTCCTTTATTTACTCTCTGGCTTGTTTGTTTGTGCACCTTGTTTTGCGAAATTATGCCGTTTTTTATTTATCTACCGACGATCCGGACCTTAGCCACGACAGCGCGAGCATACATTAACTTCACGTATTAACTCAACAACTGTCACGGCACCGGATGGCCTTCGATCCCCCATGTCTTCCTTACCGGGTCCACTTTGTACCTTCGGTCGCCGTGATTTCCACCGAAGCACTAGACTTCGACTTAGACATCCTAGGGCTCGGCTGTCCTTCCTATTTACGATTTATCAACCGCTAATGACTAATGATCTTCAGCGAGGATCACGTACTCAGTGACGCTCGGGCAGCATTAAAAGTCCCCGTGTAATTTAGATTTTTTTTAATAAATCGTGGCAATAAATCGGCACATCAATGCTCAGGTTTATTCATAATAATAGTAGATCAGCCGCGCTCGTCTTTTCCGTCTACGCCGGTCATTTCGACAACTGCGAGCCGAAGTGAGTGGGAGGTACGGGTCACGCGAAAGCCGAAAACTGGAGAGCGGGGCAGGGGAGCCGTTCCCTCGACCTCGCATACGTGCATTGCAATTAAACAGTTAGTTTCGGGTAGTAAAGGGGGCCGAGGATCGGCGGATAAAACCCGACACTTATAGGCCGCGTCTGGGTACATGGGTAGGAGGTGGTGCAGAGAAGTAGGAGGAGGAGAAGGGACATGCCAGTGATCGAATGCCAGGAGACGTTCCGAGCGATCGGGGATCCCGTGGCCGCTATTAGTTTCGGCTTTCTCTGGCGGGCCTCCCCCGCGAAGCTCCGAGGAATCTCGATTGAGCTCCCGCTATAATTTTCTTATTCCCGACGCAGAGCGGAGGACGGTGGACGGTGGCACGGTGGGACGGTGGTAGGGAGGGAGGTAGGTAGGTAGTGAGAGAGAGAGAGAGAGAGAGAGAGAGAGAGAGAGAGCGGGTAGGTGGGTGGGTGGAGCAAGGGAGGGTAAATAATTTGAATAGGCCCGGCCGACTAAGCTCGCCACGCGAAAAGAATACGCAAGCGCGCCCGGGGCCCTAATGCCCCGCCGCGGTACCGTCGCTCGCGCTCGGCTACATTAATATTCATCGGGCGCTCATAATGTTTATAAAATGAGGAAAAAGTAGAAGAATGGGGAGCACGCGCTCGGCCGGCTACGATAACTCTCCTGGATTCCGGCGGCAGAATACACACGCGGCCACCGGAGCGAAAAGGTCCGCGCGACCTGTTGAGTCCGGCGCGGCTCGGCTCCCGCCATTTTTTTTTCTCAATCCGCCTTTCTCTTTCCCCCCGCGATCGTCAAGAGAGCGGCGGTGGCGGCGGCGGTGGCGGTGGCGGTGGCGGTGGCGGTGGCAGCGGTAGCGACGACGCACGCACTGAATTACCAGCCACCGCCTCTGTCTAGGAGCGATTGTATCGCGGACTTTGTGCCAGGAAGCCGGCGACGCATATAAGGGGCGCGCGCGCGCAACTGCGAGGTTCCTGGCCCTCGGCTAAACGTCCCGCTCCCACTCCCCTCACTCGCTCACTCGCTCACTCGCTCTCTCTCTCTCTCTCTCTCTCTCTCTCTCGATCTCTCCGATCTCTCACTCTCTCTTTCTCTCTGTCTGACTCACTCCGAATGCGCGATCGCGGTGCGGGCGGGGTGCCTATGACGTATGCGCCGCGAAATTTTATACCTGGATCAAGGTGGAGCAATTGCCGGCCGGCTGTAAATTTCCGTCCCTCGGCATTATCCGACGGACACTCGTGCAAATTGGTTTGTCAGCCGAGTGTCGCCGCTAACGAACCTCGGCATCGCTGTGACAAATTAAGGATTAACGGTCCGCGCCCCATGGCCACTACTCCTCCCTCCTCTACACACACGCACGCACGCGCACCTCTGCCCTCATCCGATTGCAATTTTTTACGCGCGCTATTTAGTTAGTGATTGACCGACGAGACGGAGACGGTGCTGACGCCTCGACGTAGGCAACCGGCCGCACCGAGGGGCCCGCGCTCTTCCGAGCGACCACACTTCCGGAATGGAAAAACATAAGCAATGGGTTTTAGGAAGCCCGAGGCGCTGTTGAAAAATCATGAAAATGAATGGGAAAGGCTGGGCGGTAGTACGCGCGTCGCAATAACGCTCTCGGACTTGCCGATGTCTCGATCGCGGCGTCGGGTTCTAAGCGTCCGATATGCGAGCTCGTCGATCTACGGACGCACAGAGAGATAGAGAGACAGAGAGAGAGAGAGAGAGAGAGAGAGAGAGAGAGAGAGAGAAAGAGAGAGAGGGTAAGTGATTTCCGTTGGGAGAGGCGACGAGATGAAGGTGGACGGAAAAGAAAATCGGGATGGGAAATAGATTCCTTAGCCCGTGAACGGGTGAGGCGGTAGTAGTAGTAGTAGTAGTAGTAGTAGTAGTAGTAGTAGTAGTAGTAGTAGTAGTAGTAGTAGTAGTAGTAGTAGTAGTAGTAGTAGTAGTAGTAGTAGTAGTAGTAGTAGTAGTAGTAGTAGTAGTAGTAGTAGTAGTAGTAGTAGTAGTAGTAGTAGTAGTAGTAGTAGTAGTATTAGTAGTACTCGCCCAAGGCGAAGCCGAGCAGGAGTTTCACACGCGCGGCCGTGTAATGCACTTTCACGCTCGGCAGTCTTCGGGTCCGGTGACGGGGCGACGCGCGGGGGGAGGAGGAAGGGAGGGCAGGGCGCCTTTTATTTCCGCCGCGATCTATCGGCCTTTCGGCATCAATTACAACGCTAATGGCCGGCGCGGCGCGGTCGGTCACACCTTACCGTATAGGACCTCGGGACAGCGTCGGCCCTCTCTACGCCCCTCTGTCCCGCGCTCGTGCCTGCCCTGTGACTGAGAAATTGAGAGAGAGAGAGAGAGAGAGAGAGAGAGAGTGAGTGAGACTTACTTGTGGGAGGGGAGGGGCACGCGCGCGTCCGCAGCGCCGGTCGGGGACCATTGTCAGCGGTGATTTAGAGCGACCGATGAAAAGTCCTATGTCCGTTGCATAGTATGCAACGACGGCTCGGGGCCCGACCCTCCTGCCCCCGCTTTCCTTTTCTTTATAATCCTCCCGGTTGTCCTTACACGCCCGCCGATTATCTGTTGCGCTCGGAACTTTACGATCCACCCCAGCCGATCCATCCCACGGAGGAGCTTTTAAAAGGACGAGGGCGAAGGGCAGGACACGTATGCAGGGCTTAGAGCCGCCCCACCCTCGTCCTTACAACACGGCCATTTAACGATGGTTTACCGGCTTTCTTGGAATGTGCATCATCCCCCTCGATCCCCTCGAATGGAAAAGAGATGACTTTGCAATGAGGCCGAGGTAATCCTCCGTCGGCCATTCGCGACAATTAATACAGTCAAGGCTCACGAGACTCTAGGGAGGAGCCCTGCGAACCCAACGTCCCCGGCAATTAATTACGACTCCAGTCCCCCCCCCAGCCCAGCCCAGCCCAGCACAGCCCAGCCCCTCATTCATACCGCACTGTGTTTATGTGCCGATAAAGCCATAAAAATTAGAGCATCACTTCTCATTTTCATTTTCACTTCCATTTGCATTTCCATTTACATTTACATTTACATTTGCGTTCGCGTTCGCGTTCGCATTCACATTTACATCGGATTTCAGTGACAATTTTTTACGCCACACATCCTCTACGCCCGACAATAAATTATTCAAATTTTATTACAACAATGCAGGTGTACCGCCACTCTTTTAATGTTTCCCGGTATTGATATTTTCAGATAGTAAATAAATTGCCTTCTCTCTCTCTCTCTCTCTCTCTCTCTCTCTCTCTCTCTCCCTCACGCGGTCCATCGGCTCCTTGTCGGGAGAAACGTCAATTGGTCGTAAGATTTAATACATTAATTTATCGACCATGAATTCTCTTTTTTTTATACGCCAAAAAAATGTTTGACTAATGAAACATTTGATCTTTGAAGCAGCCTCCTCTTAAATATAATTCGAGGGAGGATTCGCTGCCTCGAGTGACACTGATTTCCTATCAAAGGCGTGATTAGCAATATTTATTCAATTACATTCTAATTACCTCCCCCCCCGCCCTCCGTCCTATTTTTACTCTATTGACAATCCATGGCAATGTAAATACACTTTTTCATTATAATCTCCAGGTCAGCATTACAAATACGTGCATAAGCGTATGCTCAAGGTTTGGCATCGGTAAAAATTCTATGACAATTATTAATTATCGGGTGTTCGAGCGTATGAACGTAAAGAGAAGCAAAGCGTTCGCGGTGACGGTAACAGATAGTTGTAAATTTGGAGCACTGGTACGAGCGATCGTGCATTGCGTAATTGCTAATTCATGAATTTGAAAATCTTTAATCTGGGCGCATGAATTAGCGTCTGGAACTTTCTGAATTTTCAACGATTGTCCGTTATTGAACGCGTCCGAGTGCGTTTATTAACGGAACAGCGAGGGCGGGGATGCGCGCGCTGAGGCGAGGGGGAAGAATTTAGGAAATAAAGAGAAAATCTATAAAATTCGAAGGGAAATCGTCAAGGAAATGAGCATAGGATTACGTCATACGCGCGGAGAGGAAGGGAGAAACAACGACAACGAGAAAAAAAGAAAAAAGAAAGAAAAAAAAAAGGAATCTTAGCGCAAACGTATATTTTAGATGATGTAATTAACAATGGCAAAGAAAATATTGCACGGGCCATACAATAGAGAAATAATTTACAAATGGTAATAGTGCCATTGTAATGATTTTTTTTATTATACTTTTTACTGCTCCATTACGCGGTAAAGGGGCTTGTAAATATAATCCAATCGGGCCGAAACAATTATAGATTATATAAATTATGAAAAATAATTTACAGTTAAGGGGTTTAATAATTATTAATGAGGCGGCGCGGCGCCGTAAACATCACTTATTCCCCGATGGTATTTGATTTTCACGAAACCGAGAGCCTCCTCAAAGCATTAGCTCGTGAAAAACAATTTACGGTTTCGCGTAATCGGGTTCATTATTATTATCATTGTTGTTGTTGTTGTTGTTGTTGTTGTTGTTGTTGTTGTCGTTGTTGTCAATATTATTATTAAATATTGACATTATTAATTTTGTTATTATTATTGATCGGCTGAGGGGAATTCCGGGTGAGCGAGATAGCATTGCCGACCGTTTAGTTTCTAATCTCCCGATTGAGCGGGAGCGACATTCCGCGGCTCCGTGTCACGGTAATTCTCAAATAAATCCGAGCCCATGGAATAAATAAACAAGTAAATGAATAAATAAGACACGAGCGGGGTCTCGGGGTGGTTGCGTGGGTGGTGGTGGTGGTGGTGGTGGTGGTGGTGGGGGGGGGGGGAGAGTTGTAATTAAACGGCGCCGGGTAGAGGTTGGAGGCTCGGGAAGCTGACGGAGGGACGACGATTTCGAAAGGAAGCCACGACACGACTAGTCGTACTCCCCTCGACACATGCATCGGTCGCCGTCATCATAACTCGCTAAGTTCTGCCCGCGGCTGGTGCCCGTCGATTCTCAAAGTGCGTGAGCGCGAGCCCGCGCGTGTGTACAAGGAGCAACGGCACCGGCGGCACCGGCAGCAGCAGCAGCAGCAGCAGCAGCAGCAGCGTAGACATCGAGACAAAACTCATTTCCTCCGCGCAGTCCAAAATTACATATAATTAGAGTAGCGCACGGGGACTTTGTCTCTTTTCTCTCTCTCTCTCTCGCTCTCTCCCTCTCTCGAGCACGTCGCTCCTCGTAGCAGACGTGTACGCACTACGCTCATCGGCATCGGCGTCGTCTGGCCTCTCTCTCTCTCTCTCTCTCCCTCTCAGGCTCAGGCTCGAGCCGATACACACGCAAACACGTAGAGCGTCGGCCCTCGGCTGCTCTCTCTCTCTCTCTCTCTCTCTCTCTCTCTCGTCTATCCAATGCATACCGACAACGCGGGTAGAGAGCACCGCCGCCACTATCCAAAAGGACGCAGGCGAATTCCGCGCGACGGCGCGCGCGTGTATTTCCGTACGTGCGCTCGCGCATCTGTGGGCCGGCGATCGGCGCACGGCGTTACACTCAATGGCGGTTGTTCCTTTTTCTTTCTCGCGCCAGAATCCGCGCGACGCTTTCGTCGCGGCGTCCCGACTCGGCTCTTTAAGCGCGCTCCGCGTTAATGAACGACTCGATCATCGTCGTCGTCGTCGTCGTCGTCGTCGTCGTCACGGAGCGCGGGACTTCGACTCCACCGCGTTACCAGAGCCGTAACTAGTGTCAGTGACTCCACCTCCCTCCCTCCCTCTGCCGCAGCTATAACGTCACCCTGCTCCCTCGGGACCCACCCCCCTGCCCCCGCCCTCGAGTCGACTTTGTGCGGCGCTCTAGATTCCCTCCTACAGTTTATCGTTAAAGCTGTCGATTTTCGTTAAGGAGCGTGGCAGTGAAGGTGTCGGCGGGTGATGGGGAGGTAAGGAGGGCACATACCTCAGCTCCACTGCAGGCTGCAATGTCTTTGCGCGAGCTCGCGCTCGTTTCGGCGAGATATTTTAATGGGCTGAGCCATCGAACAGCTCTAATAGCTAATTTAATACTGTTGGTTAAATAACCGATGGATCGTTCAAGCAAATCCCCTTAGCTAAGCATCAGCCTCCTCTCGATCCAGCGACGCTGTTTGCTCTGCCCCTGCCCATCTTTACTCGCCAACCCACCTACACGCGAGCTTAGCCCCCTTCTGCCCAATCTTTCCACCTTCTCCCCGTCCCGGCCCCCTCCTCCTCGTCCTTTTTCTAAAACAAGTGACTACGCGCGCCTTTACTTTGCACTAATTAGCATGGAATTATCCGTAATTAGCGCCGTTTAAGCTTATTTGACGAAAAAAGTAATTTTGCAAATATCGTTAGCTGCCCTCGCTTCCGATTGATACTTTTATTTGCACGGCTTGCCCCATCGTATCATTACAGAGGGCCGCTCGTTTAGCCCGTTAAATACATTAGTGATTGGATGACGAAAGCTCCGCGCCTAAAATTTAAAACACCCGCCCGTTCCGACAATCAATCGACAATTAATTAATCGATATTTAAACGTAATTTTGCCTTTAATAGCGCGCTCGCGCACACCGCTCGAGTATTACTCCCCCGCTTTCCTTGAATTCCTTTCTATTTTTTTTTCATCGCCTATTTATTTACATGTCGCCGTTTTATTTTTCTTTATCTTTTTTTATTTTTGGCTTTTGCTTTTCTTATCTTTTTTTTTCTTCTTCTTTTTTTTTTGTATTTATTTCTTTTTGTTTTCACGAAGCCAAGTACCGGGGAGCTTGTAGCTGGATAGTGGAAGTGAAGTTCCCTCTAAAAATATCTCATTTCTAATGTTTAGAGACTCGTAACGGCATGTGTACATGAGACGCCAAGAATGAAAGTAAAACTTCCCCGAATAAGATCCGAACGTAAACGTGATGATCGAGGCGATAATCACTTATCGATTAGTTTAAACGGAATAATAAACACGGGACCGGTCATATCACCGCTCTCTAACGAGCCTCCCCCCGCCCCTCATCCTCCACCTCCCCCTCCGCCCAAAGAATCGATAACCTATGTAACGACGGCGACAACGACAACGAGCACCAACGACGACGACGACGACGACGACGACGACGACTCGCGACTCTCCCTCCTCGCCCATCGTTCATTCGCATCCCAATAACGCTCCACGATATCTCCGCTATTGATATCCATGCGAGGATCCGCAGTTTTTTCCACCGGCCCGCCCTACAATCCGATTCCGACCTTCTTACTTATAATTAATATTAATCGTGACATTCTATCTTGCCGTTGTATGCGCGATGGCGATGTCCAAACGAGCGTATTATTCAAGCTCTTGTGAAATTCCAAGTCAGGCTAAAGATATTTTTATTCGTAATTACTACGCGACTCCTCTTATTCTGGGAGCAATCGTGAAAATCCCTTATAAATACAAGCTTCTCTGGTTTCATGAATTCAAAAAGTCTTCTTTATTTTTCTCTTCACTTTTTCTTCCGTCACCCACCTCACCCACCTCACCCACCTATCTCTCTGTCTCTCTCTCTCTCTCTGTCTCTGTGTGTCTGTCTGTCTGTCTGTCTGTCTGTCTGTCCCGTCCGTCTGTCCGTCTGTCTGTTTGTATCTGCGTTATTCCTGGCTAGTAGTGCATTCCCTCGTGAGAAATGATAGCGAGTCGAAAGCCGGGGGAGGGAAAAGAACAACAGGATAAATTAACGACTTGTCATTAAGTTAAGGCGTTTCGAAAATAATTTCACGCGTGCAAAGTTCCGGCAAATATTTTCATCGCTACCAGGAATAAGACAAAAAGGAATAAGGACAAAAAAAAAAAAAAAAAAAAAAGAGAACGTAAAAAAAGATCGGGGCTGCGATTTTTCCATAAATCGCGACCAGATCGATGACCTTCTCCCATCGCCTCTCGCACACGCACTCTCCGAGTGGAACCGAGTGACGTGCCGCTGGGCGCAAGTAGCAGTCAGCCTCCTCCGTAGAGCTCTCGCTTATCCTCCATCTCGCCTCGCGCTCCCGCTCGAACCCCTCGTGGGTGTGAGGTTGGCGCGCACACGCGCCACGCCAACGGGACTCGCGATGAATGCCCGCCGCCTCGAGTGCGTAAAGACCTACGGAGCGGAGATTCGTGCACGCGGGCTCCCGGATCCCAAGTTCCCGCCTCGCGGGATCGCCCCGCAACGCTCCCCGGGCCACACTGTCCCCGGAAATAACCGGAATAACCAACAATTGGCAGCGTCCTCTAATTGAAACGTCGAAAGTTAACGAAGACTTGGAGTCGCCGGGCAATGGGAATAAATGATCCGCGAGCCCGAGTGCATGGGGTCGGCACTGGGTCACTGGATTACGCTTTCCCCTGACTTTTTTCCGAATTAACGCGCTGCCCATTACGTAATAGATATATCTATTAGCGTGTTTGGCGAATCGGGCATTCATTGCCAAGTAAACAGGGAGCCGGGCAGTCGGGCCTGCCTGAGACTGCGTGCGCTGAAAAGCGAAAGCGTCTCGGGACTTGGGAATGGCCTGGCTTTCCTTAAAAGCCGTAAGCGGCTTAATTGCGTCTTTTTAGGAAAAAAAAAAATATATATATATACATATATACATATATATATATTTCGTCCGATAGGGAAGGCAAGAAATCCCGACACGCGGTCGTCGCCGAGGGGGATAATTAAGCAGCGGCAGCGGTAGCGGCAACGGCAGCGGCAACGGCAGCGAACGAAACGTTAAGCGGGTCGTTCGGGTGGGCGGGATGACGGGGGAAGAGAGCGAGTGAGAGAGACGGTGGAGTAAAGGAGGCCATTAGCAATAGCGAGCTCGAAAGATGTATTGCTCCAGTTTTCTTTTTATGTTTTCGTAGTGCAAGCGAACAATCGCGAGCTTACCTTCTCGAAATAAAACAGAACGTTGTGTGCAGCATGCTTTTGAAAAACTATGAATGCGCGTGTACGCGCGTACGTGCGTGTGTTTGCGTAGTATTGACCTTAGCGAAAGGTGGCGGTGCTTTGAGGAATATCAATGCGGAGAGACATGGGCTCGAGAATTCTTGGAGTAGCGGCGAATGCCCATTCATGTAGGGGAGTAGTATCGCGTCATGGGGAAGTGTGTACAGCATTTCCTTTGGCAGTTTTCCCTCCCGGGTATTTCTCTATCCGGCGCTTTCATACGCTCGTCTTCGCCGTCGTCGTCGTAGTCGTCGTCGACTTCGTCGTCGTCTTCGTCGTAGTCAGACTCTCGCCTGTCTTGCTCGTCTCCGTCTTCGTTATGCTCGTCGTAGTTGTCGTGGTCGTAGTCGTAGTCGTCTTGGTCTAGAACGTCGTCTACGTCGTCTACGTCGTCGTCGTCGTCGTCGTCGTCGTTGTGGTCGGGGTCGACGTCGTCTCTTCCTTTGCTGCCGATTACGGTGGCGGTGGTGGCGGCGGTGGTGGCGGCGGTTGCGGCGGCAATGGTACACGAGCGGGAAAGAGAGTGCGAGGCTCGGCCCTCGGCCGACGCGCCCCGAAATAGAATTTCGAAATAGACCCAATATTTTCGTCGTCTCGCATTTACGCCACCTTCCTTGCCGGCCGCCGCTGCTGCCGCCACCACCACCACCACCACCACCACCACCACCACCACCAACAACACCACAACTACGGGCACCACCACCACGAGCACCGCCGTTCAAAGACGGGAGCAGAGATGCTCGCTTAAAGAAGTCAGCGGCGGGGGAGGGGGAGAACGGAAAAGCCTCGGAGAGTCTTCCTTTCGCCGTTTGCCGTAAGAAATATGCCGTTCCCGTTCCTTCGTTCCCTCGTTCCCTCGTTCCCTCGTTCACTCGTTCCTTCGTTCCTTCGTTCCTTCCTTCCCGGGATCACGGTTGGCCGAGGCAATATTAGCGGATGAGCGTGCGCCCGCGCGCACGTGTGTTACCGTACACGAGCAGCCAGAGTAGATCACACAGACGGAGATTCGGAATTGTAGATAATACGCGCGCGTCTCGGAGGAAATTCCGCGGCCGTGCCGTGCCGATTTATGCTGTGCATACGAGGAGGAAAGTTTCGCGGTCCCTTCTTCTTCTTCTTCTTCTTCTTCTTCTTCTTCTTCTTCTTATTTCCTTTCTTTCGCGTCGTTTTTTGTTTTTGTTTTTGTTTTTGTTTCTTAAACGTCCCCCCCCTCCGGCCCTCCCCATTTTTTCTATTTCTTGTTTTTCGTGTATCTTTTTTTCTTTTCTTTTATTTTATTTTTTATTCTTTTTTTTCATCCTCTATTCCATGTTGTTGGCCTCTTTGGACGAATTGCGCCCGGCTGGGCTAAGGAGTTTTATTAGCCTCCGTTGTTTTTCTTTTACTTCTATAATTAGAAGGAATACTTGGGCGACTGTATTTTAAGATTTTCTGAAGGATTCCCCGTGCCCGCGTATAGCACTCGTTTTTCATAAGCGACTCTCTCACTCTCTCAGTCTCTCAGTCTCTCAGTCCCTCAGTCCCTCAGTCCCTCAGCCTCTCACTCTCACTCTCACTCTCACTCTCACTCTCACTCTCGCTCTCGTTCTCGTTCTCGCTCTCAGTCTCACTCCATCTTATCTTTCTCGGGATTACGATTGATACCGAGCCGCCGACGAATCATTAATTAATCCGAGTAAGCGGAACGCACCTTACTTTTCCTTTTGAAATTTCAGATTCCCTCGCTAACGCAGCGCACGTCACTCTACTCTATCCTCGACTCGATTAATTTATAGATACAAGTCTATGGAGGTGTAGAAGGGTAAATACATAGAAGCCGCTGTTATTATAAAATTAAGGAATATTGTTGGAAAAGTAATAACTGCGAGTCCAATTACATAATTCCGTTACTAAATACAAACGCAAATATTTCTTGGAAAGCCGCGTTGGAATTTATTAAAACAACTTTCCTCCGATAAAGTATTGAAAAGTACTTTATTACTTAGAGTTACATTACCTTCTGGGAATACGAGAAGTGGATAATTTATTATAAAAATTTATTTAAGGCTCGGCAATTAAGAGTTTCTTTATTTAATGATATTACTTGTCCCGTGAAATGCGATCCCTTCTTCATAAATATAAATGAGCGAGTTTAAAAAATAATTTGCCGAAGCGGGTAATAACAAGTGCTCTTATCAGAGCTGCTTGAACAAAAGATTTGAAAATGTCATGTAATAAGCCTCGATATGCGGGGGGAGATAATAGTGCCTGGCATTACGAATATCATTGGCGTTGGGGTGTAAATAAGTTTAGGGAATCGTAGGGATACGCCGAAGGGAATGGATTATCATCGGACGGGATGAAATAGCTAAGTTAGTAATCGAACGGTTGCTCCTAATTTAAGCGATGGGGGGTTTTTTTTTTTTCAGAAGAACAGCCGAAGAAATAATGTGTCCCTGGTATAAAGCGGCAGCGATAAGAATAATAATGACGACGAGGACGGCGACGACGACGACGACGACGACGACGACGATGATCGTGATGATAATGCTTGAAAATTCACGCGATGAACTTAGCACAAAACGCAGGAACTTCGCTAGTTGACTCTCGCCAAGGAGGGAATACGCGAGCGCGCACCCTGATTTCTTGGCGATATTTGCAGACAGGGCATGAAAATGAGCATAAAGGCGTCGGCGTCGGTGGCGGTGGCGGTGGCGGTGGCGGTGGCGAAGGAGGAGGCGGAGGAGGTGGCAGCGGAAGGCCGAGGCCGGGACGGGGGAGTTTTCGAGTCGGAACGAACAAGCGCGAGTATCCGCAACGTAGCTGAAAAAGTCGGAAGTAATTTAACTCGGCTATCGGGCGACACTCGCGCTTATATCCGGCCAATCAATTCCCCATAACGCCGATATAATCTCGGTCCGAGAAATTTAAAGGAAGAAGCGACGGGGCCTCTAGAAAACGTGGAGGGGAAAGAAGAAGAAGAAGAAGAAGAAGAAGAAGAAGAAGAAGAAGACGAAGAATAAGGTGCCAGTGTCCGCGGTGCGTGGAGGGGATGGGGACGGCGAGCGCGCACAGAGAGACGTGGAGAAAGAGGAGCCACGATGGGTCGTGGTGCGGGACGAGGGGGGGGGGGTCTGGACGTTAAAAACGAGTTTGTTTTCTACGATTTTCTCACAATGCATAGATGGCAATGCCCGGCGGGCGATAGATATGGTGTAGTACCATACGACGCAGCTCTAGAAAGAGTTATATACGGCGGGTGGGGAGGACGGCAGAGGACACCATATAAACACCGCGAGCCAACAGTTCCGCGAGTCCTCCTAAGCCGCCGGAGAATTCCGGTCGTCGTCTCTCGCTCGAGCCAACTTCTTACCTTATACGATAATACGCGGCTACCGGTGCACTGGCACAGACTACTACTGTCCCCGCCTCCGCCACCGCCACCATCTTCGCCACCGCCGACGCCACCATCTCCGCCACCGCCAACGCCAACGCCACCGACGACGTAGTCGACGACGAGGACGACGACGAAGATGAGGTGGAGGAGGCTCGAGGGCCGGCGGCTGTCCTGTTACCACGAAAAAAGTTCCGCGGAGAAGGAGATGGTGGAGGCCGGTCGGAAAATTCATTGTATGGGTGACAAGATGGGTCGGAAGGGGGGAATCGTTGGTGCGCGAGCGCGAAAACGCTTTATTCGCGGCGGTAACGCCAGCCAGGTTCGCTCGCCGATTGTTTTTGAGCCGAGCCGAGAGAAACAATGCCGAGCTTTGAATTTTAAATCTGCATCGGCGACATTCCAATAAAATTCATCCGACTCCTTCCTTTAGCCTCTCTTTTAATTCCCGATGCTTATCCAATCCGCCTCGACTCATTCTCTCATTTCGTTTTTTTCTCTTTCTTTTTTTTTTTTTTTTTCTTTTAATTAAAACTAACGTGTTTATCCAACCAATAGTCCCGCCCTCCCAATATTCCCTCATACCGTTTATTTTCACTCCCAGGACATTCAAAAATTTACTCCGCCCGCTCCTACTTACAAACCCAAGAACATTTTATGCTTAAGTAACTCGCTAGACGTATTTGCCGACCAACAATAAAGTCGTCCACGAAAGTACGAGTCTTTGTTTTTCGAATTTCTAGGTAATAGCTTTGCTTAATTAGAATACGGGAACGGCATAGGCCAAAATACTATAAGAAAATCATAGACCTTCGCGCCTATCTTGCATAAATATTACAGATAAGAATAAAAGTGATAGAACGTATCGAGCAAGAAGCTTCGGCTCGACATTCGATGCCGTAGATTAAATGCGAGTGTATCGTTTCATACGACCAAGCGTCGCAGTTCTGTATTTGTCATATACATGTATACGTGTATAGATATGCAGCTGGTCCCGCCACGACAGCTAAGTAGCTAAAATTTTGTATAAAAATAAGCCGATGTACGGAGGGAAATTGAATATGAAACACGCGATTATAAAACGCGTTTGGGGGAGGGGGGGAAGGTGGCGCGGTAGCGGGTAGCAGGGCAGCGAGGGGCGGAGCGGAGGAGAGGAAAAAGTTTCGTAAAGTTCCAGACAATGTAGACGCACGCGAGCTATTCATCCGGGAATATATCGACTTTGTTATTCTTGGCTTTTAATATCTCATATTTCGCGAGACGCCGCCTCCGACGACGAAGAGGACGACGAAGACGCCGGCGAAGACGACCACGACGACCACGACAACAACGACGACGACGACGACGACGACGACGACGACGACGACGACTACAACGGCTAGGCGATTCACCCAGAGCTGTCGCGTAACCATCTCTCCTACTACCGCCCTTCGCCCCTCTTTATTCCCTCCATGACACACGCACACACACCCTCACCCGTTCTTCATGTCCCGACCGCCGCTGCCGCCGCCGCTACTTGTCGTTTTTTTCAGGAATCACGGAGGAATGAAATTAAAGATTGTAGGGTAGACGGAGGAGGCGTAACATCGGGGCAATAACTCGGGGCGTCTTGTAACTGCGCAGATATACACAACGAGAGCGCTGATCGCACCGTGTGCGCACTTTTTATCTCCGAAGGCACGAGCGCGCCTATCCAGAAATAAGAAATCTTCTTTTAACCTTCGCTAAATCGATACGCGCACATACTCGTTCGTCCATTTCTATGTGTTTGTCCGTCTATCCGCCTGTTCGTCTCTCTCTCTCTCTCTCTCTCTCTCTCTCTCGCTCTATAAGCCTCACGTGTAGCTTCTTACGGAAAGCTTAGCTCAATTGGAAAACCTATAGGATTCGGACATCAGAATCGGGATAATTAATATTTTCCTCTTTTGTTTTTACAAAGAATTTCACTTATTTTTTCTTCTTTTTTTTTTATCATATTGCTTGTACTGCTCGAAGCTTTCAGCTATTCATACTTTCGAACGGGTACTATTGAATACTTTAAAATGCTTTGATTAAAACTGCCACGTAACGAAACTGAAATTTAGTCCGATAGTAGAAAATGGCATAGAGTTATCTCAATAATAATGATAAATAAATAAATAAATAAATAAACAACGATTGGCACCGTTGCGCTCCTCCGATGAATATGTTATGTTATGAATGGATTAAAAGGCCGCGTTAAAAGAATTCAATCACTGATTCGCATAATCTTCGGGGCAGTTTTTAAAAGTCCATGCTTTGTAAACAAGCCCTTCGTTAATTACCTTCGTAATTCAATTAGAGATGAATACGAATTACGGCCCTTAAGCAGTTGCAACTAATTAAGCTAATCTATAAGCCTGCCAAGGTCAATTATGGCCTCATCAAGCGATCGTTAAACAGTTTCTGGGACTGTTACTTGGTCTGGGTGGGTGGGGGGGGATGTCTGTAAAATTGATTTCCTTGTCTCGCTTGGTTATTCGAGTATCAATGGTCAATGGTCGTTGCGAGGAAGCCTCTCAAGACAAAACGAGAGAGGACCATGTGAGAAAATCCCATTTCAAACTTGGAAAGATTAAAAGAGCAGGGAACTTTTTACAGTTACTTTAATATTGGATTTAATTTTAAAAATCTATGGTGGAGGCGTTACAAAAGGAAACGTCAAAAGAAAAGTATTCCAAACGTCAAAAGAATCTAAAAAGATAAAGTAAAAACTTTGCCCTGAACTATTTAAATTAAATTGGTTTATATAAAACTGAAGTTCTTCCCGTCAGAGCTTCGAGCTTACACATTTATATTTTCCAATGTACACATGTATAATATACGCCATAATAATCTTGTGGAAATTATCGAAAATACTTTATAAATATTCCCCGGCTATTAAGTGCGAGCCGGCATTCGGCCGGTATTAGAAAATGCCGGGTGTAGGGGAACGGTGGCGAACGGGGGGAACGAGGGGAACGGGAGGGCAAATGTTTAGCGAGCCATAAATATTTATATTAAGAGGTCCATTCATCATGCGGACACAATACTATTCATAATAAAAAATGTAAAGCCGGCCAAAGAGATATAGAGGAGAGTATATAGTGAGTCCGTGGGAATATATGCATTAATGTATAATATAATTTAATGAGGCCGAAATTAGAATATGGCTGTCGCACTTTTTCATTTCTGGCCGATCCTCGAGCTTTAATGATATTAAAATTTTCCGTAGGGGAGCAAGTAATGGCCCGAATGGCCAAAGTTCTCGCAGAGGACGTTCTGCAATATTTACAATGATTCCGATGATTCCGAGGGACTGGGTGGCGAAAGCTCGTATAAAACTTTGGTGACGCATTTAGAATTCAGGTCGGTATGAAATCGACATCTTGAGTCTCTGGGATTCATAAATCAGAGCGGGCCGAGCCCGGGGTCAAAAGCGCACGGAGCTTTTCCCGCGGTGACGGCGGCGGCGGCGGCGGCGGCGGCGGTGGCAGGTTTCAGCCCGCGGCTGGGGGCGGGGACGTAAAAGACACGAAGCTCGGCCCGGCAAAGAAGCTTGAGGAGAAAGAGGGGGAGGGGGATGTCATGGACTTTGCATCGTTTCCGTTTGAAGAATTTGAATCGGAGATCGGAGCTTGCGTTGCGGCTGGGGGTGGAAGGGGGTCGGCTTAGGTGGGGTGGAATGGGGTGGATAGGAAGTAGGGAGCTCCACGCTCGCCACTCAGCACCAGCCGCTCAGCGAGATGGACTCGAGACACTTGGGAGATCGTGACCGGCATCCACTTGCCGGGAGTTCGGCGAAGCGACTTTCACGGAAGAGCCGAGAGCCCAGAACCTGTGAAGATTCGCTTAACGGATTATCTACGCCTTCGCGTCTCGAGGCTCGCGCCAATAGAGAACCTACACGCGTTGGGGGAAATGTGGGCTTTTGAACTTTTTTACCGCTGCCCCCCCTCCCGCTCTCTCTCTCTCTCTCTCTCTTTCTCTCTCTCCGACAGAGCCCGTGCACTAGGGGATGAAAACCCCTTCCTCGTTACGCGAGCGTCTAACGCGAAAGAATAACACCGATACCATCCAAAGTCTCCGAGCTTGTTTCTCCCCCCACCCCAGCCCCCACCCCCTTTCCATATATGGAAATTTTAGGGGCTTCGTGCAAGACGTTTGAAATTAAAAGTGCGGCAGCAAAGCCAGTCACTTTAAAATAGAGCCGGGAGGAGTAGCGCGAATCATTTACGATCGTATACGAGTGACGCAATACAGCCGCAACTGTAAATCCCGAGCTCGTAGTAGTATTATTATAATAATTATTATTAACATTATTATCGGAAGGACGTGACATTGTCGAGATATTAAAGTCCGGGGCGAAAAGGGAATTTTTTTGCCCGTGTAAAATTTAACAACGAAATATCAATCAATATTATGTGAAATTATTTATGTACAATGAAAGAGAAGATTCATGCAAACAGTCATCCGTTCGGAAAATTTGCGAAAGTACATGATTTTGCCCTTTTGCGCGGCTGCATCCCCTTAATGAATATAAATTGACTGTGGCCGGGCCGTTTCGATTCAATGTAATTCGGTGAGAAAAAAAAACCAACGGATAAATGCGCACCGCTTGCCTTTAAAATGTCGCTTTCGAATATATATAAAAAAAAATAATAATAATAATAAAATGAAAATAAAAAAAATAAAAGATAAATCTCGAAGTAATGTATATTATATTCGGAGGAGGAGAAGGAATGTTATCCATTCAATGGATGTGTCCAGATAATTATTTGACGGCGATGCTTACCGAAGAAAGCAATTAATCCGATCAGAGTAGCAAATAAACTGCAGACGGAGGACTCGGGCTCGAAGAAAAAGATTTTTACAATCGCATAAAACTGCGGTATTAGAATAAAAATAGTGAAAGAGGGAGGGGGGGAGTAGAGAAAAACCGAGGGATTTGTTGGTGTAGCCCCCGTTTATCCAAGCTCGGACGTTACCTACGTTCGCGCTCAATATTTAACATAAAAGGGTGCTTCCTTGGATGACGTCAAATTAGTCCCTCTCTCTCTCTCTCTCTCTCTCTCTCTCTCTCTCTCTCTCATATATACACGCGCGCGCTGGGCAAATAAGAAGGTCTAAGCTCTCGACGGGGAGGAGATGGGCTTTCAATTACGTATCCCTTAATTATATAAGCTCTACGAATGAGCTGCATTACCGACACTCGACTCTCCCCCCTCTCACTTCCGCTTCTGGAAGTAAGAGCGCCCAGCAGTCTACACGATCCCTGCACTCTTTTTCTTTATCTCGCGCGTGCGGGTATTGAAATATGCGGTCAAAAGACGTTGTTCGCTTTGGATTTTTAAGGCGGCTCGGGTTAATTATCCCGTGGCTACGATTCCTTCGACAATTTTTAATCGACTCCAGCCCACCCACCTACCCCGATCCAACCCCCGAAGGTATTATCTGGCAGAGAGGGGGAGGAGGGTAGAAATGAATTATTGCGGCATGCGGCAGCGATCGAAGTTCGTACGGTTTGGTTAGAATTTAAGCGGCATCGATTATAAATGGCATTCCGCTCTCTTCCTTGTTATATGACTCGTGGCCCGAATGCTCCTTTCAAAATTTTCTTCCCGAAAACCTGACGATCTTCCCCTAACTTACAACGTAATTTATTACATAATAAAGAACCAGCCGTTCAAACGAACTCGATGGCCATATTTAAATATGGACGCTCGAGCGCTAATATCATCATCCTAACTTCCTTTCCTATTTCATAGTAAATTATTTATAATGGAAATTAATGAAGGATAGATTCAATATATGGATATACGGATATACATGGTATGTATGCGTATATATAGGTATACATGGTATGTATGCGGTCGAGGATTGGATATAATAAAAAGAGGTAAGTTAAATCAAATCATCTCCAAGTATTGGAAACAGTTCAGTTCTCAACGATCCAACTGATCTAAACTTTAGAAAACAAGGATAAAAAGAAAGAAACTACTTAGATGAGATGATGTCCCAACGGACGCCTTACCTTTGTCTTCGACTTCTCTCTTTTTCTCAACTACTGTCATTGAATACACACGTTTCCAGCGATAACCGATATATAGAGCGTCAACTGACGTAAGTTTACGATATATCCGCGAGGGACCGAACGCGATGTGCAGACCGTGAGAGAGAGAGAGAGAGAGAGAGAGAGAGAGAGAGAGAGAGAGAGAGGAGTCGAAGTAGTCGGCGGTGGCGGTCGAAGTAAGACGGGCCGTAGGGGGCCGTAGTAGGGGGCAGCGTGGGGTGGGGTGGGATGGATGGGAGACGGAGACGGAGACGGGGACGGGGACGAGGACGGTGACGGGGAGGGAGAGAAGCTGCCTTGGACTTCAATGTCCTGAGTATGGGCACACGGGGCCGTACGTGCTTAGGCTACGTAACACGCCAATTTCCTCCTCTTCTGCCTCTTCTCCGTACCGGCTTTTCGCGCTCTCTTTCCTCTCTCTCTCTCTCTCTCTCTCTCTCTCTCTCTCTCCCTTGGCCGCTCTTTCACGCGATTTCTCAGCAACAACCATAACGCATCTTGTGCGGCGCGTGCTCCTGCACTGCATCCCCTTCGCTCGGACCTGCACCTGTGTGTGCACACGAGCACGAAGCCGCGAACGCGCGCGTCTACATGTAGATGAAAGTCGCTCGTGATCCCGCGTATTGAGCGGCGGCTGCTCTAAGATTAGCGCAGATCATAGCCACGGCGAATCCCTGCTCAACAATTATAGTGGAAAATCACGACGTGATTTATGGTGCCGCTGATGCCTCTAATATCAAATGTATTTTATGTAAAAGGGGAAACGAACCCGCGCCATAACTTAATAATTACTGGACTCGCAGTATTCGCTAATAATACGAAGCCTCGGATCATCAGTTTCTGCAAAATGACGATTACGCGGACAAAATAATAGAATGTTCTTTTCACGCGGAATTTAATTATTGAAGCTTTCCGACTCGTATTTAACCAATAATACGATTTTTTCAATAAACGTATTAATTACCTAAATAATATGTCGCAGCGATTGTCGGTATTCATTGCTAATGTGTCATCAACAGAAGCCCTCCGACGAATTATTCTGTATAAATGAAGTGCATGCATACAGAAATGTTAATTGTAAGAAGGTCGATACATTTATATAAAAAAAAAAAGAAAGAAAAACAGAAAAAAAAAAGTAAGTGGAGTTAATTGGGATTCAATGGCAAACATTCGGATTACGGTTAAATTGATAGTATTCAAGTCTGTTACCACTTTTCCAATATTGTCATTGGCGTATTAAATAAATGATATTGATTGATAATACAGGTAATTATATTTGAATAATTAATAGCCAGTTGAATGCTAAAATTTCGCGATTAAATTATTCTACTCTACAGAAATAATTAATAACGCATTATGCTCTTATTAATAAACTAATTATTCAATACCTTTCTCTCTTTCTCTCTACCTTTCTTTCTTTACAAATACAAGGAATTCAATTAAGCATTTGTATTCCAAAGGGACTTTATGGTATATTTGCGCTTTTTAATCATTTGAATGGGCCTGATGATTCGATACGGCCACGGATGCGTATTGCTATGAGTTGAAGTCTATCAGGCGAGATCGCAGCGGCATCATACTCTACATCATCTATGCGCGTAGAGAGAGAGAGAGAGAGAGAGAGAGAGAGAGAGAGACAGAGAAAAGGAGGGTCACAGAATTAAAAAAATCGATCGATAGGACGATAGCGGCAGGGGCAGAGAGGAAGAAATATCTCTGGTAGCTCATCTCCGTCTCTGTCGGACTCGCGGTCGGTCATGAGCCTCAGGGAGAGGTTTCCCTGCACTACGTATTCGCGAATGTCCGCGCAGATGACTGTACAGAGAGAGAGAAAGAGAGAGAGAGAGAGAGAGAGAGGAGAGAGAGAGAGACAGAGAGACAGAGAGACAGAGAGACAGAGAGCCCGTCCGTCCCGTCATCCTACACAGTGGAGGCGGTGCGCTAACGTACGCTGGGCCGGCGAGCGTAAACGATAATTGACGTCAATTAATTTCGATAGTAATTCAGCATCGTGGCAGCAGTGCGTGCACGTTTCGGGCGCTCGATGTCGAGGCGCAAGCGAGCCGCGATGACGTAAGCCAATCAACAGCGGCCCGGAATCCGATGCGCGGCCTCGCTCGATCCTCGCTCGATCCTCGCTCGATCCTCGCGGACCCAGCCACACGAGCACGCGACCCCCCCCCCCCCCTAGTCCGTCATATGCCCCCGCTATACGCGTCCTCGCTCTCTCGGCGTGAAATTACGAGCCCGCGGGGCTCTTACTTAATGTCTTTGCACCGTCGGTCGGGGGAGTGAGGGTGGGGGCGAGGTGGGGGGTTGGAAGGAAAGGATCCCCAATAATGTTCGCGTGGACAGTGCAGGTGACTTGTCCGGATCCTACAGTCGGAGAAGGGGATAGACTATAGCGCCGCGTGTGCCGTTTCAGTTTCATTCGATGAAAAATCTCGCTGGGAGTACCGCGCTGTAACGCATAAGCCGTCAAGGTAGTGTTGGTGCGCGGTAATTGTGCAGGTGGGGCTGATATGCCGCAAGAGCCGAAGAATGTCTGACGAAGCGCCGTAATTGTTGTTGATGGAATGAAGGGAGGACGAAACGGACGTCGCAGAAAGCAGTTTGTCCCAAGGAGTAGTACGTCTTAGGCAAAATTACGTATTTGAAATATAATTTTTCGACAAGCCGAGGAAGGCTGGTTTATGGGCAAACTATATAGTTAGCCAATTAGAATTTTATTACAGTGATTTACTTTACGCCACTCACGGAAAATTGAAAGACAATTACTTTCGATAAAGACTCGCGCTCATTCGCGACCCAACACAAGACTTTTTAATTAAAAACTTATTATTATTATTATTATTATTATTATAACTAATATTGACTATGTGATAAATAAAGAACTACTAATAGAGGATAACCTGGTATTATTACCTGGCCATCGTCCTCGCCGTCCTCTGCCTGAATTATTATTATTCAGCCTTATCCATTTGGCATTCCAAGAAAATTCAATTAATTTCCGATTAAATTGCCGTTAATAATGTCGCGCGAAACAAACAAAAAGAACAAAAAAGAAAAGAAAAGAAAAGTAAAGAAAAGAAAAAGAAAAAGAACAAAACCGAATGCTGCTTGCGTTGTTTTACGAATAGAGAAGGCATTGCTCTTGGTGGTGGAAAAAAAAAGTTGCAACATTTATTCCATTAAGCGCTTGCGCGAGTGAGAATGTCACTTACCCTCTAAAATAATTATAGCCTCGCGTCGAGACATTTTAACAAGTATATCTTACAATCAGCGGCGGCGAATAATGGATTAATTAAAATAATGCCTGGCATTTCCAATGCAAAAATAATAATGTTACGAAGGTATACGACATACAGCGGCCGAGTGCAATAAAAATCTAGCCGGGAAGTATGAAGACATCAAGTTTCGTGGAAAGGCTTTATAATGCACATAGGAATTAAAAGAAAAAAATAAAAAAAATAAAAAAAAAAAAAAAAGCGCAAGGGGGTCGACGACGGGGGCTGCAGACGGGGGCTGTAGACAGGCTGAAAAATAATAAGCACGTAGGGGACATCGGGAGGAATCAATTCTCCCGTCGCGCATAATAACTCGCGCGAATAAGTTTCCCCGCGGGGGTTGCCCCTCGCCCTCAGCCGGTACACGTATTCAAATGGATTAATGGAACTGGCTGTTTGAAAAGTAGATTTAATCGACGTAAGTGTAGCTTTGGGTTAATATGCAGGGAATAATAAAGATAAAGTTGAGCTTAAGGGAGATTAGAGGAGGTTATTGGGGTGGGGGCTCGTAAGGAACTCAACACCTGCCTTAATTAAATCATATATACGTTATAATGAGTAATCAACGGCTGCTTTGAGTTGTTAAATTTTAATCGATCATCCATTCCGATAATTTAGCACCGCCGGGGAATATCCACCGGTTGTTAATATGCAGGCGCGCGTGGCGAAAATAAAGCGTCGGGGGCGGGGGGGGGAAGCCCCCGGGGGGATATTTACGGCGTCCCCACCCACTCTCGCCGCAGCCCGGGCCCACGCGGACAGGTATATGTAAGGGCGCGACGGCTCGGGCGAATCCTTTAAATTGATCGCCGAGCGCCTTCGCGGGCTCCCTCGACTCGCGCTCGTCCCGTCGCGCTCCCTCGGAAAATCCATTAATTAACGGCGCCGACGGGAGCGCTCGTGCGGCAGGAGCGCGAGGGGATGGCCGATGCAGGATGCACGCCGCTCCGGTGATTAAAGCACGAGGCGAGCGATTGTAAAGGCGCGTGCCCCCCAGAGACGGATTGGAATATAAACTGGGATGCGGTACTCGTTGCTCGGTACTCGGTACTCGGTACGCGGTACTCGGTACTCGGTAGTCGGGGCTCGGGACTCGGTGCTCTTTGTCACCGGGATGCGTGGAATGCGCGAATCGAAACTTGGCAAGTTGACTAGGCGACGGGGGGGGGATGGGAAATCGATTTATCCCCATTCAGCCGACCCCCATCGCTTATGGAATTTATATAAGCGCTCGACTCCGGAGGCCGCAGCTTTGCAAATTCGTACCTATTAAAATTGTATCGGGATCTATCGATCGGCCCTCTCAAACCCTCCACTTTATACTTATCATTAAGCATCTTTTCCCCCCTCCATCAACACTCCGCCCATTCCTCCCCGGGCCCCCTCGCCCCATCCCTCCAATGCCACCGACCACGTAAAATTAAAGTTATTTTAGTAATTGCAGTCTGCGCTTGTAATTGTTCAAGTTCGGCGGAATCCGTTTATAAAAATTCAGCCGATAATGAGCCGTAAGTAGTGAGAAATTTTTCACGTGTAAGAAATTTGCATATTCGTGTTACGAATACGCCCTTTTAATTTTTATCTTTCCATTTTTGTTTTTTAAATACCACAAGGACACAGTGTTTGCATAAAATACACGACTCCTTTAGCTTCTCGTTCCCGTTTAAATTGGCTTTGTCATTACGTGAGGATTTGATGTCGATAAACGCCGAGGAGGTAAGAATTATTTATATTTATAATAATATTATAGCGCATTGCGGCCGCTAGAATACATAATACTACCATGCCGTTTCTTATATTACTTTTAATTTTCCGAGCAGAAACGTATCTTTAAGATGTCACGAAAGCGGCTCATTCATCTTCGTCATGATATATTTTTAAATATTACGAAAACAATTTTAACAAAATTCACTTATTAAAAAAAAATGAATCTAAAGTTATGTTAATTATTATTACGTGCGCAATTTTTTACCTCCGTTCCATCATTCGTCCCACCCCCTCACCGGACCCACCGCCTCACCCTACAATTCTTAATTACGAAAGTTTAATTTTATTTAAACAAAGCCGTCGTAGTAATTAGCGATTGTGTAATTATTAAATTAATCTCATAGTTTCATATGAAATATTTCATCTCAATATTGCAAATGAAACTAACCTACATTATATATACAAGCTGTATAGTCTATGCAAAAGTTGATAAAAGATATTGGTTTAAGCATCGGTCAGACTGATAACGATTTTTCTTCATCCTTCGTCATCGCAATCAACTAATTATACCTCTTTCATATGTTATTAATTTATACAAAATGAATTAATTTCCACAATCGAAGTAATTAAAGATAAAAAAAAAAGGAAAGAAAAAAGCCGATCTTTTTCTACGTGCTTAAACATATATATATATATATATATATTAGAAGCAATTGAGTGGATAAATAATGATCGAGCGCTTAAAGCTTATCTTCGGAAACAATATTGTTTGAAAAATTGCGAAACTATTATATCAACAAAGCTTCTAATGTACATTAATGGCCAAGGATATTTCTATTTATAAATGGACGGGCTCTTCGATCAACCGAATGCTGAAATATCTATTAAATATAATTATACATACACTTACATGTTATCGAATAAAATAAGGTCCTAAACTCACGTAGCCTGTAAAATTAATAATAAATAAGGATCGCTGGAGAAAAGCGTCTTTCAAAGAGGAAAGTAAGCCAGTGACATTAAAATTTATAAAATTAAGATTATGAATTAAATAGCAGTTGACTCGTCGTTACATTTACTAGTAGTAGTAGTAGATAGTAGTGCATCGTAATTTTATTGAAGTAAATTCATTCGAAGTAAGTATTTCAAAAGATCCTAACGTTTTAATATTCGAAAGATTGTAATACATCAGATGATTTCTAACTCCGTGAAATCTCGACTGGATTTACAATAATATTTGATAAATCAGAGATATACGCGCACGTGTGTAATATCTGTAACGTTTCACAAATCTCGATAAAAAATATATACGTGCTAAACGTAAAAAAATATTGCATTACGATTGTGGTAAAGAAATTCCATCGGGATTAAGATTGTCCAGTTTTTTTTTTTTTTTTTTTTTTTTTTATATAAACAATATTTTATGAATCGATTTTTATTAATATTGCCCGTATATAATATTTCCTTTGGCTTCTCTTTAATAAATTGAATGTGTCCGGCAATATGGAAACGTAAAGAAACGAAGAGTGAGAGAGAGAGAGAGAGAGAGAGAGAGACTAACGCGCTTTTTAAAATCTGCTTCTAAAATTGCAAGTGCATTTGAGTAATGCTGGTCAAGTTATTAATGCACCGATGGCTGCCAAAAAGTGAAACTCCATCAGCTTAATTCTCGTACTCAAATATCTCGTTGATAAATTAAATCTGTAATCCTACATTTCTTCCTCCTCGCTAAATTAATAATACAATAATATAAGCACTGTAATTATACTATTAATTTAATACCATTATTAACATCGATTACAGCTCTTTGTTAAATAAGTATTGCTTCACCTTCTGACGAATATTTAAGCCGCCGATTGGCAGAATATTTAATTCATAGTCTCCTATAATGGATGAGCTGCTTTATTTCTCTCTACGAATTCATTTCCCCTATATATATATATGTGTGTGTATATATATATATATATATATATATATATTAATAATGGTCGCAATCAAACGCAACTGCAGACATTTACATCCATAATAGACGTTCTTACTAATTAAATACACACGTTTACGTTACACTAATGAATCACATAAGCTGTCTTATTTACGATACAAGATATATTGCCCATGAATTTGTGCTTTGTGAATGTACAAAGAAAAGTAAAAAATTAGAGAGTATGGTCTTGATAATTGAAATTTCCTCATTATTACAAGTAAATTTGTAATTAATTTTTATTTAGAACTTTGGAGGCGTCGTGGCTTGAAAAGAAACTAAGAGAGCGAGAGAGCGAGTAAGAGAGAGAGAGAGAGAGAGAGAAATCGATATCCTGTGGCAACGTGAATAATCCTTTATTTATAACATGTTCTGAAAAATAAAATTAAAAACACACCAATGTTTACTTAACAAGTTTATTTTATAATGAAAAAAAAAAAAAAAAAAATTCAACCCCCTTGGGAAGCCGAATATTAACATAGGATTACGTGGAAATTCATTTCTTAGGTGTGCTTTTAATTTAAGAAACTTTTAACGTATTTGCATTGTGCTGAAACGATAGTTAAAAATTAATAAGCTTAATATATATATATATATATATATTAAACGTAGGATTTCGCAGTATTTACAAACACGTTATTAAATAATCGTTGGCCGCCTGATTCGTATTTCGGCACGAGAGAACCACTTACACCCATTTTAAAACCTTTCAACTGCTAAATAATATTACCATTACCATTACCATTACCATTACCATTACCATTGCCATTGCCATTGCCATTGCAATTGCAATTATCATTATTATTATCGTTATTATTGTTATTATTATTCATGAGACGATTAATACATATATGTATACATGTATCGGTACGATTTAGAACAGTTTGATCGAAATCTTTATGGGTACAAATACAGCCACAAATACGGTCACGAAGGCGCGGTCTCAACGTAAATGGTCTATTTAATATTTAAGAGTCATTAAGCAGGGAAAGAATTTACGGCATTATAATAATTTATAAAGGCGCGGTATAAAGAAAAGCGTAAGCCATCCAAATAAGAAATTAAATTGGCTTCTCGCGCTTCAACCGAGCGGATTTAATATAAATAACCGCAAAGGGTATTTCACACTCCTCGGGGATTATTGGCGCTTGCATTATTACCGGGCCGATCGAACATGCAATAGTGATTGAGGTGGGTGGGGGGTGGGGAGAGAAATAATACATCGCAGCCTCATTTAATCAGTATCTAATAGCTCCCCAATGTTATTTGAAAATTTGAAAATTTTCCGAGAGAGAGGGAGAGAGAGAGAGAGAGAGAGATGGATAAACTGGAGGCCTCGTTCTCACGTTCCGCGCGATCCGCGTCCCAGCACTTCTTCCTTCACTCCCGCCCCCTCCCCTCCCACAGGTACCGAGCAGTTATTTTCCAGGCTCGACGATGTCTCCTAAGACGGAAGGACACAACCTACTTAACCAAAAAGAGCGGAGCCGCGCATCCCATCCCACCTTCTCGACCACTGGCTTCGTCCGGCTGCTCCAGGAGTCGGATCGAGCCGCTCTTCCATCCAATGTCCTCCTAGTTGCCATTCCGATTCACGACGACTCATCTCCAGGACGCGATCGGCTCATTATTACTCCCTACCGCCGTGGCTTAATTCAATAACGAAAGCTGGAAAACCTAGACGAGGCTCAGGATCAGCTGAAAAACCAAGACTCGGTCTGCTGCGCTCGACGTTTCTCAACATCCTCGCATCGCTCACGTAAGATATTTCGCTAAATGAAGTCCATTGCCCTTCATCCAAAACATTCGTCCACGTAATAAAACGCTGTTTCAATATAATACACATGGGCGGTGGGCGGGAGGGGGAGGAATATGTGCCGGGCAGAGTCGGACGCGAGCCATGGATTCGCGATGCCGTACAGTACTACTCGGCCAAATATGCAGGACTTGTACCGGGAGCGTGAAAAATCAGCGGAGCCTAGACGCGCGAGCGAGACAAGGCCAAGACAAGGACAAGATAGGGACGGCCAAGAGGACGTCGACGAGATGGAGAGGCTAAAGGGGGAAAGCCAACGGATACTGATACATATCGGGGTCGTACGGGACAGGGGGAACGGAGACCTACACACGCACGCACGCACAACACCGACTCGGTAGACTAGTGCGGCGCAGCCTCCCTCCGTACCCGTCCACCCGCCCGCCCGCCCCCTAACCGCCCTCTTTCTCTTTTCGGTATGTGTAAGCCCAACGGCCGTAACAGGACAGGTTTCCGATTAAGGCTTTATAATTGACATCGCGCCCTCCGCTCGCGGCCCGCCCCCTCCTCCGCCCCCTCCGCCGTAGCGGCTGGTTGGGCCCGCGCGAGCTTAGTCAGAGGCGCGCGATGCCGAAGAATCGTCGAGGCTGCGAACTGCGCACCGCGGATCAACGAACCGCCGTCTGTAGAACGCGACGCAGCGCGGGAGATGCGCCACGTCCGTCTCTATATCCGTCTCCGTTCCCCGTCGCCTTCTCTTCTCTGCTCCCACCCTTCCTCCCTATCCGACTCGGATGCGTACGCGCTCAAAGAGTTTGTTCCTGTCCGTGCGTTTAACGGGGAGAGAGACGGACAGAGTGAGAGAGAGAGAGAGAGAGAGAGAGAGAGAGAGAAGCTCTAAATTTTCCTCGAACCGAGCCGACGAGCCGCGGCGGATAGTCTCTTTTGCCTTCGTCGCGAGCCCCAGCTCGGAAATGACCTTTGTTCCCGTTACCGACCTCCGCCCCCCGCCCTCCGCCATCCCTACCCGCCCTATACCATCCTTATACTCTCTAGTTCATCGTCGCGCGCGGTCTCGATATCCGAAACCGGCAACACCCTCGCGCCTCCCTGCCTTACCGACGCTCCCACCTTTTTCCAACGATTTCTCAACTCCGACCGAATGATCTATGCAAAATTATCCTTTTCCCGTGTACAGCATTAGCTGCTCGTCGATCATTTACCTCGCTTTCGAACAATAAGCCGTAGATAACCGTTCGATCAAGGACGCGCTGCTGTTTTTCCTTACTTTTTTCATTCGCATCGATTGGTTTTGTAACGAAAGACGTGCGCGGGTGGATAATGTAACGTGAGACGAGGGCTGCGCGTTCGAAAGTCGCGAATCCAAAGCACCGAGGCTTACGAAAGCTCAAGGACAGCCGAACTCGGGGATAGAGCGGAAAATAAGAGAAGGGCGCCGTGTAAAGTGACAGGCTCGGTCGGCGAAGCGAAAAATAAGCGACATTTAGGCTTAAGCCGCGAGAGAGGGAGAGACGGGATTAGAGTTAAGGAAAGTAGGAGCTGCCTAAACATCCTGAATAGTCGTGGCATCTTCGGAGAGGCAGATGACGTTCCAGTGTTGTGCCAAGTAATGAACTTTCAAGTTTTCAAAACTAATCAACAACTAATGATCATTAGTTTGTATTTAATTATACAAAGTATAATTCGGATAGGTTGATAGCTGAGCTCGATAGTCGATAGTCGATCGAATGATCATGATTTACGATCGACGATCTGAAATTTATAATTCACGGTTCGGATAAAAGAAGCAAGTGCGAAGCGGATTGTAAGGACGCCGACGTAAAGGGAATGCAGCAGGCCAAGTTCTAATAGACGTATGCTAGGGGATTAGTCGGGCGCTCTTGGTATACGTAATTTAGGAAACACGTCAGAGTTGACGGATGTTTTCTTTTTTCGTTTCTTTCCCCCACCCCCCCCTTTTTTTTTATTATAGAAGCTAGAAGCCGATACGTCGATTTGCGTCAGTGTCAACGGACTAAGTGCTCCGGGACATTAGGCTGTCTCGTTAGGCGAGTCAAGTCGTCCTCCGTAAGCTTCCTACCCCAATAACCTACCCACCTACGAATACGCGCACCTACGTACTGAGCGTATTGGCGGCAGCAGGTGGAGTACGGGGAGGATTACGAGAGTTACGAGAGTTACGATTTCCATGGAAATTGAGGAAGACGCTGCCGCTGATGTCGCGAGGGCTCCCCTGTCGTCCTCCCGAGTCCCGTTCTCATTAAAAATTCGCCACCCCGCGACCCCTCCCAATAACCTCCCGCCCCCTCCCCAATTCTCTCTCACGCGAAGCAGCTTAGCTGAGGTATACGCTCGGTAATGTATCGAAGGAGGATTTTAAACAATCTCGATGCGAATGAGTAAAAATAATTAATGCTACGTTTTGTTCTTTAGGAATCGAGGGTGACGTTGAGCCGAGCCAACGGGGCTCGATAAATCATTAATTGCCTTCACCTCCCTCTCAACATTTATCCAAGCCTTTTTCGTATTTCCGCCCCATTTTTACGATTCACATTTTTTCTAATTTATTCCATCAAAGCTGTCTGCCTGTAATTCTTTGATATATATATATATATGTACGCGTATGTGCGTGCGTGCGTGCGTGCGTGCGTGCGTGTGTGTATCGGTTCTCATATCACGAGAGCGCTAAATTTATTCGGCCTCCACTGAAATCTTTACGATTCTAATCTCACCCGAGGCTCGCCTCGCCAGTCTCATTCTCTGGTTGTATGTACGAGCCGATAAATACCTCTATCGTAATAAGCAAGTACATTTCATATATTCTTATTCAGAATTACCTGAGTAATTGACAGCGCCTGATTAAAGCTCATGTTATACGTATAGAGAATGTAGAGAATACATTGTCGAATGATAAAACCGAATGAAAACAATCAAAGAGAGATCGGCTGAAGAGTGTAACGTGTAATTATCGTAAGCGCACAAATTATAAGGGCAAAGTTAGGAGGGGCGAGGGGGGAAGGGAGTGACCGCGCCCCGTCAACAATCACGAGAAGCCATTTTCTGGAAAAGATTTTTTTTTTTTTTTAATAGTATGCCATACTCATCCCCTCATGTTAGTGACAAAATGCAAACGAGACGGTGTTTTTACTTGGCGGGCAGGGGGACATGGGGAGATTACATGCCGGCTCGTAATTTTAACCGCTGCGCTTCGGTAAGGATAAATGACGGATGGACGGGTCATCATCCGTGTTAGCAGGTAAATCAAAGAGGCTCGACATGCCTTGTTGTTGTTGTTTTTGCTGTTGTTGTTGGTTGCCGCGTAATTTTATCTGCTCATTTTCGCTACGGAATCTTCCAATAAATAGGAAAAATTAACTGGATTTCCGCCGGGGTGCCAGAGAGAGAGAGAGAGAGAGAGAGAGAGAGAGAGAGAGAGAAGAGTGAGAGTGAGAGCTTTTTCCCAGCGGCCGTACGCAATATCAGCCAGGGCATGCGTAATAAACGCCGTAGTAGCTGCATTGCCGCATAAAACCTTATAATCTTTTCTCCGCGTATGGCTGCACGACCTTTTTTCGCGGCAGCCTTCTATCCTCTATATAAGCTTTTGAATATTGAAGCAGACTGCGGCGGATTCGGTAGATCCAGGAGATCCAGTGGCAGCAGCAGCAGCAGCAGCAGCAGCAGCAGTAGTAACGGCCAATGTTGGCCCGACTCCTTATAAGGTATTTGTCGAATATTCCCTTAATCTGGCCATTGTTCGGCTTCCTTCCTCACCGTTCTAATAAATTTTCCACCCCATTGATTTATGACATTCTACCGGTAACGAACTGTTATTATTTATATTTGAACAACATCCGGAATACACTGATTATTGAATTATGCGACGACTAAGGCGAGCGAGCTCCTATCGATTTTCGGCTTCCCTTTAAAATTACCGCGACGAGCCAAAGACTTGCCTCGTTATTATTATTAGCATTATTGTTGTTGTTGTTGTTGTTGTTGTTGTTGTTGTTGTTGTTAAGAGTCGTACTCTTACACGATTACGACGCTTTATTCGGGTTAATATTCGGTAAATAGAAAATACCCGTTTGACGACGCTTCCTTCGGATCGCAACTGTAAAGTTCTCTCTCTCTCTCTCTCTCTCTCTCTAAGCTGCAATTGCAATCACGATCTCTTACGTACTTTTACGATAAAAGATTTCTTTTGCCTGTTGCTGTTATTACAACTAAAACCCCCGACCTTTAAAACTGCTAATTTCACTAAATTCATAGGAGAGCTTAAGCTTGACGAGTTTACGAACAAAAGATTTACTTAAACGCTATTATTGCGCAAGACGAATATTTCAGTCGAGTCAAGTTATAACATTACAAGTTTTTAATTAGTTAGATTAATTTTTGGAATTATTTTACTTTTCGTTGGGCTTATTTCGGCTTGTCTCGGCGTCGCGAGAGAAGCTCGTAGAGGAGGTTTTTTTTTAAAAAAAAAAACGATCGCGCCTCGGAGACGATGTCGCGGGCTAAACGAATAATTAAATCTGCCGGTTAATGTAAATAATGAAGTATTCTCCGTCGAGGAGAACTGAAGAGGGTGGGAGGTTGAAAGGCGAGATTTGTAACGCAAGGAGAATCATTCTTTGAGCAGTCAGTCGGCGGCCTGTCGTGCCGGTGGAGACAGGAGGTGGAGACAGGAGGTGGAGACAGGAGGTGGTGAACGCTCGATTAAAAGAGCGCGCAGTGACTATAGGAGTAAACACGAGCTTCGTTATTTAGTTTCGTTCGATCAGTCCGATTATAAAGAAGTGGATGGGGCCGCAGGGAGGGATGGGAGGGTTGGGGGAGGGGGAGGGGTAGGCGAGCAAGTGGCGGCCACGATTATCTTGAATTTGGCATAAAATGGTGTAATTTATTGGTAAGGAGGTCGAGGAATGTTGACCTCTGAGGGAGCCCTCGGCGGTCAGCAATTATCCTTCATTAAATAAATCAATTACGGGCGACACGTCGGGCTAAGAATCCCGGGACGCGTCTGTGTGAGGGAGTGAGGGAGGGAGGAATCTTCCGTCGGAGCGATCGGCCGAGTAAGCAATAATCCCCGTCCCCTTGAGCGATCCGCGCGAGTTAACTCCGCGTTCCAGTTAATTATTCGTCCGGGAGCTCGAGACATTCCGAGGGGAGCGCGGCCGGCCCTCTGTGTCCGAGGGGGTCACGTTAGCGAGACGCGACGAGTCCAAGCGACGAGGGCTGACCCTCTGTATTCTGCGAGTCTCTTACGAGATACGACGTCCGGGTCCGATGTCCGGGTCCGCTGCTACTCCCCCTCTTCCCTCATACCCTAGGACCAAAGCTCCCGCAAGTTCAATGGCGAGTCGTCGTCGTCGTCGTCGTCGTCGTCGTCGTTGTCGGCGACGGCGGTGGTAGCGGCGGCGGCGGCGGTGGCGGCGGCCGGGGCGTATCAAGGCTAAGCCGCGCTCGGGTTATAGAGCGGAGAGTTTATTACCGCGGTCCGGTTAAAGGCCCGGAGGAGCATTCGCGCGGCGGACCTTACGGGGATCGATGCGCACTCCCGGCCGTACGAGCGCCGTACTCTCCTTCGGGGCCGCGGAATTCAAATGGTTATTTGCTGGCCGACCGTGAAAACTAGATGCGTAACGCACTTATAACGCACTTACGCGGGTGGTTATTACCGCCGAGGGAATCGGTCGCTTATCCTGCCCTCCGCCCAAAAGCTTATGGGCACGAGGGGAACGTGGTCTGATGGAAGTGCAGGGGGCGGGGGAGGAGGGGGAGATAGCGCTTAATCCAAAGATTTCTTTTGTCGAGGATGCTGCTTTCTACTCTTTACTCTTGATTATTTGTTAACTTCATTTTTATCGTTTCGTCAGCATCTGCCAATCGTTTGATTCCTACACCTCGTCCCCTTCCGCCCCTTCGCATACATTTCCAACCTCAGCGACGGCCGGACCATCTCTTATCATGCCACATCGCTTATCCCTGCTAAGAACGCTGTCCCGAGGCGTAAATATTTAATTAGGCAAAAATTAATCATTACCCTCGTCCTCTCTATCCGACATCTCAGGCTCATACAGATCCACGGACTATTTATTCATCGGGAATAATTGGGAATCGCGAGCTTATCGCAATCCTCCATTTGTTATTTAAGTTTCGTTTAACGGTCGGAATCTGAATTTCTTAAGTCTGCCAGGGATTAGCGTATATTCTTTATCGGAAAGGCTCCGAGGGTTAACTGTAAGGTGGATTAACAATTAAAGGAATGATGGGAATTAATTATAAGAAAGGGACGGGCCACGACGCACTCGCTCGGCCAGTTAATTCCTAATGGTTTGAAAAACCTTTGGACGCGCTGCTGCGCCGAGGAGTTGCGTTTCTTCGACAAATCTATTTCTTTCACGCATCTATTTTGACCACGAAAAGCCCAAAAATAACCGAATGCCCCAGATTTTTTTTAGCTAACTTTCTAATTATCTTGACAAAACGTCGGGGAAAAGACACGGGGGACTCCTTCTAAGACTCCCCCTCTCCTATCTGTCCTATATAGGACCGCGGAGTATTAACCCGAGCCCCCAATAATTATATAGTAAATAAATTGCAGCAGAGTTTGAGCCGATCGTTAATAGCTGTAATTTTATTTAAATAAGAGAAATAACGTCAACGGCCGAGTGGCAAGTTCGAGTAAAATCCAATAATCATGAAACGTAAGTAAGATCGCCTCCTTCCTATTAAATAATACATCTTACACGCCGTGGATTATGTAACGAGCTTTTCCAAGCGACGATATGAATAAACTTGAGAAAAGTTTTCTACGGCCCGAGATTTTCCAACAGCAACGTTCTTCTTACGTACGTGTGCCAAGAAACAGTCTTTAACGCTCGCGCGCGTGTATATAAATATACGTGCGCGTATGCGTTGTTGTAAATAGCGATTGTTGTTGTAGGGGCGAAGGGAGTCGAAGCAAGAGCTCGGAGAGCTTGTAATAGTAAAAGGAAAGGAAAGGAAAGGAAAGGAAAGAAAAAAAAAGAAGAAGAAAAAAGAAAAAAAAACAAAGAAAGAAAAAAGGTCCAATTCCGCGTATAAGAATGCAATTGATATGGAAATGAAGGGAATCAACAGCTTATAATAGAGCTTGAAGTTTCGTTGCATAATTCGGGCCCGAGTATAATTAAATTAATTAATCCGGCTTGTAATTAAAAAGGGGAGTTCATTAAACGGTGAAATGAGTCTGGAGCTTGTGAGGCGGGCGGCCCGAGGCGCCGTCTTACGTAAAACGTAGGTGAAACAAGCTGGGGGAATAAATTTGGCTGCTGGTGCGCGCCTCTTGGTGGGTGGGGCTGATGGGGTCGGCCGGGCGGGGGATTGGGGGGGGGGTGTCGGCCTCGTCGAACTGCTCGACATGGAAGTCGCGCTTGTAAGCTTTATAATCAGAGACTCACCGTAATCAGGACGAATTACGGCCTGCACGGCCTGCTCGTTCTTCTTGCTCCGTATGACCGGCTCACCCAGGATCGTGAAGTTCCTGGGTCCCACGCGGTTCACAAACACAAGATACACTTTACCCCTTTTAATATTAGCCCGCACTATACCGGCACTTTGATTGTCGCGATCCCGTTGCTGCTGCTGCTGCTGCTGCTGCTGCTGATGATGATACTGCTGCTGATACTGCTGCTGATACTGCTGCTGATGCTGCTGCTGCTGCTGCTGATAAACACCACGAGGACTCCCAGGAAGATCCTTATTCCCATCGTGGCCGCATACGGTCGATTTACCCGGTACAGTCTTGTCACGAAAGTGTAACCTGACGCTGTCGTTTTTCTGCAGGGGCAGGAAACCCGGCTGACTTTTATACACCTGCTTCACCTCGAACGTCACCGCGTAGTTCGAGCCCGGTTTCCTTAAAGACGACATGCTCCGCGCCTTCCCCTCGAACACCGTTGGTGCCATGTATGCCCGGTTGCCCACGTCCATGTCAGGGCACCAGTTTCTACCACGGCAGTTGCGATTACGGCACCTTCGTCGCTGCTCTCGCGGCGAGTCGGACCTCGTGCGATTACGGCCCCGTTGCTGCTGCTGATGCTGCTGCTGCTGTTGCCGTTCAAGAGAACGTGCCGCTCGAGGTCGACCGATCTCGGTCTCGTTAGCGTAAACCGGCCCTGACCACGACGACTCCACTTCCTCCTCTTCCTCCTCTTCGTCCTGGTAGGGTTCCCGACCGCTGCGCCGTCGATACCTCCACCTGCTCTCGTTCGGACCCAAGCCGAAAATCAAAGACTTTCCGTAATAGTAGTCCTCCTCGGGGTAGCTCGCCGGGCTCGGGCTAGCGGCTCTCCTCCAACCAGCGCCGGTGGCCGGCGGTTGCGGCGGCGGCGGTGGCGGTGACGTCTCGGACAATGCGAGGACACCCAAACAGCCGCCCAGGACCCCGGCCACTAGCAGCGAGGGCCACATCCTCTACTTCGATCGCGCACTCTTGGCCTCTTGAAGGCTGTAGCAGTGGTCCCCAATGTCCTGGGCTCGCAGTCGCGACCTTCGCGCTCAGGGCTCAGCGAGTCGTCGGGGACGTTCACGAGGCGTCGCGGTGCTCGCGGCGAGGTCGCTCTTGGCGGCGCGCGACTGATCTCGAATCCCGGGGCCCCGGCCCGGGCCTCATTTTGCTTAGCGCCGGCTCTCGGGCCACCCTTAGCGCGGCCCCTCGTCCTGGATATGAGGGCGGCCCCCTGCCGCCGGGCGCTCCCTCATGTCCGCGTTCTCCGGGTCCCTCCGCTTCTGACTCCCTTACCGATCTGGCGATAAGCTCGACTCCGACTGCACGATATAGCCGACGGACTCTCTTTCTCTCTCTCTCTCTATCTCTCTCCCTCTCTCCCTCTCTCACTCTCTATCTCTCTTTCTCTGTCGATCGGGCCCTTCGAAAAAGAACTCCGTCCGTCCACCCCCTTATCTAGTGATAACGACGTTCAAGGGACGGAGATATGTGTCGCACCTCTCAGTGGCCGGCGAAGCTACGATGGACGTGGGGGGCTGAGCTGTCCCCCAGCCGATCCCGCTGCCTTAACGGATGGATACGCGAACCAAAGCTCGGGCCAGCCTGGAAGCTCCCACCAATCCTTGACTCGGTGCCCGCGGTCGTCTCGTAGCGGACTCGACCCGGCAGCATCGTGGGCACCTCGCCCTGACTAAGGCAGTTCCGCTAGCGCGTCCTCGTGAGCCAAATCTAGAGATCTGGGTAAGCCTCGGAGCCGACGGCTCCTCGCTCTCCAAGGGCTCCCCCCGTTTTCAGAGGCCGATGCTCGCGTTAAGCTCGCACGTGGCGAAGCTTTAAACGGGGCCGCGGCGACGGCATTATAAAATCCTTCGTGTGGATTGAAAGCGCGGCTCTCTTCTGCTTCCTGGCCTGCGTCTGTCCCGGGAGTTGGTTCTTGACTTTGGCCTGTCGCGGGTGGGTAATGGGGGGAGCGGGCAGCGACGACGACGACGCCGACGACGATGACGATGACGACGACGACGTGGACGTCTTCGTTAACGGTGCCGGGTGGGACAGGACGGGACGGGTAGGGAGGGAGGTGGCGCGGCGCGTCGCGTTATCGGCTCGCGGTCGACAAGGACAATCGTCGACCGGCGATTGAGGTCCGCTGACTGGGGCCTCCGTGCGTTCGACGGAAAGCTCGAGCGCGCGCGGCGGTTCAAATTAGACTGAGCGGGCGGCTCGCGTTCAGCCGAGACCGGCGAGCGCCGTCAGCGCCCAGCCGCGGCCGCCGAGGGAACTTGTGCGCGCGCACCCACAACGGCACACGCAACGACACGCCGCCGGAGAAAGAGACCGACATAGAGGGAGGGAAAAAGAGAGTGAAAGAGTGAGTTAGTGAGTGAGTGAGTGAGAGAGAGCGAGAGAGAGAGAGAGAGAGAGAGAGAGATGATGCTCTTTCGGGAGTACAGACGACTCGCCGTCGTTGGCTTCTTGGCCTCTCCGAGTCGCTCTTTACTCTCTTTACCGCTTTATTTCATTCTGCATGTCCCCTTGTGGTCCCTCGTCGCCCCGAAAACTTCCTCTATCCTACTCATTCGACGAACGATAGAGAGAGAGCGAGAGAGCGAGAGAGCGAGAGAGAGAGAGAGAGAGAGAGAGAGAGAGAGAGAGAGAGAGAGAGATAGAGCAGAGACATGAATGTCATGACGTAGAATAGAGACTAGAGTAGAACAGCCACGACACTGCTCTTTCTTCCTCTCTTTCCTTCTCTTCACCTTTTCACCTTCCCACCTTTCTCCCTTCCTTCCTTCCTTCCTTCTTTCCTTCCTTCCTTCCTTCAATCATTTCGTGCCATCCATCCGTTCGTCTTTCCTTCCTTCTACCCTCTCACCCATCTTTCATCTAAAATAATGTGTCGCTTTGTTTGTATCTTCTTTTTCATCGTTTTATCCCCACCCCTCCGCCCCTGCCGCTTTCCGCCAAAAGAGCCTCATCTCATTCTCATCTTCGCCTTCTTCGGCGTCATCCTCGTCATCGATGGTGGTGACGACGGCAGACTGTTGCTGCCTCCCAATCCCTTCTTTCGTTTCTATTTTGCAATTCTTCCTTTTATTTGATCATATTTCTCCGACACTTCTAATATCCCCTACTCTTTTTACATACCTATCCCTCGAAATTTTACTCGTATATTCAACGGGGACATAGATACAAAAAATTATTGCAATCAATTAAAAATTCAATACTGTCAAATAGTAAGAAAGAGAAAAAGAGCGCACGCGCGCGTGTGTACGTTTGCAAGATGAATAAATAGATTGGAGTGCAAGAGAGAGAGGGAGAGTGCTTATCTGATCAAACTGTTGCGTGTTCGCACTTTCACCATCAATTGGAGGTTGTTTTTTACCTGACAAGTTTCATGCTTTAATTTTCCACCGGGGAGGGACGAGCAGGCCCAGGAAATGACCGGTAGACGGGGTGGGAGGGGAGAGAGAGAGAGAGAGAGAGAAGTACGGGACACCATTTTTCTCAGTGGCGAGATTTGTTACTTTTGAAATTCTTACTTTCAATTAGCTGAATAGCTCGTAAAAAGTAAAATTAATACTATCCTGGAAAACTTTTGTGACACTTTCAGTGTATAGACTTTATAAACGAGCGATAGGTGTTGTTAAATTGTTAATTTGATGCCTCGGGTTATTTGCTCTTAACTATCTTGGAAGCAACAATGGAATGTTGCGCTGATGCTTAATCCGCTAAGCACATTCTCATATGTACACGCAAACTTACTACTTTTTTATAGTTCTTATTATAATTACAATGAATTAATTCTAAAAAGCTCGTCTTTTTTATTGAATACATTTCAAAATTTAGTATTTTTTATTTTCTATTTTTTTATAATCCCTCTGAAAAATTTAAGAAAATGTGCTAAATAATTTAGTAAATTTATGCAAACGTTTCATAAATTAAAAATAATAAATAACTAAACAATAAGAGTTTTCCATCTCTTTTTTCATATGGAATTTCTAATATCTTCCGTACACGATCTTAATGATTATATCCGTAAAATTTTTCCTTTAAATGTACGTAAAATTATTATGTAAATAAAGTTATATTTTATTTTCATCTAATGAAATAATGAATGTTAATTAGTTTATAATTTTTAAACGTAATTCCACTTACGTGATATTATTCATCTTGATTCATCTAAATTCAATAATGAATGTATGATGAAAATATATCATATTCAGTTGCATTTGTGTTTAAGAATTAACATAATTATGGAAATTTATTATTAAAAATGCTGCTTATCATAAAGATTTCGATGTCGATCCTAAATATGTATTCAAATATTTTGAATTATATAACCTGTATAATTTATGAAATGGGAGAATAAAGTTAGTGAAATAATAAAACTCTCATAATAAACAAAGATAATTGTTCTTAATAAGCTTTGGCATCTTGTTACGCATGAAACGCATATTTGTACATTGAAAAGTATAAATAAATATAAAATAACATTACGCAATCGGACTACGTAGACACACGTAATATCAGCTTTATCTAAGTTATAGCTAATAATACCTTTGTGATAAGAATAAATTACTCCCGTTAATGGATTTTTATTCTTTAGAAAATACAAAGCCGTCGATTATTTATTATTTGGTGGATTTCTTATAACTCTTATAATTTCAGAGACTCTTTTGACGCTCTTGACACTTTTTTCATAAACGAATTGTACTATTACTACTGGCGAGCAAGAGTCCAGAAAAAAAATATTATAGCGTCTTTGTTCTTGTATAAATTAAAAACAAACGTGGGAAAGGTCTTTAAGGCATGTTCTATTTAATAAAATTCACCTTTAATAAAGCACTTAAAACATTTTGTTGAAAGAAAGTACGTAATAAAAAAAAGGTCATGAGTTCTGTGAGGATATTTTTAGTTGAGTTTTAAGCTCGGGCTAAGCTTCTTTCATGACTAACATGTGCGGAAAATCGTAAAACTCAAATACTAGAAAACGACTGGCGGCAGGGAAGGAAGATTTTTAAAAATTAAACATTAAATGTTAAGTAACTCTGATTCGGTCACTTAAATAATTCCCACTCCGCCTCTTTATCGAGATACAATCAATATTCTCGGTAAATAATTATTTTAATCCTCAAGTCTATTCTGCGCACGGAATAATGGCTCGGAAAATATATAAGTGACACGTGTATAATTAGATATATGGGGAATATCGATGATAAAGCTTTATCGTGTTATTACATTTATCGGGAGGGAAAATAGCAGGAGCTCTTAGGTGCATATAAATACAGCAATACGGTCTATACGGTTGGAATAAAAATGCCGACATCATGCTCACCTGAGTCCTAAATCGCATAAATTCAAATCGCCGGTCCGTAGAAAAGCGAAAGACGTACTTTCCCAGACACGCTGGATAAACACATACTATTGGCGACTCAATTAGTTATGAGTTGAGGGAAGAAGGAGGCCGGGGGTGGCCGATGAGCCGCGGTTCTCATATTTTATCTAACGTATCGCCACTTGGCTTTTAATTGGACTCATTAATGGGGAAATACGGAGCGAGGCGAAGTAAAGCTGAAAAGTAATATAGCTAACTGTAGATATAGTTTAAATAAATCAAGACCCTTAACCGTTTGCATCCTATTGCGAAAGATCCGAATAGACGATAAACTCTTTAACTTACAATTGTCTTTTGTAATTCGTCTGCCGGCTCTCGAGCCGCAGCCAGCCGACCATTTTTATAATAACAAAATACATATGTTCTTTTGAATTCGCCGATTCAACGTAGTGGACGTTGGATTTGAAGACGAGAGAAACGTCGGAAGCACAAACAAGGTAACTGTGCTTTGTACTATAAAGAGTAATTAAGAGATTCGCGTTAACGGCCGAGATGCTGATCAGCGTTAAGGTAAATAATTTTTTCTTACGCTTTAAATGCTGGAATTAAGTATGTATTATATTAATGCATCGGGAGGGGAATCTCGGCCGGCAGATCTTAAGCATATAAATTGTCAGGGCGAAACAGTGTACAAGAACTTGCTCATCGGCATTCTTAAATTAAATCTCTGTCGTCCGGGGTGATCGGACCAAATAGTTTCAATAAAAAGCTACTTTTAACTGTGCTCTGTGATTTAACAAAGCGGGGAAACGTAAAATTTGTCAGATAGTTTAGTGGGCGTGGATGGGGTCGGCGGCCGGGTAGAGTGGGATGTGGCGGGGGGTGGGGTGAAGGAGGAACGGTGGAGGAGGAGTGCGGGCTCCGAGTGCGAATGAAAAGAGACAATCGGCTCCTCGGCAATTAAGATGCAGGAGTCACCGACGGTGGTGGGCGGGAGGGGGGGGAGGTGGAGGTGGAGGTGGAGGTGGAGGTGGAGGTGGCGAGAGCGCACGCACACGAGACGCGCATAAGTACACAAATAACACGGTGAATGCGTGCTACGAGAGAGACAGAAACAGAGAGACACAGAGAGAGAGAGAGAGAGAGAGAGAGAGAGAGAGAGAGAGTGAGAGGGAGAGAGTGTATAAGAGCGATTGAGTGAGAGGGGCGGGGGGAGGAGGCAGAAGGTAGGTTGGTTGGTTGGTTGGTTGGTTGGTTGGTTGGTTGGTTGGCGGTGGTCCGGGATCGCGGGAGGGAGGAGGGATCGGCTTGTATAAATTATAAAACGATTTCAGAGCTCATTTGAAAGGAAGGGCCCGATTTGTTGGAAAGGCAAAGTTACGGCGATCCTCTCGTTCGCACCCGGCGAGGGACGGGGGCCGCACTCCTCGCCCGCTACTACGGCCTCCCGTTGCGGAGATCTGAAAACGGTGCGGTAAAAGAGACAGTTTAGGCCCATTAGAAGGGTATTTATGGATTGCCCGGCAGGCGTGCGCACTACGACGTCCCGGCGTATACATACGGAGGTTGAGCGGAGGGAGCCGTCGTCCGGCTGCTCTGCCCCGAGCCAAACTAAAGAACGTCGGCTCGAGAGAGAGAGAGAGAGTAAGAGAGTAGAGAGACTAGAGAGAGACGAGAGAGAGAGAGAGAGACGAGAGACGGGAGACGAGACGGGAGTGGCCGATTTTGTTTTTCCGCTCGGCGCTTTTTTCTAATCCTACCAGCCGCCGGATTCCTCCGGGCGCTAATACTCTATTTAACTATTTTATTTTTACGCGGCCGACGATAGCTTCCTCGTGGTTATGCCCTTTAATGACACTTGGGCTTGTCAGCAACGCTCGAGGGAAGCCGAATCTCCGCTTGATCTACGCGACCCTCTAGCTTTTATATTCCGCCGACGAGATTCTTAACAACTGCGATGCACCATTCCTTTACAAGTACTAAACTGCCAAATTATATTAGCCGACAAAACTCGTTAAATAACTTGCGCTCTTCTTTCCCCACTCCCCAATAACCCCAATAACTACGATCGCTTACGTCACCTTGCCCCTACCGATTCATTAATGAACTTATCCTCGACGTTGTTACGGCCACCCTCGCGCCTCCCACCTTCGCCTATCTATTACCGTCCAACACCTTTCTTGCCTCTTCTTTTTAATCGCCATCCCCTATCCCTCCCCACCCCATCCCATCACTCTCTCTCTCTCTCTCTCTCTCTCTATTCGGCGACGGATGCAATGCCGCGCATATAATCGGCGATTAAAACACAGGGCGCGTTAATTATCGACGCGCTACAAGTATTTCGTGCCTCTACGCGATGGTTATTATCGTCGTGCAAGCCACAAGCCGAGTAAATTGATACGAGCTGCGTTATTAGGGAGGATGAAATAAAATTTATTGATAATATTGGGAACAGCCGGCCCGCTTATTAAGTACTCTCCTTCCGCGGGCATTGTAAATAAGGTATCTATAACTCGTTCTCCTTTTGGCCGTTATGTCCCGGGGCCAGAGGCACGGAATTCGCCATTAATGCTACTTAACGCTACATCCCGCTCACTTTTTATTTTTCAGCCGCATACTGGACATTGTCCTTGTATTATTAAATGCTCGTTTCATAAAAAAAGAGGAATCGGCACATGTTTACTTATTATTTATTTTTATAAATTCTGGCAACTCGAGGACAACGTTTACCTTTACGCTGTCAAAAGTTTATTAACCCCGCGATCAATGAAATTTACCAAAGTGACGAGTGAGCGAGTGCCCGGGTTATTGGGGTTATTGGGGGTAGTGATACATAAAGAAAAAACAAATGAAGATATTGTTTTTGACGTGACGAAAATTTGGCAATTCCGCATTAACATTGTATACACTCTCAGAAGCATTTCCAAAATGTATTCTTAGAAGCTGAAATTGAATGAGATTATTCTGTATCTCGAATTACACTGCACGAAAAGAAGAGACAGAGTATGAAGAGTGAGAAGGAGGATAAGATAACGAGAGTAGAGCGGGACGGGAGAGGGAAGGCAGAGAGAGAGAGAGAGAGAGAGAGAGAGAGAGAGAAACGACAACGGTATGGCAAAGATGCGAGGAATGGAGCAGGAATGACGTTCAGCCGACGCTCGCCTGCAAAAGCGATCCCCCTCCCTCCGACCCTCCCTCCCTCCCTCCCGACCACCCTCTGGTCCATCGCACACTCTTACGCTCCATCTCGCTCGCTCGCTCGCTCGCTCGCCCGCTCGCCCGCCCTGTCTTTCCGCGTATAATACGTGTACGTGGCTCTTCGTCACCGGGCTCCGTCCCCCGTCCCCCCGCGCCGCTGTCGTTTATTCATGGATGTTGGCACGCGACTTACATTATGTATGTTAACCTAGACTCTCTTATATTTACGAAATTGCTACCACCGACGCCACTACCGAACGTGCATGACCGTTTTATATACCGAGGATACGTCGATTAAATTTCATGAGGCAATACACCGATCAATGACGAGTATATTAATAATTGAGACTCGGACGGATGTCAAATTACTTTGGGTATACTTTTAAATTGGATGACGTTTATAAGAAATGGCATCGTTTTGGGTAAAAATTTTGAGCGCTCCCGAGGCTTCAATTATTTCCTTCATAAATTCTTACATTTGAATTTTAAATAATTACCCTACGCAGATACTGAGTGAGTGAGTGAGTGAGTGAGTGAGTGAGTGAGTGAGTGAGAGAGAGAGAGAGAGAGAGAGAGATGAAGCGAGATACGGCCGAAAAATATCTTAAATCAAATCTTCTTTATCTAAATGGCCTTCCGCTAATTATTTGAAACGTGTCCTTCTTTTCTTCTTACGCTCTTCCCGGCCTTTATAACTATATACACCTTTTTAATTTATACCCGAATGAGTTTCTTTATTCAAACTTATATTTATTGAGCCATCATCAAAATTACTAAGTAAATAATAATTCTTCTTTTTCTTCTTATTCTTTTTTCCCCTCACATTTCGCAAAGGAATTTCGAGCATTGACTCTGAGCTCGGATTATCTACGCATACATGCGCGCGCCTGCACACGCTTTTCAATTAAAGCATTCAATATAATAATTGTAATTGCGCGTTTGTATGTAATTTTCGCGTTTCTTCGATCGGCGCTTTCGCTCTCGGGGGCGTAATGCTCGCGCTTACGTGGCTCGCAGTGCAGCTAATGAGGAATGAAATAAATCGAGTGAAGGGATCGGTCGAAAAATGAATATCCAGAGGCACGCGCGCCCATTTATTTATTTCTGCGCGACTGGAAGATTCGCGCGATTTCGTAACGCTTGCCGAATTCTATCGGCGGCGGCTACGTAAATCTCTGCGCTCCTAAATGCTAAAGCGCTTCCCAACCTTTTTACGAGGATTCACTGGTGCTGCTTTCACTTTAAAAGCCATTGAATATTATTGCCGGTTTCGTTGCAGACGGCCTACCGGTAAATAAGCGGTAAAGCGCGAGCGACTGGACCATCCATCGGGACGCTAAGGGGATCGAGCGTACGGGTGGATGGCAGGGGGGAGGGGCCGATCGAAGCCATGGAAGAACTAAAGGGAAGTAAGTGCGCGGTACAAGTTACGAAGTAATTTACCAAAGGGCGTGCTGTGTTTTTCTTTTTAATTAATTCTTATTTAAAGAATAAGATGGCCGGGTCGAGGGGTATGGTGGGGGTGGGTAGAGGTGAAAACAGGGAATCGAGAAAGTCATTTGAAGTTTGTAAGGGCGTCGTGAGCGGCGGCGCAAAGTAGCGAAAAGCTATTCCGCGGTCGTTCACCACGTCCCTCCCGGATAAAAAAGCGTTACACATCTATCAGGGGCTGATCAGAGGGGAGAAAGAAACAAAACAAAAAAAAAAAAACAAAAAAAAAAGTAAAAAAGAAAAAAAGGAAAGTGGTGGCCGAGGCAGCGCGGGATGGCAGGGGGGGTGGGGGGGGATTCATAAATTTTATCTTACATCTTCGGAAATTGGATCACATATGTGGGATAATGATCGAATAAATATAAACTCGTGGCAAGTATGGGCATTCTTGAAACCCCGTTTATTTTGAAAAATAAATAACAAATTCATTCGCAGCCGTTATTTATCATCGTGGACCGATAGTCGGGCGCACACGTGCGTACGCTGTATGCGTGGCCGTGTACTCCACGGTATCAACGTGTGCGCCGAAAGAGGCGCATTGCTCGGGCAAAGATAATATTTCTAAAAAAACACAAGGATGCATTGATTATGAATGGAAAGGGTTCGGGGGATGGGGATGGGGATGGGGTTGGGGGGGTGGGGGTAGGCTTGTTGAGAGGACGTGGCCAACAAAGACACATTACCGCGTCGAGCCTATTAATTAAGCCGAGTGAAGAAAAGGAAAGGAGCTCGAGGATGGAGCGAAATTAATGCGACGCATAAGCTAAGCAATTAATCTTGAATCTCGGTCGCTACGAGACTCCTGGACCACGGCGCAGTTGAATTTTTAATCTCCAAATACGCTCCTTAGGTCATAGTCGCGCCTCTTTCTCTCTGATTTGCTCTGCTCTGCTCTGCTCTGCTCTGCTCTGCTCTGCTCTGCTCTCTCTCTCTCTCTCTCTGCTCTCTTTGCTCTCTTCACCGTGTCCACTCGCTCATCCTCCGTCCCCCTTCCGTCCCACCCACCGCCGCCGCCGCCGCCACCACCTCCCCCTATTCCGTACCTGTACGAGAGAAATTATAAGGGCGTTTACTGGCCCTTCCAACTCCATTTTTACGATCCCACGGGCCAAAACATTTTCGGCGCGCTACGCTCAAAAGCTCACCAGATACACTTTAATAACTGAAAAGCCATCTATTTGTCCGCAAATAACAAGGGGTAAGTAAGCCGAGTTCGGAGCGCGCATCTGTGCGTCCACGGCGTAGCGGTACGGGCCGGGGGTGGGGGGGTGAGGGGCCGAGGGGCGGAGGTAGGACGGAGGTAGAACGGAGGTAGCACGGAGGCCTCATGTGAAATTCCGAGCTCGGGGTAATCTGCCGTAAGGTAAAAACGGATGATGCCTCTCCTCCTCGGCGTCGCTACCATTCTCCGGATGAGCAGCGCGTCGTAGGCTTTGCCGGACCCACCGGAGTCACAATGTAATGCCCCTGCCCTCCCCCTCCTCGACCCACTAGCCGCCGAGCCGACCAACCTTCCGCTAAGCCAAGAAATGGTAGCGACCCCGACAAATTGTGCGGGAGGCTGCGTGGGGACGACTACGAGGACGAGCCTCTGCGGGCTTTCTTCTCTCCTCGCCCTTTAATAAGTAAGGCACCACACCTCCCGTGTTGGCTTAGTTTTCAACTTCCGGTCAAACGGGTCTCCTCTCGCGCTCATCTCTCCCCGGTCGCCGCTCCTAACAGGGATGCTATTGTGCGCACGAAGCACCTGGCACGCGCCGACTCCTGAGACGTCTTTATGTACTGCCGCCGCTGCCGCTGCCGCCGCCGCTGCCGCCGCCACCGAGCGCCCACTCCCTCCCCTCCGCCGTCCCTCGCGCTACCTCGCTCCCTCTCTATTCGACGACTGCTTCTTTTTCACGCTTCCTTTCTTCCTCCCTCCCGCTCCGGCGCTCCACCCTATCTCTCTCTCTCTCTCTCTCTCTCTCTCTCTCTCTCTCTCTCTCTCGCTCTCTCTCTCCGATCTCTCTCTCTCGCTCTCTCTCTCCGATCTCTCTCTCCGATCTCTCTCTCCGATCTCGCTCGAGCACATATAATGCCGTACGAGGCTGCGCGCACAATCATATCCTTGGCTTTTATGGGCCTACTGCACTGCCACCAATGCTCTGTTACGGTCGTTTATCTTTTTCAATTATGTCACTGACTAACTACGGTTGCACACGGGAAAATACTCTCACCCCCCCTCTCGCTCTCTCTCTCTCTCTCTCTCACTCTCTGCCCCTCGGCGATCCTATACTCACGCACACAGTCACCCTTTCCCCTCGCATCTCACGCGGCCCACTCGTCGTATACCGCCGGCACCATCCCTCTGGCTTAGCATCCCCACCCTTTGTCTTGGCTACTCTTCCTCTATCTGGCCCCTTCTGCCCCCGTTCCACCAACCGATCAAAACTCAAATACAATAAAATTTACTTCTTTCTTAATACCTCTCACTCTACATTAAACTTTACGAGCCTTTTTACAAGATTAGAAATTTAGGTGCTGCCACCTTTTAATGAATATTTTAATACAATCGGCTGTAATTGTTTGATAATTAATCACGGCCCGCTCTCCCGTTAGCCAACTGGCTCGTCCTCGGCTCCCTTACCCCTCCCCCCTCCCTCCCACCCGAGCCACAAGCTTTAGCAAATTAACCCCCCGAATTTCTCCCCCCCCACCCGCCACCCTCCCACCCCCGCCCATTTAGAGCTTTCATATTTAATTCACCGAGCTGCTGCCCCAGTCAGCCTTTATTAACATTCCTTAACGACAAAACTCAACTACAATTCCGTGTGCTTTTTATTAAAATTTCATCCGACGGCCAGGAATCGGCTAGGAATTCCGATATTCTCGTGTTAGAATTGCGAAACTAATTTTCCATCGATCTCCTGCGCGACCACTTAAATTTAATTTCGAATCCTCCCTGTATACAAGTAATCGCTTAATTCTTTTAAAACATAAAATAGTCATTTCGCTTTTATTAGATTACGGCAGACTCTTTCCAAACCCATTTCAATACTTAGAAAGCCTACGTGTACCTCATTCAACCTTATTTACCCCGAAAGAAATTCTAATACTATATATATATATATATATATATAATATAAGTCCAGCGAATTAATGACGTTCGACAGTTTTTCACGATTCTTCGATTTTACTCAAGATATTTAACGAACCCTACCCCCCCCCTCTCTCTCTCTATCTCTCGGATCTATAAACGAAATAATGAAAATCAAACGAAATTCTCCTACTCGCGAAACTTTGATAATAACTTTAGAACTATTTTCATCCGTTCGTTTTAATCGAGGAATCGGAAAGGATTTCCACCGGCAGTATTAAGAAAAAATTCTTTATTTCCTGCGTTATAATAATATTACTCTACCGCCGTTCGAGAATTATTTAAATCGACGCTTTTTTTTTCATTTTCTTATTTTTTTATCTGCATGCAGCTGTGCTTCTTACTAGACGCACGATTTTAAATCACTGATTTAATGATACGCTATTAATAGTAAGTAATTCGTACTTGCGAATGATAATGGAAAGTTAATTGACCTCGATTTTCATAGAAATCTTAAGCAAGTATTTCATTCTGAGCTGAGATTGCATAAGCTTTTCAAAATAATAATTGTGATTCGTTCGTTCGTTCGTGCTTTACTATAACACGAATCTAGTGCATTATATATAATGCGATACTAATCTCAAAAGTAATGATATGGAAGTATCATTGCCGATAGCAGTGCTTAGCTTATGTAACCCTATAATACGTACCTTCAGATCCATATCTGTACATGCGTACATGCATACATGCATACGTCACCATTGTTTCTAAAGCCTAAGTTTTAGAGGAAATTCTTAAATTCCTCCTGCCCCCCGACAATCAATTCGTATAATAAGAAAGTCCAATGCACTGATCAGCGCTGATTGATTAACATTATTACGATCTTTAATACCAAAGTATTAATTTCTCGGAGGTGAGCTTTCACATAATATAGCGATTTTCCCTATCGGGAAAGACACGTTAATGCCTCTCATAATTCCCCTCCGACTCTCCTACTTTTTTACTCAATAACATAATGTAAATAATTGGCATCGATCATCGTATACTCCAAAGTCGATGTAAATATACGGGTCTACTTGATGGTCTTGACTTAATTAACAATGCCGGAGAATATAATTCAAATTTTTAATTATCGAATGGCTTAGCTGCTTCTGCAGAGTAATTAAGGTAACACAATAAAGGTTATTTTTAGCATAAATTTCTTCGGACGTGCAATACAGAAATCGCGCTTTGAAGGTAAAATTAAACGCTATTAAGTACCGGCAAATCCAGCGGTGGATGTTACCTCCCTCCCTCCCTCCCTCCCGCCCTCCCACCCTCTACCGCTCCCGCTCTCCCTCTCAGCCAATGCATTACCTACTAAAAATGAAAGCGGCACGAAGTAAAGCAGCCGAGTCGTCTCTCGAAGGCATCTCGCTTCCGCGTTTAATAAATAAAGAATCCATTCATAACAAAGTAACGCCCGTATGTAGAGGGAGAGCGAGCGAGTGACGCGCCGTGGCGAACGAGAGAGAGAGAGAGAGAGAGAGAGAAAAGGCATCGGGTGGTCGCAGCCGCCGAAATCGTGAAGTGCATAACGAGTACGAAAAGACGCCTTCTTCCCCCCCCCACACCCACCCAACCACCCACGTCTCTCGCTCTCTTTGCACAGATGCAGCAAGCATCTCCACCGTCGCTCTGGCTTTCTCGCAGTTTTATGAAAAATGCTTGCTCGACCTCCCTCCCTCTCTCTCTCTCTCTCTCTCTCTCTCTCGCACTCGCGTGCTCACGCTCACGTGCACTCACACAGTCTTTGCGCGGATGCAGCCGAGAGCGTACCTACACCGCCCCCGGCTTTCTCGCAGTTTTATGAAAAAATGCTCGTCCCTCTCGCTCTTTTGGCGGCTCATTACAGGCCCGCTCGTGCTGCTCGTTTTGACTTTATAGTCGGGCGGGCCACACTCGGCGCTGTGGGGTGGGGCGGGGCGGGGCGGGAGGGTCGGTAAAGGGACGGGGGCCCAAGCGCGAATCCCGTGGGAACTGAGAGGAGGCGAAATCGCGAGCGCCGTGCCGAAAGAAACGACGCGGTCTCGACGATTTCGCCGTTTTTTCGCGGGACAGCTGAAGCTGCCCGGCCTCGGCGCGTGATTTGTCACGTGGTGGGTGGCGGACGATTACGTTGCATTTGCAATTTCATGCGTGGCCTCCCACCCCAATAACCACGGCCAGCCCCGCCGCACGCACTCGCTCGCTCCGGCTCTCGCTCCTCTCCGCCTCACCTTCGTTTTCACACACTCGGCACCACTATAATGCTTCACTCCAATTTGTCTGCGGCACTCGACATCTTCATTACATTGTCGGACTCGCCCTTTTACTTATAGGTAAAATTTCATTCTCTCTCCCCCCTCCCCCTCCCCTCTCCGTCCCACCCCCTCACCGTCCGAGAGCGTATTAATTGCCGTGTCAGTTTCATATTTCCGTCTGCGTTTAGTTAACGCGAGTGTGAAATTGGGTAAACACCTGGATTATTTATGTCTAGCCTCGCTCTCCTTACTGCCGTTCAATTTTTCTATTTAATTTCATCCGAGGCCTGAAGATAAAAATTAAACTCGCACGAGGCAACCCCAATAACCTTTTTATGATTAAAAAAAATGAGAATATCTTCCGACAAGGACTATTATCTTTGTGCGATACGATACGATACGCTCGAGATACGTGAAACAATATTATCTTAATTTTACTGAAACTCCTACTAATGTTTATCGTAAATTCACCGGCAATTCATTTTCCTCTATCAACATTTCTTTTTTAATTGTAATTTTATACATAATTTTATCCTCTGAGGAATAATTATTCTTTTCACTAATCGATTTAACACCGAGTCGGTAATTATTACCTGGCAATCGAAACGACGACTTCTTACGCGAATCCGAATTTTCATTAACAATTTACGTATTAAAATAAAAAGGGACCTGAAGGGATTAAGTATCCGTGTCCCTTGCGAAGGAAAAACGTGTATTATTAGGCCGAAATTATAAGGCTTCTAAACTCTGAGCTTTCCTGATTAGCAATGAATACCACAATGAACTACCAACGCAGCTTCACACCTTTACACATTACGGAAATTCCAGGGACTCCTATGAAATTGGGCGATTCATCAGTTTATAAAGTTACTGCGTCTCACGATCCTCATTTTCTACGGCAGCCTAGTTGAGCGCTTGACAATCCTCAAGCCATACCCCTCAGCCGCTTCCTCGACGGCGGCATCCCCGACGCCCCGAGTCCTACTTAAAATTTTGAACATCCTGCCTCGCAGCGTTCAAATTACTCCTACTGTCGATTCAACGTTCTCTTTGCATTTATACAGCGGTATATCGCACCTTGAGTCGTCGTCGTCGTCGTCGTCGTCGTCGTCGTCCCCACCCCCTCGCGCTCCTATCCAGCTCGCAGTGGCTGTGGCTGCTGCTGCTGCTGCTGCTGCTGCTGCCACCACGAAACTCTCTACTCCCCTCCCTCCCCCACCTCTCTCTCTCTCTCTCTCTAACGCACACGCACACGCACACACACACTGACGAGCTCGAGAACGCTCGAGGAGATCAATCCAGGCGCGCATGCATAATCCTGGCTGAATCGTAGAGCACTTGGCATATTATTCTCCAAGTGCAAGAACGGCCACCGATGCACCAGGCCGATCGTGCCCGGGGAGGTCCGCGTTTAAGTATGAGTATGCCTAAAGTATTATACGCCAATGAAGGAGCTCGAGTGCCATTAATGTTGCCAAGTTGATTTATCACTGCTGGCCCGATACCTCGTGTACGAGAGCAGGGCATACATACGCGCGGGCATTGATGCGGTCCTCCTGAACGCACGAACCTGTGTATCCATGATAAATACTTTATACGGATATTTGCTTTACATTGACGATAATTATGCTCGGGGCGAGCGCCGGCAAACCCGTTCTGACAAATTTATCCCGGCATACATGCCTGTGCGTATGCCAGAAATGTAGATCTCCCCGCGAGTGTGCGGCTCCTCGATCCGCGCACGCACCTGACACGCACACCTGCACGCGCGCGCACCCACTGACATTGAAAATTATTGAATAGCGGCGTCGGGCCGCGCCGCACGATTTATTACACGGTCAATCATTTTTGCCTGCCTGCCTGCCTGCCTGCCTGTCTGTCTGTCCACCTACCTGCCTGCCTGCCTGTCTGTCCACCTACCTGCCTGCCTGCCTGTCTGTCTACCTACCTGCCTGTCTGCCTACCTACCTGCTTTTGTTTTCATGGCTCCATTGTAGATTTTCGCCAACTTTTACACGCAATCAACGCAAGTTGCGCATTCGCTGGTCCTTGAATAACGCCAACAATGCTCGAAAAAGACGTTTATTCTCACAAGAACATAAACAAAGTCCTGTATATTATGCCGCTCATTATTAAAGAACCGTATATAAAAAAAAAAAAAAAAAAAAAAAAAAAAAACCACCGATTATTCCTCTGATTTCTTTAGATTTACGGAAAATTCTCGGCTCCCCTTCCACCTAACTCGATATTGATTTTAATAAAATCGACCTGGCAATCGCATTACTTAAACTCCAACATTATAACTGACGTCTCGTGGGAATTTACTTTGCTTTATTGAAATCTTCCGACTTCCGAAATCCATCGATTCCTCTGCGCAACTACTGATTCATCTACTTTTTTCTTTCTCTTTCATCAACATAATAGATATAATATAATATAATGTAATATAATGTAAAGAGAGGAAATAATATCTCGCGACTCGAGAGCTATGGAATTGGTCTTGAAAAACTCTTTTCTGAAAGAGTATATAAATACTGAATATTACAATATCAAGGAAAGGAAAAACTTGTAATCCTTTTGAATGCAACTGCAACTGAATGTACTTATTCAATAATTATAACGTATTTGTAAATAGATAATAAATAGATAGCGAGTTAGGTATTGTAACGTCGATTGTAAGAATCTGATAATTTTATGAAACTCGGCACTTAATGTATTCACTTTTATCGGTTCAATAATAAATATACATTTGAATTTTATATATTTCGAAGGTAAATTATTGTCTCCGTAGCTGGGGACGTCCACAGATTTTCCGCATATAACGGCAGTTGAGAGTTTTTCGCTTTAGTCCTACGGATGAATAATTAAATACACAAGGTATTCGTAATAAATTTTGAATTCTGCCTGTAAGGTAAACACATACTCTCTCTGGATATTTTAATTATTTATTTCGGAAAATCCGTTATGGACGAGGAAGTGGAATTGCCGTTTGTCGTAAGTTGTACAATCTACGTAGAAATGTCAGTTCGTGTGCCCGTTTTATATGGTTATAACGAAATACGAAGATAGCGTTGAATACAGAGGCAGAAATGAGGGCTTGCTCGCATCCGCATGGAAATTCTTATTTTATCTATTATTTTTAAATATTGACAGAATATGAGAAGACTATTGGATTTTCATCAGTCGGTTACATGCGTTTAACTATTCATAATAACTTTGGCATGCCGGTGTTGGAATATACGAGATCTGCACCAGGAGCTCTGCTTGCCCCCCCCTCCCCCGTCTTCATAACCGACGGTGCGCTTAAGCATGTATATATCATGTATAGCTAGGCATTACTAGGCATTACATCGACCTATACGTATATATACATATTAAGAGTTAAGCTCAAAGCGATGCAACCTGCTCAGCTGCAGTACAGCGCGATTTTACTTACAATCTCGGAAAGAGCAGCTCATCTGCGCGGGAGGGACGGAGAAGTGCATAAACTAGACGTATTATAAAACTAGAATTGAGGAATATGCAGCAGATGCGAGAGCGTGGGTGCGCCTATGCATGTACGCGCGCGCGCGCATGGAGTGCGGAATCCCTGTCTACGCGTGTTTTCATTTACGCTGTCATAACGTAGAGCGAGCAACTTGAAGAAGATGTAACCTATGTGGGTGAAATAGACTGTAAATATTTCAAAGAGTTATTTGGAGATGAAACGAGTGTGTGTTTGTGTGGAAGAGAGAGAGAGAGAGAGAGAGAGAGAGAGAGACTGAGTGACGTAAAAAAAAAAAAAAAAAAAAAAAAAGAACGAATTGGAACGAATAATAGGATGGGTGGAAGGCGAAAGATGTGGTATTGAAGGCGAAGGGAATACAAGTGAACTCGGGACAGAAAAAAAAATGAAGGGAAAAATGTAAAAATAGATACGAGTTCGGAACGGACATTGACTCCGAGTTATTATAATAGACAATCGAGGGGATAAGCAAGTATTTTATTTCCATGTAATTATTGTCCCTGCCTGGCTCACGCTCGCCACATTATAATCCGAGTTTCCCATTAATTTTCTGAATCCTTCCGATCCCTTCCGATCGCTCGGAATAATTTAGCCCTTAAAAAACATTTCTCCAATACAGAAGCACCTCTCGATACTTTGGTAATAATAAGAATAATAAGGATTTCGGAATACTTTGACGAGGAAGTGGTTAGTAATGAAGAAAGTATTATTGTTCCCCGCCGATTTCAATGAGGGAAACTGCGTCAATAGAAGATCAACGTCCGTGCTTCTCATCGAGTAATGCAATCCAATTTCTAACTTTAAGACCTATCTCTATCATCGGCGAGTCTGCCTTAATATTAGTTTCTCATTCCCGACTTAGTTTGTTCCAGCTGAAACATTAACGGCCCTCCAGGTCCTTCCAACTTCCTATTGCATGTTACACATCATACTTAACAGCCATTGATTGACTTGTTAAAGGATCCGAGTGAATGCCTGGCTCCTCCTTATCTATCCCACGTTCTTTTCCCATTTCAAATTATCTCTACCTGCAAGCTTACATAACGTCTCGAGGCTCCCTGCGTAAATTAAAATTATTCGAATGCTGCGTGAATAACTGACGCTCGTCAATAGCCGATCTGAGATACAAAATGATGACGGAAAACGAATCCCTTCGTAATCCAGCCGTCTTGCCTCTAATAAATAAAAACCACAGGTTAACCGATACTTTTGTCGAGGTAACAATTGCATTTGTACGGGAAAGGGGGGAGGCTTCCGATTCGGGATCTATGCAATGTTTGAGGATGCAGTCGGAGGTCAAAATTCTTTCATTATCGGGCCCCGTAATAAATCCTAAAGAGATATGAACGATCGCATGCTCACTTTCAATAAAAATTCCCCTTTTCATTAGGCCGAGCTTGTAGCTTTCATTAGCCCGTGCTTGTTCCAGAATGTCCTTAAAAAGATAAAATACGTAAGATAATTGGAAGGAACGCCGGTGGTAACGTTGAGCTCGGGAATGCAGAACGGCGCGAGGCGAGCACGCGAGGCCAGAAATATCGAAGCCTAAACACGAAATTTCTTAAATTACTGCCAAAATCTATGGAGTAACGAGGAGCTTTCAATGGGAAGTGGCTGCTTATTTAATAAGAATGTCAAATTCACGAATGGGGTCGTAAGTCGTTAAAGAGAAAAGCCGAGGGACGGGAGCTCGGCTCGTTACGGGCCTTGATTGGTGACGGGGGCTGGGGTAGGGGAGAAGAAAAAAGAAAGAAAGAACAAAAAAAGAAGAAGATAGAAACCGGCTCGTTTGCCAAATCAATAGTCTTAGCTTAAGATAAGCGATGGCTTCGTTTGACCGAGCTTTCGAAGCTCGACATGGTCTTTACTTACCTGTACGTTACCGGTAAATTACCGTCTCCCCTGAAGAGTCCACGCGGCCGCGTACCAGTAACGTACATTTGCCTAATGTTAGAAGGTCTTAATAGGAGCGACTAGTAGGGAAACGCGGGGCGAATCCAAAGCAAAGCTCTCGGTGCGTTATTAAATAGAACGGTGAGCCTCGAGCTTCCCGAAACGACAATTAGAGTACGCCAGTCGACGCGTTCTGTCATTTTATATCCCGATGGAGCTGCAAAAGTCCTTCGACTTGGTCGCCCATATTGGTACGCAACGATCCGTAAGGTAACGGGCCCGAGGATTGGGGAGGGGAGGTAGGAGAGAGGGACAGGGAGGGCTCGGGTCGCGCTTGGCTTGAGGGCCCGAGAGAACGAATGAGGCGTTACGAGGTGGCTGGAGAGGAGGGGGTAGGGAGTCGACCGATAATTACCGAGTCATTACTGTCGGTCTCTCCTGGTTCTCGCGGTCCTCGCTCGTCATCCTCGAGGCAGGGGAAGCCCGGAAGGTAGAACCGAGTGGAAAATTATATTTTCGTAGATTTACAGGCGCTGCTTAAAGATCTCGTTGCCTGGTAATTTATATTTTACTAATCGGATATTTCAATTGAGTTACAATGAAAGCGAGCCAGCGCCACGAATCAAAATAAACGCACAGCTAATGTGAACTGGGACTTTTTTTCTTTCTTTTTTTTTTTAACGCTTGATTAGAATAATCATTGGGGTTATAATTTTAATTAAATAAGAAGATAAGCGCTCGCTAATATAAATCGGGGATTTATATAAGCGGGTTAGAATAATTTTTTATAACCGTGGCCCCGGAGCCTTATTGAATTGGACTCTGTATGGGGCTTTAACGATTAAACGCTCCTTTCGATACGATTCGCGCTCCCATATAATTTTGCATTTATTGAGCGCAATTTATCGGATGAGATTTTAATTTGCGCCGCAACTTTAAGTTTTCCAATGCCAAAAGAAACGCTCGTTCGTTTAAAGTATGATTAAAATGTTTGACAAATTTTAATTAAATTTTTCGATTCCGAACGATGCTTTGAAATCGATTAATGCATTACTGCAAATGTCCCAGCCAAGCCTTTGGATTTAAAAATAATTGCTCTTCCCGTGAATTTATCCTCCCTTCAATGACATTCGAGTTGCAAAAGAACTTATGCTCCCCATCAATGTCCTGACGGATCCTTGTTATCATCCGCTCCTACCCTCCACTCTTCGATACATTTCTTATATCCGGAAGGACGCAGAAGAAAGAAGTAGAACAACAACAACAACAACAACAACAGCAACAACAACAAAAACTCAATTGTTGATTAAATCTCTCGGTTATTGGGGCTGTTAATTGATTATCTGTAGAAATTTCAAGTGGACAACGAAGTAGGGTAATTCATTGATTAAAATTTTTATTATTACTACAATATAAACGCATTGTTTACTTTTCCTCCCTCCCAACCACCCAACCAGCCCTCCCCCATCCCTTCTCTAAGAAATTGAAAGAGATTATTAAAATTTTTGCACATAAAGCTGCGCTCGAGTAGATAAAAATTTTAAATTTTTTAAATAAAAATTTTCTAATTTACAAAAATGTGGTTGGTTGTGTAACGTACAGCAGAATTGCAAAAGTGTAATTTACATATTTTCGTAATAGAAATAAAAACTTTGTATGATTTAAATATAAAATGGCCTGCCTATAATTTTACAGGTTTAACTTTTATTACGTAATGAAAAAATTAAAAACACTTCGTAGAGTGGATAAACGATAAAAGTATTAAGAAAAATACGAGGAGGCATTTTTAAGCTTTTCGGGCGAGTTTTCAGGTGAGTAACGGTGCTCCCTGCCATACAATTACTACGAGGTTAGACCATTTACATTCAACCTGTAATGAAATTAATGTACAATTAAGATGTCATTAAACGCATTAACGTTATTAACGCGTGAAATGTTTGTAAATTCATTAAGGCCCAGACCGTTCCCTCAAATTTCTCTCTCAGAATATTTTATAAAAATGTTGTATCTTATCCCCCACTGCCGAGTGGCATAAAAAAAAATAATACGAAATAATTAGTATTGTAATTACAAGGAAACCCGGTCATATCTAGTCCATCTAGTAATTTTAAATTAAGAATTCGCGCGGCGTGTAACTCCGAGGGGTACCGGTGCCCTAGTAATTTTAATTATTATTAATTTGTTTAGTTCAATTTGTTTAGTTCAATTTATTTATTTTATTGTTTATTTATCTATTTATTTATTTATTTATATACGTCGGCTTAGGATTTTAAATGAATACAGTCTATGTAAGGCGTCAAACAACGTTTTTTCTTGAGTTAAAATATTTTCTGGGCCGGATTTCTTATGATGGTTTATGTAAATGTCGTGTGATAATGGGGACTGTCCGGGAGCAGTGTTCACCTGGTAATGTTTTTCATTTCTCTTAGAGTAGGAAAAGCGCAGCTTCGCTGTCGGCAATCCCTATTGAATCCCTATTGAATCCCTATTGAATCCCTATTGAATTAGCGGCTTTCTATTTTTGTAAGTTGATGATACCGATGTCGGATTTGAAGTAGAGCAGCGCGTGGCTCATTTGAGCCTCGACTCGGTATCCGGTCGCACTCGACCTCTACGTGTTCGGGATTCCCGATTACAATACCAAGCCGGAGCTCCACATGGTTTATCGAGCCTGAGAACGAGGATGGCCGAGCCGAGCTCGATTCATTTGTGCGTGATCGGGAAGTTGGAGGACGAGCGTCACCCACCCAAGAAGGTACCTTGCAATTTTATTTCCTAAGCCCGGCTCCAGCTGTTAATACATGCCCCCGGCCCCATACATTTTGCAACAGTGCATAATATCCGTTGGGTAAATTACGTTCGCGCCAGGAGCAAGCAGCCTCAGTGATAGGGATGCAGTGCCGAAGACAAATTTACAGTTATTGGTTATGAAACGACGTCGGATGAAGAGTTTCGGCTAATAAGACCGACTGACTGAAAACCCAATAAGCTCATTAAATTTCTTCTTTTATTATACTTTAAGAAGAAAAATCTATATAAAAAACATCTTTGTCCCGTAATTATTATGACCTGCGTAATGAATGACTTGGAGGTATTTCAAGCGCTTTTTTGCTCTCTTCCGGTAAACACTTGCCGAACTTTCGCATGGAATGCATTTCATGGAATGTTTTTTTTTTCTTTTTTTTTTTTTTTTTGAAGCTTCCGCCGCTTACTTCATTTCGTTTTCGTAACTATTTCACTTATTGGCTGGCTATAATTTAGAAAGAATCAATAACAATTTTTGGAAATTTACAGAACTCGTAGACTATTTGTTCCAACGCCAATACCTTCTTGCAGTTATTTTTGAAAAATTAGCTATTAAATGGATTGGCTAGAGAAGGGACAATACTGTTTACGTTTTCGGGACACCGAGAACAAAGAATCCGTAATTATGGAATTAGTATCGGGCTTGAGGGAAGGGAGGTAAGGCTAAATGAAAAAAACATTTGAAAGGATTTTGACGAACCGGTGAAGTCATACGATTAAAAGGAGACGAGGAGACAAAGATTACGGTATGATAATATTAATGAATAAAGAAAGTAATGGTTTCTGGGCGCTCGTGAAAGTACGGAGCCGTTTACGTATGCCAAAAAAGACTATAAGCCGAATCGACTCGAATACCAGAATACTCGTGTACTCGGAGTCGCGATCTTTATTAAAAAATCTCCGATCAGCGGGAGTTAATCGACTTTTTATATTACTGGTTAATTTTACTTTATACTCGTTTTGCATGGATAATGTGAGGCATTATTAAAATCCGATGCCGTTCTCAAACATTTTCATCCGAACGAGCCCTTCCGTCGAGTGAATTAATTTAAACAATTACGTATGGAAATAATCAAAGTATCATTAACGCCTCATACGATACTTAGCCTACGATCCTACTTAGCGCTGACAAATCCGTATCGCACGTGGTATCTTGGACTCAAATGTATTATTCATCCTGTTAAAATTCACAACTCTCAATGTAATCGTTAAATATCGGATAATGCAATGGATCGTATGGCGATTGAACAAGTCTTATTCTATTTTTCGCAGATTTACTACGATTTAACGGAATATTGTCAATTCTAAGGTATGCCAATTCTACCTACAGCGGCATTAAGTGTTAGAATAAAAGTCTACGTTTGACCGTCTAATTAAACCGTACGGCTGATTACATAATTTGAATTTTAAATGCTCGTGCCGTGTTAACGGAAATAAGATTCGAGGAGCTGCGAGAAGCAGATTCCAGGGGCAATCAATTAAAATTGTATAAAACGTTTATGAATTATAAATAAAATAATTTGAGTTGTATATATCTCCGAGCGTCGTTGCATACGCCGGACGAGAATGACTTGTAAAAATTATATAAATTCGGTATTTACGTACCTCGGATTTCAATTACGCTGCGACTGATAAGGAACGATAATAAATCTAATTTCTCCGTGCTTTTTATATACTTATAATGGGACAATGATAAATACGCTGCTCGGATAAGGATTGTCATTGATGCTTATCTTCTCCTATTACTACGTTTGAGTCTGCTAGGAAATGGAAATAAATAGCGAGGGGAAAGGGAAAAGTCGTTAAAAGAATTAAGTAACATTGTAAGAAGGTAAATAAATGTAATTGGTAATGGACTAGTCAATGCTGGAGGAACACGGAATAAGATTTGAATAATACCTTAATCTTACGTTTCGATTAAAGAATAAAAGGTGCAGGAGAGTGGGGGGGGTGAGAGCGAGTGAGAGAGAGAGAGAGAGAGAGAGAGAGAGAGTGAGTGAGTGAGTGGGAGAGAGAGTGGGAAAGAGAGACAATCAGAAGGAGAAAAACTGAAAAAGGAACAATTAAGAAGGGCTTTGGTATGATAATATAATTGGATGAAAAAAGAACCAATATTGGCTTTGGAGCTTCGAAGCTCTTGTAAAAATATACAGATCCATTTATCCGCGAAAACAAACTGTAACTTTGAAACCGAGGGCAGAGAGGCTCTGAGCAGCGCTCTTAAAGAAAGAGAGCGAGTAAGACAGCAAGAAATAAAGAGATCGGGGGTTGGGTGCGGAGGGCGTGGAGTAGGGTAGGGGGAGGGGGAGTAGGGTGACCGGGGAGAACTTGATGTGGCGAATATATAAAGACGCAGTGAGAGAGAGAGAGAGAGAGCGTCACGAGGTAGGAACAGCGGTACCGGCACCAGCACCAGCACTAGCACCAGTACCAGCATCAGCACCAGCAGCAGCATCAGCACCAGCAGCAGCAGCAGCAGCAGCAGCAGCGGCAGGAACAGCAAGAGCAGCGCATGGTCAAGGAAGCGATCTCACGTCATACTTAACGAGGAGTCTCTCTCCCTCTCTCCATCCCTCACCCTTGACTCGTAAGAAAGTGAGCGAGCGAGCGAGCAAGAGAGAGGGGGGGCAGGGGGAATTGGAGGTGGGGGGGCTGGCCTCTTATTCTTTAGCTGGGTTATATACCCCGTCAGCTCGTAGGCTCGATTCACTGTTTATCTTTATCTCTTTTGGTTTGGTTTGTCGGCTCGCGGCTCGGCACTGTGATTACAGGGTACCTGGCACTCACCTCGGAACTCGGGTGGTCCACTGCCTTCTTTCTCTCTCTCCTTTTCTTCTCTCCGCACCTCCTCGTACCCTCTTACCATCCCACCCACTCTCTCTCTCTCTCTCTCTCTCTCTCTCTCTCTCTCTCTCTCTCGCTCTCTCTCTATATCACTCATCCCCTCGCTCATTGCTCATGTATATACAAACGCGTCTGTATGCTTGCGTTCGCCGCGCGCACGCGCGCTTATTTCTCTTTCTCTTTCTCAACCTTGATCATTCTCAATCTCTCTCTCTCTCTCTCTCTCTCTCTCTATCTCCTACTATGTAGCAGCCTCCGAATTCGTGAGTGCGTGTCCAGTCGAATGAGCAAATAAGTGAGCGAGACGCCAGAAGGAACGAGCCTACACACACTTCTGCGTAAAAGCGTCTACGCACACTAACAAAGGCATCGAATAATCCTTCGTCTCTCTCTCTCTCTCTCTCTCTCTCTCTCTCGCTCTCAGTTTCTCCTGGCACTGGACCCCCGCGCTCGCCGCGGCAGCAACGTTCGCCTTTTCTTCTCCTTCTCTGCCCCCTCCCCTCGCTCGAACCCGACTCCTCCTCCACCTCCTGCTCATACCGATGCCGTGGCGAGCTTCAGCTCCTCTCCGTAGCCGCCGTCGCCGCTGCGTGCATATAACCTTCCGCACGCACGCATACATGAGCGCGAGTCTCGGCGAAGGCCTTTATCTCCATCTCCCTCGAACTAACTACCTGTGTCTTATTAGCAATACAGTCGATGCGAAAAGCTTGTCGGCTGCTCAGCCGACGGCAACGAGGAGGCGAGCCTCAGTGAGGGCGCGCGCCCGAGAGCGAGTGAGAGAGAGAGAGAGAGAGAGAGAGAGAGAGAGAAGGCGCGAAGGAGCAGAGCGCGGACAGGTAGAAAGGATAGAGAGAGAGAGAGAGCGAGAGAGAGAGAGAGAGAGGGAGGGATGGAGGGCGGGAGCGAGGGAGGGAGACTCTGATGTGTTAATCAGAGAATCGAGCAGACACGCTGTGCGTCCATTCGCCGCCCGAACCACTGAGAAATTCGTCTTGTCACGCCGGGAAGAGAGAAAGGCAGGCGCAGCACGCGAGAGCTCTGGAGCGGGAGAGGCAGCGAGAGAGAGATAGAGAGAGAGAGAGAGAGAGAGAGAGAGAGCGAGTCGGAGAGCTCGCACGAGGCAATTGTCGCCGAGCAGGATCGCGAAAGGAGATCGTGGGAATCGATGGGCGAGCGGGAGGCGCTGCGCCGGGACTTTATTGATGGATTGGTCGGGCGGCAGTGGCGGACTGGGTGAGGGCGGGGGAGGGGGCTGGAGGGGCGTGAGTAGGGTGGGAGGGATCTCGGACGCGCTGAGTGGCTCGTCGTAGCGCGATCAGTTTTCGTCGAGAGCGAGCTTTTCTGCCGCGCCACGTTATTAACCCGTTCAAACAAAACCTGGAGCCTCCCTCCGCTGTCCCGCCGGCGGCTCTCCTCTCCCTAATAAATCCCTATTTGTATTAATTATTGGTTAATCGCCAGTCCCCCTCCTCACCGCCGCCCACTACTATCACGGCCGTATTTATCCTTTATTGGGCACCCGCATTTTTTTGCCCGCCTGTCGGCCAAATATTATGCAAAGATTTACCAGAAACTATAGATTCTGGGTGGCCGTCATGGCCACTGATGAATTTCCGACTTTTATTTTTATTCCGCTTATATCCTTACCGAGGGTTTTTGTCATTTTAGCCAGAGGGCTTACATCGTCCGGGCCAAATTCGTCAGCGAGCTGCTCGTTCATCCCGATACCAGCGACATTAATAAAGCAGCCTCTAATTGATCGACTCGGATCCAGCGCACGAATCCACTTTCTTATTATAAGCGGAGCGCGAACGCGAGCGCCTAAGCTCCGTATCCCGTAGCCGGGTTAAGAGGTACGGTGGCTGGGGGGAGTGGGGAGGGGGGAGGCGCAGGAGGTACTCGTTATCGATACACTTTTTTTTTTTTGTTTTTGTTTGTTTTTTTTTATTTCCCCCCGTAGCGATTTCGCGTCTGAAATCTCGAAAGTCCGGGATTTCGAGGAAAAATCTCGCGGAGCGGCGCGCCGATCATCTCGCTCGGAGAGAGACAAAGGATCGCCGAGATGGATCGGCAATGATCGATGGAGGATAACGCCGAATAAAGAAATCGGGCTCGCAACTCGACGAACACTGAACGGAGTTTTACTCTAGTCTAGGCGTAGCGAAGTTACGAAGGTACGATCGGCAAGTGCAACAAGTGCTATCCGTTATTTAAAATGAAGGAAATCTAAATTCGAATCAAGCGGGCCCCGACGTTCCGACACGTTTATCAATAGGAAGAGAGAGAGAGAGAGAGAGAGATGAGAGCGAGAGACAGATGGAGAGAGAGAGAGAGAGAGAGTGAGAGGAGGGGGTGGGGAGAAAAAGGATAGTCCGGGGCCACCTACGCGTCCCGTTATCCTATCTGTTTAATGAATATATATCAAGCCGAGCTTAGCTCCCTTCGACAATCAATCAACACTCGCGAGACAGTCGAGTATCGGCTCGGCCTTATCTCCGCAGGAGCATCTCTCCTCGCTCTCAGCTGAGAAAAGGTGTTTAAGAAGGCCGGGAGGGTGAGGGACTCGCGGAGGGGATCCGCACTCCCGACTCGGGGCCCCGGCGGCTAGACGAGAGCGCACCTGTGCCCGAAAAACAAGTGGCCCGCAATCCCATTAGGACTCGCTCGACCCAGCATCCGAATGGACCGCAAGAACGATCTCGGTAGGGCGGGGTGGGAGGGGCGGACCGGTGGTGCCGAGTCGAGTCGAGTCGAGCCGAGCCGAGCCGTGCCGTGCCTTGCCTTGCCTTGCCTTTAGTCGGCGAACAGGTAAAGATCCGCCGTCCCCCTCCCTCCCTCATATCCCACAGCCAGTCCCCCTCGCCCCACCCCCTCTCAAGCCGCCGTCCACGGCTACCGATCCGCCCGAGTTTTCTATTGCCGCGAGATGACTGTCGCTCGCGTTACCGATCGGCCCGCAGATCCCACTTGTGGCCCTGATCAATGCGGAATTTAATTATCCGAGAAGCCGATCTGTAATAGCCGTTTCGAGTCTCCCTTAAATACACCCTGCGCGAGCCGTATTGTGATCCCGCCGACGTATAGCAATGCCACATCTCTGCACCCGAGATATTATCTCCCTCCCGCCGCCCGCGATTCCGCCGCGTCGTTGGCTTCGCAAGGAGTGGCCGGAAATCCTCTGGACAAACGGATCCATCTCCTCCGAGGGCATTCGCGTGGGCAATTTTTGTATGACATTTATCACGGTTTTCAATGGCTGCTATTTTGAAAACATTTTGACAGCTGCTCAATGTCGGATTTTAATGAATTAGCAAAGTTCTACGTGCTCGCGCAGAATAAAGCACATTTAGTTCCGCGTAATAACCCAAGTTTGCTAAACTAACTTTTTACACAACAGTTTTACTTAGTAGATTGATGCTTCTTATAATTGTTTTTAAAATGTACTTTCAACAAATTTATAGACTAAATTCTGATGCTCTTAAACAACTTTTCACTTTTACACTAATTCTTCTTCGTCGTAAAATGTCAAAATTAATGATCCTCGCGTCATGTAATATTTCTAGAGAGAGAGAGAGAGAGAGAGAGAGAGAGAGAGAGAAACAAAAAAAAATAATAAGAAAACGGGAAGGAAAAACGAGGCAGCTGCGACGGAAAGGTTTCTTCTTTGCAATGGAAAATTTGACAAACAATTGCCTTATTGATCGGCGACGATTTAAAAGCTCAACGCGATGCGTAAGAAACTTGATAAGAGTTATTTATAATTAATTTAAACAGTTATTACGTTGAGCGTTCGATTTTTCACTGCGGTTGCATAATTTTAACAATTACGAGCTTCGCTCGTCTACTCAATCGGATAAAACATTTTATTTATCCACCCGAAAGAATGAACGAGTGGCAGCTACTAATTGTATAAAACTACGCGTTGCCTTACTACGTAAAAGCTTAAGCTACATCGTGTCTTACACTGACATACACTGACAGATATTGCGCACTCGTAACAATTGACATTCCGAATACATAAATACACCGATAGATTATTAAAGTTGACTTGGTTCTGTAATTATGACTCGTATTCGCCCCTTCCACCACGAACTCACTCGTACTATTTTCCGCAAATCAACAGGTAAAGCTTATTTAAATTCGTTCTACTTATTCTGCTCTAAGTACACTCGACGTACAAAAGTCTCTCAAAACGGATCATCGGATGATAAAAATTCAAAGACTTCGTATCCCTTCTGTGCGTTTCATAATGCATCGGCTGCTCGAGCTCCTCGATAGCTCAACGAATCCTGAAAACAAATTAGATCAGTGTAATGAAAATCCTCCTTATCTTATGAATATAATATAACGGCATTCATATTTCACACTTAGAGTCCGGATTGTATGTATTTTTCCCGCCACTATTCTCTTTTCTTAGTAAAAAAACGAATCCGAGCATTTTCCTTAATTTCCTTAATTACGTTTAATTTAAAAGAATAAGATTCTTTGTCTTTAAATACAAAAGTTTATTCGGATACTTGGTTATTCCGGATAAATCGGATTTCGAATGGCAGTTGGAAATATTATATTGGAAACTGTTATCCAATGAATTTCTTTATAATTCACTTATCAAAGATAAAAATATTATTGATTCTTTCCGACCGAACTTCTAAGAAAATTAAAAATTATATCTAAAAATATAAAAATATATATTTGTAAGTGACGGCTAATGGAGTCGATAAATTCTTTATTATATTTCACGTATTACTTTTTCCAAACAAAAAAAAAAAAAAAAAAAAAAAAAAAAAAAAAAGCGGGGTAACTAAGAATAACAGTTTTTTTTTTTCATACGAAAATTTCCAAAGCGAAGGTCAAGCTCTTCCCGCAATGAGATTATCAAACAAAAATACATGTAGGTTACATTAAAAATAAAAAAAAATTGAATAACTGTAAATATAAATTGGTTTAGGGAATTTCTTTCTAAGGTTATTTAATTTAATTATTTGATTATTTAATTCGTAATTATTAAAGGGGATGTGAGGGGATGTGAGGGGATGTGAGAGGATGTGAGGGGATGTATGGGGATGTATGGGGATGTATGGGGATGTAAGAATGCTCGTAATCGAGAGATTTTACCTGCAAGATGTTGTTGCCTTTAATTTCAAAGCCGAGTTATGTAGTCGAGGTCGTTTAAGGCTTGTAGGAATGTGAGAGAAGGCAGTGTAAGTAAATAAAAAATTGAGGAATATAAATTGAAATGAGAAAACTTTCTCTCGGACACGTATTCGCGAGCGAATAAAGTCTGCGGCAGATTTCCATGCCGAGCGATTGGCCTGAGCAATAAGCAGTTGTAAGAGACGCCAAAGACGTCCAATGGAAAGAGGTTGGATATTTATTGGGCTTATGAGGAATGAGTAGCCAAACGTACGAGGACCTCTCAACGCTAATTACGATAGCCATCGAATGCTGTCATTGTATCGATGGACCTTCGTCTATTGGATCCGGCGGCTCGCGGAGTGCTTGAGCCCTTACGGTAGTCCGCGCGTTAGACGTTCCTTAATAGATCGTCGTTAGAGATGCCGCGGTGTTTATACGAATAAGAATGCGCGATAGATAGAGCGAGCCCTTTCTTACCGACGGCATTCGCGCGAACGAAGCGAGCGTGGCCGAAGGTGCCGAGTCGTGATAACACGGGCGTTAGAAAATGACGACGTCGGGGGTGGGGGGAGAGAGGCTTGCGCTCGAGCGCGTAATGGATGCTTCCAGTCGCCGGTAATGCGCAATTTGATTAAGGTCTGCCGGTGGTTGACGGTGGTGGTCTGGTAGTGGTGGTGGTGGTCTGGTGGTGGTGGTGGTGGTGGTGGTGGTGGTGGTGGCGACGCGTGTAAGGGTGAAAGTCCCTCGGACCGTGTTCGGTCGTTATTACCGAACCAATTAGCGAAATTCAGGGAAGCGAGCTCGCGGCGGCCTAAGAGCGCTCGAGATCCTCTAATGAATTGGCATTAGGCAGTTGGCCTAAGAAGCCATCCGACACGGCCACTGGCAATCTGATGGAAACGGTAATATTGCAGGCCGTCGCGTCGGCTCGATCAGTCCCCGCGATAACTGTGTTTCCACATAAGGTGGCGAGCGGCGCTAAAAAGTTCAGAGAAAAAAAGGAAATAAGCAGAAACAAAAAGAAAAAATGGCACTCGTCGACTCTGCGAGGCCGGAGGCGCGCGCCGGCACCTAGACAGTGCCAAATGTTCCCGTGTGTGGTCGTGCCGCTGGAGAAGGCCTCTCTCCCTCCCACCCGCCGACGTCTCGACGAGCCGGGTCCACCGCCACCGCCACCGCCATCGCCACCGCCACCGCCACCGCCACCGCCAACGCCAACGCCAACGCCAACGCCAACGCCAACGCCAACGCCATAACCCTACCCGGAGCCCTCGTCACCCTGGCCGATTTAAATATCAAAGGCGGCCTCGGCTCTGACCTATAGCACCACTGAATCATGTTACCTCTCTCTCTCTCCTTCCACCACCGACGGCTCCATCGCTCCTCCCCACCTCCTCCTCCTCCTCCTCCTCCTCCACCTCACAGACCGCCTCGCTCTATTCTCCCAGGGCCCGGCTCCCCCTCACCCCCCCCCCAATAACCCTCCAGCCGCTTCTAAGAGATTTACCGGCAAACGCAATTTCGTAGTCCGCTAAGACTCGGCCCGTGTTGACCAAGGCGCTAACGTCGAGCTGGACAAAAGCGAATATCACTCGCCGGGAGTCTCGTCGCCCGCCGCCCCTGCCGAGACGAAGATCGCGCTCCCGTCCCCCCAGGGATCCTTATCCGTATCCTCAGGCCCAACATTAGGCCACGAGAATCACCCGACTAATCTCTGCCTCCGTGCAATTTATTTAAGACCCCATGACCAATGAATAATAATTCCATCCGAAGGCCTTACTCTACCCCCTCCCGTTCATCTCTCGCGCCCCCATTACAAATACATAAAACTTAATCATTTTCCCTCCCTCCGCTCCCTACACTACCTACACTCCATCCCCCTCGCCCAACCAGCTCCTTTTACCTTTATCTCCTTCCCTCCTTCCATTTTTCTCTTCCTTTCATTTTATTTCCTTCTCCTTCACCTTTTTTTCAATGACCCTTTATGGTAAATAAACTACTGGATTCGGTATTATAGAGAACGAGGGCTGCGCAGACACATATAATTAAGAGCTGTAAATATTTTCTTATATAACTACTTACGATTCGGTAAAGTAAATGTAATTGTAACGGATTTATAGACCGACTTTTATATTCCTTACTGCCTTTAACCCTTTTCTCAGGCTTTTCTTTTCATTTATTTACTCTTTCTTCCTCGGCTTTTTCTCCTTCTTCTCCTTCTCCTTCTCCTTCTTCTCCTTCTCCTTCTCCTTCTTCTCCTTCTCCTTCTTCTTCTCCTTCTCCTTCTTCTTCTTCTTCTTCTTATTATTATTATTATTGTTGTTGTTGTTGTTGTTGTTGTTGTTGTTGTTGTTGTTGTTGTTGATGTTATTTTGCTCTTCTTTTGACGAAACCTTGTTACGAATTATTGTTATCGAAAGTTGGCTTAAAAAAAAAATATGCCCCCAAGCTGAATTGCGAAATCCTAATTGGGAAAGTATAATTTACGAAATAATAACATCACGATAAAAATGTTTACAGAGAAATCACTTTTATAGCCTTTAACTAATGGCTGCCAGTGATTTATTAAAGAAATAGTAAAGAGCACGTTTCATACTAATTAAAATAATAAAATAAGAAAAAGTTGTTAAAAATTACATTTTCCTTGCTGACGTTGTTGATCGTCGTTGAGCAAAATTTCGTATAATTGTCTCTGTATTGCATCTGATATAGATGATTGTCTAATGTATTTCAATAAAGCCGAACCTCTCCTCCTCGCTCTTTATTTAAATAAGCCCGAGCGGAGGATTTTCTAATAAAAATAATTAATTGCACAAAAGCAAGTATAGCGGATGATTATTTTTCAGCTTGATTGATTCACATAGACGGGGGCGCGGCGGAAACGAGCCGGAGCACCGGTCCTCGAACGCGTGGAGGGGCTACGGGGGTTTGGTGGTGGAGGAGGAGGAGGAGGAGGAGGAGGAGGAGACACTGGATAGAAAAAATGTATTTCAATTAATATACTTTTAATTCGGTATTAATTTACATATAATAACACCCATGAGTTAGGAATCATTTTTCTCGAGCGGAGAGCTCGGGGCCGAGGGTTGGAGAGAAATTTTTTCAAATACTGTACCTTATTTGCTGATAATGATGAGCCGATTGGTCAGAGGATGGACGTCAGGCCAATGGATATTTTAGTGGGTGGAAAATTATATGGCGGCTTCTACAAATTCTTAGATGAGCAGCTCTTGGGGTTAAGCACTATAATAATCATTTCGGCAGCGAGAGCCCGTGTACAAGGATTCGAACGCAGCCGCAGACGTAGTCGTACACGTAAACGCGCGCACACACCAGTGGCCCGATCTACATCAACATTTACTACTTCTATAAAGCCAACATCCCACTTGGACCGGCGCTTGTCAACATATTTACCAGCTCGTTAACGCCCGTAGAGACTATCCTCCCTGTCTCTTCTGTCCCCCACTCTCTCTCTCTCTCTCTCTCTCTATCTCTATCTCGCTCCTACTCCCACTCCACCTCCAAATCGCTCTCCGGCCCTCTCCCTCCATGCCTCCCTCCATGCCGCCACCCGTCTCTCTCTCACTCACTCACTCACTCACTCTCACTCTCTCACTCTCTACCTCGTTCTGTCCGCATTCGTGTACTCGTTAGCTTCACAATCATCGGGTCGCGACCATGCAGAATTTGCAATATCTATTTTGGAGCTGATGCCGTGCTGAACGGAATTCTGCCTGGAGAAATTCCCCATCCTAATATATATTCCACGCTACACTAGGGTGGTCCCACGGGTGGCGAAAATCGCGGCTCTTTCTCTCATTCTATCCTTTTCTCTTCCCTCCTGGGCCTTTCTCTCTCTCTCTCTCTCTCTCTCTCTCACTTTTTGTTTTACCTTCATCCCGCTCGCCACCCTCCCTCTCCCTCCCTCTTTACTTATACGCGTACGTGCGCGATATTAACAAGGCGGCGAGAGGGGAGGGGAGTCGATTAAACGGCGCGAGGGAGCTGTGACAAGTCTGTCGCAACAATAGCTAAAAGTACGTCAGTTGCGGGAGGAGTAAGAGAGAGAGAGAGAGAGAGAGAGAGAGAGAGAGAGAGAGAGTAGCCAAGCCGAGGATAAAGATGAGAGGGACTCCAGCGGGAGATAGAAAGGTAAGTACAAGTGCAAGGAACGGTGCCTCGAGTACGTACCGAAGCGAATCCATTTGCTTCTTGTAACAGTAGTGCGTCCTTGTAGAAATTGGCGTGCCACTCTCTGACAAAAGTGTGTGCGCGCGTATAGCATGCCCAGAATCAGAGTAGATCGAGACGAAGAAGAGCAAGAGTGAGAAGGAGGGGCGAGGAGGAGAACAGTGGCTCGACCAATACTTTATCGACCTCCTCGCCATCAGAAGAGACCCTCCACGAAATACTCGCTTGGTGATTTTTTACGTTTTACTTGCTTTTGATTGTCGCGGAAGGTTAGGGGAGGGGGAAGGAAGGAGAAAAGAGAGTGGAAGAGAATCAGGGGAGAGTAGGGACAGAAGAGGGCTATAAAGGACCGCCGAAAAATAAGACTGCGGCCAGACTTCCTCCTCCTTCTCCTCGGTCCAGAGGAGCAGCGAGTGAGAATGAGAGAGAGGGAGAGAGGGAGAGGGAAAGGAGGACAGGGTGCGAGAAGGAGAGAACGAGTGAGAGACGAAGTTTGGCCTCGGCCACGTCCGAAAGAGAAGGAGTGAGAGATAGAGATACAGAGAGAGAGAGAGAGAGAGAGAGAGAGAGTTACAGGGTGGCACGAAAAGGCCTAAGGTAAGGAGGAGGTAGATGAGAGGTAAAGAAGAGAAAGAGGGGAGTCAACCGCGCGCCTCGAAGCAGCCAGTGTGTAATTTTGCGCCGACTTAGGAAAACACGGCGGCCACCCGCGTATCTTCTGAATGCATTTAAAAATAAAAGTGGTTCGATGGGGTGAGGAGGGCGGTGAGACGGGGAACGACGACGAAGTGGACGAGGATGGGGTAAGAGGTAGAGCAGGAGAGGCGTGTGCGTGCGTGCGTGCGTGCGTGCGTGTGCGCGCGTACGTGTGCGTAACAGAGAGGGGGGGAGGGGTTGAGGATTCTCTCGCCGCGTAGATCGTTATTCTTTATCTTCTCTTCTCTTCTCATGTCTTCATTTCGCCGATGACTTATGTAGAAGTTAGGCTTTCAATGCGGTCCTTCTGTTTTTTCTTCTCTCCTCTCTCCCTCAGCCTCCCTCAGCCTCCCTCCCTCCCTCCCGCCCTCCAATCCTTCCTCCTGCCCTCTCTCTCTCTCTCTCTCTCTCTCTCTATCGTTGCCTGCTTCTTTGCCGCTCCTTTACGGTCCTTTTACTACTTCTCAGTCCTGCAGGCTCCCGCTTCGGCTTTTCGAGGTATGAAAAAACTCCTTATCTCACGGAAAAATCTTCATTCCGTTCACGACTAGCATTCAAAGATAAAAGCCTCTCGCGGTTTCTGACTAGTTGTACTCTTTCTTTCTCTCCCCCTACCCTTTCCCCCTACCCCCTACCCCTTACCTTAGCCGAGCCGAACCCCGCCGAACCCCGTGCCGCCGATCCTTTTTCATCCGCTCGTTCCTCCTTTAGTTTTCGTTTTATAGCTCTTCTATCGCGCCCAACTTGTCTTCCCGCAGATTGCGAGCATCTTGATATCGAGGCCCGTGAGACGGAGACAGCGAGAGACAGCGAGAGACAGCGAGAGACAGCGAGAGGCGGTAGCGGGGGCTGTCGGGTAGGGGGTGAGAAAAAGTAAGATGTCGGAAGAGGGGCCGAGGAGATTGCATTATCAGCGACGCCGCCTGAAGAAATATAAGGGATACAACTTTCTTGTCTTTCTTAATTTTTATTTATTTCCAAAGCTAATCTTGACAATGCCATCTTCTTATGTTCACCGAGAGTTTTTTTTTTTCAGCCCTCCTTCTTCTGCCACTCTCCCCCGTCCCGCGCGCCCGCCGCCAGTCGCAACTTGTCCCGGGCGCGCATTCGTAAGCGTTAGCAATACTAAATAGCACAGAGACGTTATACGCGGATCGTTAAGCTTCGGGATGTATTCGAAAAAGGAATAAAGCCCAATAACCTCCAATAACCAGGCCGAACTTGCACTTGCACGAATTATCTCATTGGTTACCTGGCGATGAGTGATAATTTTAATCGATAACCGACGGGCGGGGGCCGGGGGAGGGATCAATCACCGATTGCGGCTTATACGATCGTTGGGTCAAATGCCTTTCTTGCGACGTAAAGGACTTTATTACGTATGATCGTTGTGCGTATAACGATCTTCGAGTCGCTTATTGCGGAAAGGACATTTGAATGTAAGAACGAAGGGAAATGAGCTTAGGCCTGCGAACGCTCGGCTAATACAATACAACACAACGTGAACGAAGGGATTACTTAGACGATGCGAATTGCAAAATAATATTTGCCCAAGGGAGAAATTTATCAGCCGGCTAATAATAGTTATTTAATATTATTATTAAAAGCGAATTAGGTCTGTTTTTTTTTTTTTTTTTTTTATTAAATGAAGCCTTAATTTTCTTAACGAGCTACGTTTAAAGAGCCCTCGCACCAGCCACTCCATCCCAGCCACCCCATCCCAGCCACCCCATGCCACCCCACGCCACGCCACGCCACGCCACGCCGCGACACGACACGACACGAAAATTAACGATAATAACGACTACTAATTAATTTGCTACTTATATTTTTAACGGTGAAATACGAGGGAAATAGGTAAGAAGAGCCGAGCCTGATTGATTTTCTAAAAAATGTAGAATATTCGTCGAGGCGCTGCATTAGTAATGATTCTGATAATTAATCGTAACCCAGTTACGCTGAAAAGTCTAATTAAAGAACGTTCGAAGGTTCGAACGTTCGCGGCGGCGAGGAGGCCAAGTGACGAGATCGTCTCCGTAGCCCGGATGGTCGAACTCCAGGAGCCTCGTACAAAGGCAATAATTACGTACTTGTCGCGAGTCGCATCGATGAACCGCGACCAAAGGGGGTAGGTAGTGGGTTCGGGAGGGCTGGACGCGGCTGGTCGGAGCGTCGGAGCGTCGGAGCGTCGAAAGGAGAACTCGGAGAGAGAGAGAGAGAGAGAGAGAGAGAGAGAGTGAGAGAGCGAGGGCAGGGGTCCGTTCGGGAATAAAGATATTCCGAATCGCTCGGCGCATTATTCGCGCGGCTTCATCAATCGCCTCCCTCGCCCGGGCCGTGGACAGGGCGGCGGTGGTTGGCCGGGGCCGGCGGGTGGAGCGGTCTGCGGGTACGGGGTTCGCCGGTTAGGGGGCCGGGAGGGTGGGAGGAGGGGAAGCCCCCGGAGGCGCGCGCGCCCTTCTTTTTCGGAATTCGCAGTAGTGTTTTCCCATAAAAAGCCCCGACGAGCGATAAATTGAAACCTAAGGATTTTTTACAAGGGGCAATGCTCGGCCGAATATGCAGCGGCCGGACCCGGGGGCCCCCCGAGCAGGAGGCGGGCGACGTCGGCGCGGCGGGACTCTCTTGATACCGGAGAGCGTACCGCCGACGTGGGTGAGCTAATGGCGCTACCGGGGCCCGCTCGGGAGGGTCGCTCCTCCGCAGCAGCGGCACACTAGCTGCAAAACCATTGTTGACGTCCTATGCATTCTTCGGGGCCCCGACTCGGGAAAGACAAACGCGTCCTCGGCCCTGATTCCTTTCTCTCTCCCCCTCTCTCTCTCTCTCTCTCTCTCTCTCTCTCTCTCTCTCTCACTCTGCGCTCCGTCCCTGCCACCGACCGCAGAGCTCGGGCTGGTCCACTCCCCTCCCCCAACCCCTATCCCCCGTCCCACCCACCAATCCGCGCGCACGGGGAGCCGTTAAAGCCGCTCCGGGACCAGGGCGCGACTTTCCTCCGTCTCTGCGAAATTGTCAAAAAGTTATGCCCCCGCGGGAGACTTTGACGCAATAAAGAAGCAATGCTCACCTCTCTCAAGCCCAATAACCCGTTAGCGCTCGTTCGGCTCCTTCGCTTCTTTTTATATCCGGTCCGATATAGTACAATGAAAGCCGAACGGGAAACGCCGTCTTCCGCCGGAATCTTCTGTCTCATTAAACTCGCTCGCTCCCAGCGAATCTCCATTCGGCTACAATTAGTCATTTTTACAAAAGCTCTCGGCGTTCGTACACGTGTACATTGGTAACGAGCGGTCCGGAAGCAAATTATCTGCAAAGGCAAATGGGAAGAATCGATGCTCACTCGAGGTTTTATCTTAAAGCGCCCCTCGTCGTCGTCGTCGTCGTCGTCGTCGTCGACCACCCCCACCCCCACCCCCCCCCCCCATCATCCCCCCACCACCACCACCACCGCCACCACCACCGACTGACAATTTAATTGGCCGGGCTCTTATATTCCCATTAAAATATCGGCAAATATCTTATCTGGAAGGGTGAGCGCGGGAGCGTAAGACCGTCGTCGCTTCGAATCCCTTTGTCGCGAGGACTTTAAATATAATACAGCGGGCAGCAAGTCTCCGGGACTCATAACAATGTTCAAGGTCCGAGCATACGCGCGAAATTCGATCTCGGCCGGCTAAGGTTACTACTATTCCGCACTTGGTGGCTACTGCGTTCGTTTTTTATTTTTTTTTTTTTTTTTTTTTTTGTACGGTCGATCATCCACGAGGGCTGAGCGTAGTCTTCGGAATCCGCGGAAGCCGTCATGGGAGTCGGGAGTCGTGAGGAGGGTGGAGGGAGGAAGGAAGAGGGGGGGGGCTCAATTAGCCCGGAGTCCGACCCGGGGCGTGAAAAATGCTCGTCGCGATAGCGGCGATCGAGCGATCGAGCAGCTAATAATGCCTTCCGCCGAGTCCTCGGGTAACGTCGGCTGGCCAGGGCGGGTGCAAGCTGCTAGAGACGGTGGTAGAGACAGTAGTTGCGCGAATACACCCGAGAATAGAGGAGGATTTATTTGACACGCCCGGAGAATTTATCTGGCAGGAGCACCTCCGTTTTTACCTTTCCGAGCTCGCTTAAACTCCCTAAAAATTATTTCCCCGTAGGAATATCGCCGGGGGTATAGGTGTCCTCGTCGGGCGCCCCTTCTCGCACCGCCTCCCCCCCCCTCGATCACGCAGTAGCCCGGCAAATCGGGCGTCCCGAGCCTCTTAGCTGATTCGAGCGCGTGGCTCTCGGGCGCTTTTTCTTGCAACTTTCCTGCACGGGGCTGGGAAATTTCCCGAGACTCCGGGTTCACCCCTACGCCCGTTCCCCGCCGCACCGACGGCTTCCTGAATAAACTAATCGGCCATAACCGGCTTGTTTTATTGGCAATTGCGTGCGAGCTGTCACGTCGCTCGACTTTTACGGTCGCGGTGCTCTTGGCGAAGGGGCGGGGGTACGGGTACGGGTCCGCGGCGGGTGCGGGGTCGGGGCCGCAGGGGAAACTCGTAGACGGTGCTCTCGGCCGACTAGCGTCACCCCCCCCCACACCTCCCTCCGGCCCCCGTCGTAAGATTCGCGAGCGAGTGCCGGGAATTCCTTAAAACTTCGGGATTGTTAGCCGGGCGGGCGGCATTGTCAAAAGTTTTCCGAAATTATTTTCCAAAAGAGCCCGCGACGCTCGCCTTGAATACAAATACAAATCATTTTTCAACATTAGAGCCCGTACGTGTAGTCGGCACGGGCTCGCCCGTGAGCCACGCGGATATATTTCGAGGTTATAAAAAATGCAGGTCACTCGTATCTCTGTGTAAGGCGGGAAGGGGGGGGACATTTAAATTTTCATTAGCCGCGTCGGGAGGTGTCGGTAAGTCCTATAACTTTATCGTGTATTGCCGTTACTCGAGCTAATGCCTACAAGTCAGATTAGCCTAATGTGATTCCCATGTAAGATCCCGCGTGGACATGGATAATTATAAATTATTAAAGATTAAAGTCAGCGTATTTAGGGGACGGGTTATTGGGGTGGTCGGATAGCTTTGCAAAAAAAGAGAGAGTGAGAGAGAGAGTGAGAGAGAGAGTGAGAGAGAGAGAGAGAGAGAGAGGAAAAAAAGGTTATTGCAGTTATTGTGGTGGGGGTTAAGCCCATGATGTAATTACGCTCAAACGTAATTATCTCATCAAAGCCCGTGTAAATACGAGGAAAAAAATCCTCTGTAGCGAATTCACCTGATATGAAAATGTTATTGGCCGTGTCGTTAGCCGAATACAAAGAGGGAAAAGCACGAGTTAGCCGGTATACAGGCTCCCTTGACCGACCCGCCCCCCGTCCCAGCTCACGTGCCACCCTTATAGAGGAGCGTCGCACCTGTAAGAGCTCGGCATGGGGAGGTGGAGGGGGGTGAGCAGCGGGGCAGCCGGGCAGCCGGGCAGCGGGTTGGAGAGGAGGGAGCAGAGGACAGGCCACGTGAGAAAAATAATAGCTCTCGCCGGTGCACGAGCTCGAGATAAACGTTTATCGCTCCCGACCAGAAATACAAAGCGCCACCGAGCGGCAGCAGCGGCGGCGGCGGCGGCGGCGGTGGCAGTGGCGGTGGCGGCGGTGACGGTGGTGGCGGTGGTGGCGGGGCGGTCGCGGGGCGGTCGCGGGTGGGTCGGAGGGAGGGAGGGACACGCGACTTACGAGTACGCGTAGCTATTCTCTCTCCACGGTTTAAAGTCTCGGGCATGGTGAGGCGGGGGGTGGGGGCGGATAGGCGGGTGAGATGGATAAGCGGTCAGATTGAAGGACGAGCAACGCGTTATCACGTACCGAGGCAGTTCGCGGTTATAAAAAACACACACACACACAACCACACACACGGCTTTCCACCTGTCCTACCTTCCGTGACCGATAGAGAAATTTTTTTTTTTGCTTTAACTATAAATTGCAGATACTCTCCCGGACGCAATAATCATGCGCGCCTCTTAATTCGGTAATTCAGGCCTGCGCGTCCCATTAAAATCTTTTATTGCGCCTTTCGCGAATTTTATCCGGCTATTTGAGATGCGCGACCTTATTTTTATAAAATTGAATTGTCCGTACAAAGAGAGGCAGCGAGTCGGGCTTGTAAATGATTCCCATTGTGCATAAGAACTCGCTAAGGACTTTCGTGTACGTATACGCACACGCGCACGCTGAATAAACAGCTCACGTGGGCAAAGTTGGGCGCTTTAAGCACCGGGGCACACTCAGCCGCAGTCTGAATTATTTATAGAACAATCGTACGCATCGCGTGCCGGTAATTATTATTATTATTGTTGTTGTTGTTGTTGTTGTTGTTGTTGTCATCGTTATTATTGTACGGCTGTCTGTATGCCCGCGCGTGTGTCCATATGTGAGCGCGCCCGTCTTTCAACGCGTCATAGGTGTGTATAAATTTCATTAGGCGGTGAAGACCGCTTAAACCCGAAGACGCACGCCGTGCCATTAATTAAAAAGTAATTCTTACGTTACTCGTCATTTTTATTCAATCCGCGGGGGAAAAGAAAATGAAGGGACAAAAAAAAAGGATGGACGTGATTGGCGATGGGGTGGGGGCGAGGTCAGGAGGGTCAGGAGGGTCAGGAGGGTCAGGAGGGCCAGGAGGGTAAGAAAGAAGTCGAAGAAAGAGAAGAGTATAAGGGTGGGGGAATGAAAAAGGACTTCCCTTTTCAATTCACGTGGACTCGGCTCTTGGGATCCCAAAGAAAGGGTTCAATGCGTAAACTTTGTAGAAGAAGTTTTTTTAAAACCCAAAGTTGCATCTTTAGTTTTTATTTTATCGACGTTGTGCTGGAAATTCACGTTAAAGGGGTGAATTCGGTTCGATAGACCGAAGCGAAAAGCGTAAATTAATTGTACGATCGGGACATGATTATTTCGTCGACGGTGTCGGCGAGGAGACACGCACGCGTTAAAGAATCGTTTAAAGAATAAACAGACGGCGGTTTATGCGGGAGAAGGTACGTCGAATCGACGTAATAGCAGAGTTTGGGCGTAGGAAGTAAGCCGGGCGGGGGTGGGGTCGGGGTGGAGGGGGATAAATATGCGCCTAAGAATTTGCTTCTCACTCGGGCTCCTCTTTATTTTCCATCCGCGTAATGGATTGTTGTAAAATATCGCCGCGGAGCGAGCCTCCATAAAACCGAACGATCATCCATCAAAATCGCATGAATAGAAACAAAGATACAGAGCGTAAAAGTTTAATGAAAACGTATACCATGTTGAGTGCGCGAGCGGGGTAGGGTGGGGGAGGAGGGGGCCCATGCCGTGGTACCCAACCCGCAGACCTCCTTCCCACCCACATCCTCCACCTACTCCTCAAACTACTCCTCAACCTACTCCACCACCTACTCCTACTCCTATTCCTACTCCTACCCCTACTCCTGCTCCTGCTCCTACTCCTCCTCCTCCTTCTCCTCACCAACTCCATCACAATCACCATGTCCTGACGGTGGCACGGCTTAACAGCCAGTCATTGTGCGAGGCTGGCTATGCGCGCACGCGCACGTAAGTAGGCAGGCGAAGAGTCAGGGAGTCAGGGAGTCAGGGCGGCAGGGCGGCAAGGGGGACAGGGGACAGGGGGCAGCGGGAAGGCAGCATCTGAAAATAAGAAAACTCGCATGCGAGGCAGATTAAGTTAAAAGCATAAAGCACCGGTAAATCCATGCGCACGTGCCAAGTAATGACAGACATTACATAGCGGCGGGCAGGTTGCATTCTTCCTGCCCATACACTTGAGCCATTGTAAATACCTAAGTATATATATGGGGGATTCCACGTTAAGTGGCCCAATAAAAAGTCGAGATGTTTGTAAGGGAAAAATGTAATTGTTTTTGTTTTTTAGAAAGTTTTTGCCCACTGTATTGTATGCGTGCGCCCTACCCTTAGTAATTGTCTACGCTAAAGAAAAACTGTTAAAAACTTTTTATTACCCGAATTATGTATAATTTTATAGATATTTTTATGCCAAGTGCTTGCGCGATTATACATTCTAAGATAAACATTTTGAAATTCCTAAGTATGTATTTGGAAGCGGTATCGAAGCTCGTATCGCGTTGACGCTTATAAACACGGCTTTGGGTGGAGTGGGGGGGTGGGGCCGAGTTGCTAAACGGTCTGATGCCTTTAGAACGTAATAGAAACATCGGCGACAGGAATTCGCGGCTCGAACCGAAGGAAATAAAAGAAATAATTTGGATATCGGCTTTACGAGCGCCATCGTCCCGACCGCTCGATCCGTTTCATCCCTTTGAAAGAGGATCCCACTCTATCTAAGGAGAACGGTTGCTTAATAAAACCCAACGTCCGCCGATGGAATTCGCGCGGCTCGCGTTACAGAAGCCCTCCTCAACACCTGGGGGAAATAAAGGAGTTATCGGGGCGCGAGGGTTTATGGGGGTCGCGGAACACCGACTCGTGTCGAAGCATCAAAAACGGAAGGGGGCATTAGTATTGTCGGCATTTATTATGGGCGGATGATCCGGATCCTCTAAACGGCCAGTATATCTCTCTCTCTCTCTCTCTCTCTCTCTGTCACACACCCCCCCTACGCCTCCGCCTCCGCCTCCACCTCCCATTGTAAGCCAGCGAACGCCGACATTGTCGATGCGCGGTAGCACGAGGTGAAGTGAAGGTAGGGCCGCCGAGTCGAGCATACAGGAGACTCGCGGAGTGGCGCGGACGAGAGGTCGGGTGGCGAGGGCGGCGGCTGAGGAGAGAGGGTGAACTTGAGAAACGGAGAAAGCAACACGGTGGCCGGTTGTCCGATTAAAATGTTACTCGCCGCGGGCGGTCCTATCAAAGGGATCGAACGAAAGTACCAATCAGACGGCGTGTGCGCAGATTTTGTGGAGTCGCACGCGCTCCCGAGCCGCTTTGCTAATTTCACGTTGCCTCCCCGCTCACTCTCTCTCTCTCTCTCTCTATCTCTCTCTCTGTTTCTCTCGCTGTCTCTCTCTCTCTCTCACTCTCTATCTCACTCTCGCGCGCGCGCACACTATGTCGTGTAAATTGTGAAGCTCGCCCGTTGTCGCATAAATTTTTTTTGCAAATCTGTGATTACCGGAGTCAGGAACGATCGTCGCGCAGTCAGAGAGAGAGAGAGAGAGAGAGAGAGAGAGAGAGGAGAGGGATGGAGCGGGCGAGCGAGAGTTCTGTTCTGGGGTGGGAGTCGGGCGGCGAAGGAGGAGAGAACACCGTAGTTGCAAAGGGGTAATGAAGTTAATGCACGGAAAAATTAACGCATAAAAGCTGCGTCGATAATTTTATAAATGAACTTCTCCGAACGATTTGAATAATTTCGTACGCCTGCTAATGGATCGCTTGATGAACTTTTTACATAACGTAGAAACTACTTGATCCACTTTCATTCATTCGCGTAGTTAATTAAAACTTTAAAATTCATTCTAAATGCATGTTAATTAAGAGAGACTTGTTTATTGAATATTGCTTTATGAAATTCTACGGACGGAGGGAAAAAATATTACTTCTCTTTCTTCTTTTATTATAATCATCCTTGTCGTCGTCCTCCTCCTCCTCATTATTATTATAATTATTATTATTAATATCGTTATTATTACTTTCTTTTAATAAACTTTACATTTGGGCATTGAAATTTTTAATTTAAATGGTATAATTTTTATTTCGTTCTATCGGGAGCAGAATGGCTCCGGTAAGAGTAAGACTATATAGTAATTATAATAATAGATAAAGTGTCGAGGCAATCGTTAATGAGCATTAGAATTTGAATAATTATCATTTAAGGTGAAATTGACTGTAAATAATGAGCCTGTTGTTTTTAAATAACGAAGTTAGCTAATGAAAAATCCTTATACCCCGAGTTCAACGGACATTTATCAATTCCTTATTCTTAACATTTTATTTCGCCGAGCAGTTTTTATCATTTGTAGCAGCAGCAACAGCAGCAGCTCTTTTCATGAGATAGTATGGGTATTTAAAAAAGGTACAATAAAACTTTTACCGTTCAATTTTGTACATCAACTTAAAATATTCTTACTTTAAAGTCAAACAGTATGCTAAATCATCTCAACTCGAAGCCCAGTTACTTCTCGATTCGTCCGAGCGCGAAGAAAGAGAGAGACAGAGAGATAGAGAGAGACAGTGAGAGAGAGAGAGAGAGAGAGAGAGAGAGAGAGACGGGAAGTATACATTTATATATATATATATATATATAGACTGATCTCAACGCTCGGTAATTATAATAATTATTTCTTTTTCTTTTCTTTTCCAAATAGCAATAATGGACAATTTTCGCTAATAATACATTAGCGAGTAAAGAGTGGATGCGCGTAAAAATGTGTGTGCCGATAAATTACTTTCCAGGTAGTAGTTTAACAATTTCGATTTCAATTCAGTGGGCCGAAACAGCGGCTCGACCCCACCACCGGTCCCGCTCGCTCGACCAATCTCACTATCCCCGTCTCTTTTTCCCTCTCAGTGTCCCATTTGTCCACATCGATTTCCATCCCCTTGGACGCACACACGTCCAGCAGTTAAATCAAGCCGCACGCGTCCCCATGCATTATAAATGCATTTCTTTATTAGGATCGGGGCATTTCATTTGTCGAGGGCCGAGGGGCTGTGGAGGGGGGCGGAGGGTGGAGGGGCTGGGTGGAGGGTAGTGGGTAGGGGGCGGAGGGACGCGCGGCTGCGTTCGAGCGTCACTCGATTACTGCTACATCGGTCAATACGGAGTAGGCAGAAACACCGGCGAAACAACGAGCCATTAATTTGCCTCCCCGTGTTTAGTCGTCGACGGGTAAATATCATTCCGTAACCGGGAACGTCGTTGTGTCGCGGCCCGCCGATCGATCGGCCCGCTCCTCTTCCTCTACTCGGGCACCGGGGCTGCCCCGTCCTGCCGGCCGCCGACGACCTTCCTTCCGCGCACCGCTCTAACCTAACGATTCTCTCGCGGTGTTATTTCAACGCGATCTCCCCCCCCCCCTCTCCCCCTCTCTATCTCTCTCTATCTCCGTTTCGACTCCCCCGTCACTCGTCACTCGTCCCTTCGCCCGGCCGCCAGTTCTCCGGGAACGCCGATCAGCATCGCCAGCACTCGAGATCCAGAGTCGAGGGCGATATTAACCAACGATATTAATCTTCGGCTCTCGGTCGGGTCGAGTAGCGCGTGGCTTGCGGGAGGGGTCAGGCGCATTATTTCCGCGGCTCGGAGGTACGTCGGGCCGAAGGACGCGACGGGCGCGACAACTTTTCTTTCCCGGGAGGGAGTTAACTTTCTCGAGGTGTAAAGGAAAGCGCGGAGATTTATGATTTGGGCGTTGCTCTCCAAAAATTTTCTGGCGAATGATTCGATTAACGGCCGGGCTAACTGACATTGGACTTTCCCGGTCTTATTCGCTGCTCGGGTGTAAATTAGACGAGTTATCCGAGTCAACGGACTCTTGCCCCGGACATTTCCACCCCCACATTAATAATAATAATTAATAAATAATTAAAGCAGTAGCAGCAACAACAACAGCTACGTTCTTATTCACGTCCGTCGGAAAATCCCGGGAAAGGCAGCCAATAACGTCTTACATTGGGCATAATATTTTCTAACGCGATGAGTACTCCGTCTCGTGTGAAATCGTCTCAGCAGGTAAGAGTCCGCCCCCCCTCCCGCCGGCCTCGCCCACCTCGCCCTACGGGGACGCTGCTCGCTCAATGATCAATGCACTTTATTCGTAGCCAGTTAGTAGGATCGGAGCAGCGCCGTGTATGCCTTCGGCCAGTGCGTTTGGCGAAACTCCGGTGCGGAAGGCAAGGGAAAATCGAAGAAAATCTCATTGGCGAAGGAGGAAAATAGAGCTGGGCTGGGTGGGAGGCGGGAAGCTGTAGCGCAAATTCAACGGGAATCGAGGCTCGGAAGATTCCCACCCGGCAGTCGGTGCGAAGGGATCGAGAGGGACGGCGTCGTCACATCGACCTTTTCCTGATCAAACTCTGCCTCTTTCTCTCTCCCCCTTCCCACCCCTCCCCGCCCAGCCCCCAACGCCACCGGAAGCGCCACTCACTCGACAAAATCATTGAAGATTCAGTCCGCTCGAAGTTTCATTATTGGACAAAAGACACGAGCCGACGTTCTTTGACAATAAGTTCATTTCGATAGCCGTGATTGATTAAAAAGCCGAATTGGCCTAATTCGGCGAGGAGTCGGGGAGGGATGGCCGTTTAAATTTCGCGTCTACACGTTATCCCCGCGTGTAGACGCCGCGGGCGTAACGGTAGTCGGAGTGGGGGGAGGGCCGTTGATATGCTATACAGTTGCGTCGGAGGTGGGTCGGCGCGGAGGGCTTTAGGGGCGAAGAAATTTTTAATTACCAAACAAGCTAATAATATTTGAATAGCATTAATACGAGCGGTGCTTCAATTACATAAAACTTTGCTCAACGAAGCTCGGTTGGTGTGCCCAACTGATGTAATTTTACAATTTCCGGCAAGGCTGCGAATGACTAGAATATTTTGGCTTTTTAGTCTATGCGAACGGGTATGCGTGAATAATAAATTGTTTATCGCTCATAAGTTTAGCCTGGTAATTCGGTTAATTTAATATTCCATAGCGATAAATGCATTTTGACGAATTCAATTTTCAATAGAAAAAGAAGAAGAAGATGAAGATGAAGAAGAAGAATCATTTTCCGTCGCCTTGTGTAGTACGGCTGCCCATGCGAAATAGGCGCAAACTTAGTATGAATAATAATAATAATAATAATAATAATAATGATAATAATGATAATAATGATAATAATGATAATAATGATAATAATGATAATAATGATAATAATAATAATAGTAATAATAATATTAATTCATATTGCGTCGTCGTGTAGATAATTCATTAGACAAAGTTATTTTGTTGTTGTTAGCTTGTATTATTTACCCGAAAGTTACTCATAGAATTTGAATAAACAATTCAATATATTAAACCATAGGGCTTAGGGGCTCGCAATGAATGCTATTGGCAATATGGAATAATGAATTCTTGCCCAATTAAAGCTTACTTCGTATGCTTCGTTTCCGCGATTAAGTAAGAACCGCAGCTTCCTTTAATTGACGAAGAATACGTGAGGGAAATAAATGGCCGTATTATTCAAAAAGAAGCAGTAATATAGATCTTGGGTAAAAAGAGTCTTGATAAAAGCCGCTGCTTTCCTACATAGAGAATTAAAAGGGACTGAGACTGAGACTGAGAAGGAGAGAGCGCAGATGACTGTAGAGAGAGAGAGAGAGAGAGAGAGAGAGAGAGAGAGAGAGAGATAAAGGAAAAAACTTGGTTACTCGGGCATATGGCGATGAATACTAATTTGCTACATTAATCTCTTTGCACTTCCTTATCTGTCACCTTTTGCCCAACACGAGGAATCCGGAGACTTTTCCTTTCTCCTTTAGCAGCAGCAGCAGCAGCAGCAGCAGCATAGTAGTAGTAGTAATGGCGTTGCTGGTGGTGGTAATGGTAGCAGTAGTGGTAGCAGCAGCAGCAGCGATAACAAAAAAAAAAGAAACAAAGACAAAGAACAGTGATTAAATATTTCAGTTACACCGTACCTGGACCACCATATTCCTTAACGTCTATCCCCCCCCCGCCCTCACCAACTCGGCGGATGCGTTCTTACGAGCTCCGTTATTACCTATTCCGATTAGAAATGTTTGAATTATTCTTTCGAGTCATCCGTATTTTACGTAAACGTGATTACGATTCGCAATTCGAGATTCGCGGGATCAGCCGTTGCGCCAAAATCAATTTCGTAGCAAGAAACATTGTTTGCATTTCATATTTCGCTAAACTTCCATCGAATGCGCTTCCGAACGCACGAATCGTAATTTAGAAATTTAACTATATATCAACTCGCCACTACTGCGAATATCGATATTTAGCTTTATCAACAATGTATAAACAATTCTTGCCAATCTCTCTTTTACATTTATTTAACGCTATTTATTATTCAACATAATTATTTGTTTTATTTATTAGCGGATCTTTGTAAAATCATTATCATCTCGGCTTAGATCCGATTTAGATATGTTTTATTGGAAATATTTATAAACAATAGTATTTAATCAACAACGTGGTATTGATCGGACTGCTTTTAGACATTATTTCTCTCTGGAAATATTTGTCTGACGGGCTAACGAAATTAATAACGTATTCAATACCCGAATGTGATTACTACCTCTTAGCTTGAACGCTTTATAAAGATTCGGTTATTCTTGGATGAGAATTAAAATATTTGATTAGAGTAAACAGTGTCGGTAATTGGAAAAATTCTGCATAAAATGATTAATCGCTTAAAGCGATTCGTCGTCCGAAAGGAAACTGAAAATTTCTGCCAATGTCTGTCCTCGGTAGGGGAAACCGGTAAATCTCAAATGGATCTGATTATTTTATTTATCGATTTATAATGCGGGAGGGAAAATGTATTTGTAGTTTCAATAATAATTAGCAATGAGACGTTGCGCTCCAAGGCTCGTTCGAACGTGCTAGAAATTATTCGAAATTCTTCTCACAAGCGGATTAATTTATTTAAAAGGCAAAATGCAAAAAAAGCTGCTTTAATTTTGCGGAATAGAGATAAAAGAGGGATAATATAAAAGGAGGCTGACCACAAAAGAGGGTATTTTTCTTTGAAAGATAAATGGTTGAAACTCACACCCACGAGAAGGGAACGAAAATTTTTTTAAATTCATAAAAGAAAATACTTTAGTTCCTGAGTGTTGAAAAAGTTGAGGGAAGTACGTTAACGGTCACAAGTTACATACTCGATATATCTACGTGCATGCGGGTGAAGGTGGTGGTGGCCGCGGTGGTGACGCTCGGGCAAGTAGGTAGGCGCGCGTGTGCGTGTGCGTGTGTGTCGTCGAGCCTCGTCCGACAGAGGCACCGTCCGACCGAACTCGGCATTTATACACGTACGCGCGCGCGCGCGTATACGTACGTATAGGTAGGCTATCTGGAAAACTTTAAGCGTACTTGTCGCAACTTTCTTTGCACTCGAGAGCTGAACTTTTCCTTCTAAACATTTTAAAATTGTATACTGTCTACAATAGTATTTGTCTGGGCCACTTGTATCGTAGGGTCAAATATTATATCTTACCGAGAGCTTTTCATTCCCGCGCGCATAGATTTTAATTTCAATGAATTTATTACGAGCCTTATTAAAATTTCGTCTAACGAAAATCTAATAAAATAAGCAGACGCTTTAATTATTTATTACCGGCACCTGATTGAAAATTAATACGGCTTCGTCCATGGAATATTAAATGATTGTCTTTGCCATTTTCTTGGACAGAAGATTAGAGTTTTTAATTTAATAAGCATATAAGAATGTGTAATCCCTCGTCGAAAGAAAATTATAGAATAAATATTTACCTTTCAATAATCGACTTTCGTGTTATACGGAGACTCTCACCTGGCTGCTTGCCTCCCCCGCACCCGACCCTGCTCGCCTACATTAACGGAATAAAGGGGAATTATAAATTTCCGTCCCGAGTGTAAAATTTATTCGTAAGCCAGAGATGAGTTATTACGATACAATAGCTTTTCCGAGGACTTTTTTCTTACTCTACGGAGATAAGTGATTCCGTAATAATTTAACTCACTGTCGCACTGGCCTTCGGTAATTATCTGTTAAGATTATTGTATTGGTAATTCTGTAAGGCATTGCAGTGGTTGCGGATTTTACTTAGACTTCCGTGGGCAAGTGATCGATATTTCTAAATTATTTATTTAAGCGAAGCCTCTTCCGCCGGACAAAAGTCCGTTTTTAGTCTAAGTCCGCCCTAAGTAAGAGCTTCTTATGCATGTAAAAGCTCATGAAATCACTAAGACTCAGTTAAGTAAGGAGGGCGAGTGTAACGCCTATAAGAATTAATTGTTTAACGCGATTCGGCGAGATGTTTAGCATTGATCGGTGAAAATGCAAAATGCCTTCGGATCTATAAATACGGATCTACTGCCGGTTATCCTGCTAATGAAATACATACAAACTTTTACGAGAGCGATTTCACGTATTGGAGAAGCGTTTGCAATCCATACAGCCGACTTTTATTTATATTTCATCGATCCACGATTTAATTTACTCGACACGAGCAGAAAGACAATGTGACGAGCAAGTCCCCTCGGCAAGCAAAACAACCTTTATCCGGTTCCAAATGAAAACTTCAGTTTTAGTAAATATTGTCTCGGAATAATTCCCATACAAGTTAAGTATTAGATGGCGAAAGCCGCCTCTGGATCTCGTTAAAATTTCTACTTAACGAGATTTACGCCCCGGGAGCAGGAATCTTAGCGCGACGAATACGCAATAACGAGGACTCTTTTATCCACTAAGGATACATTGGTCCTTTATTCCTAAGCGGAAGTCACGGAAGTCACGGAAGTCACGGAAGTCACGCGCCACGCTACATGCATCATTAAAAATAGAAGAGCTTTTAAGCGGTCGCTTAAATATATTATTATATCGTTATTTCTAATTACGGGAATATCAAGATCTCGGGGATACGAATAGGACCGATGCCTGTAGAATGTTAATTAATCGAGATAATCGCCGTTCTGTTTAGGATAAATATTTAATTCTGCGCATTTGTCGTGCTAGAGCTCGCTGAATGCCGATACAGCGAGTGCATGGCCGCCAAGTCCGGGCTCCTAAGCTCCGTCGTATCATTATGTCGAATGGGCATATTCGTGCCCGTCGCCCCTCCTCCCGGATTACCTTTCGAATACCAACTATTTGGATTGGCTAAGGATACAATTTTCTTATCATAACTGAGGCGGACGTGCCAGAGAGCGTTGCTCTCACCTGCCAATGACGACTTCTAATGCGAGTCTGAGTCATCCATAACGAATACGAACGAGCGATGAAAAAATTCGCCGAAATTCAAATGACAAAAAAGTTCTCGGGCAAGTGCAACTCGAAATGAATAATAATCTAAGTGGCTGCGCGGCCAAAGGAGCAGGCAGCAAGGAGCAAGGAGCAAGGGGTGGATGGGTGCGGGTGCGGGTGTGGGTGTGGGGGGCGAGGATTGGCCAACAATGGCGCGGTAGGGAGGGGGTAAGAAATTCGTGTAATTGCGCGTAAGTTCTTTAATGAGATTGAAGTGCGATATGAATAAAAAAAAAGGGGCTGATGGGGGGTGTGGGGAGGGAATGAAAGGAGAGACGGGATGGGCGCGGATAATGGGAGTAAGCGAGGCGGATATGCGCAGCAGAGGAGCGAGCGAGCGAGCGAGCGAGCCCGTCTCTCTCGGGTTGGGCGGGAGCGAGGGGCGAACGACTTGTCGGAGGGAGGGGTGGGGGCGAAGGACCGCAAGGGGACTGGGAAGAAACGGCGCGAACGAGGGAACTTCAACGCCGAGAAAAGGAGTGGCGCCCGACTAATTAACATAATTGGAATCACTTTTGACCATAACTGCCGAGACGTATGGATGCAACGGCGACAAGAAAGTCGGCCGCGCTCTCTCTCTGTCTCTCTCTCTCTCTCTCGGCATCGGAAGCAACGTCGAGGACCGGAGAAAAAAAACTTTTTAAAGCAGTTTCATCGACTAATTTTCGCGTCGGGGTGGGGTTCGGAAGGTCGGGTGAGTATGCGCCCGGAAGCAGAATCACAGAATCACAAGTGAGAAGCGGCGAGTGCCGTTTACGAGGAGCTAAATTTCACTCGACACGAGTTCCCTCCCTCCCTCCCTCCCACCCTCCATCTACCCGCTGTCCGTAATATCGTGAAAATTGATAGTTTGAGCAAAACTTTGCTCACGCGCTGCTTGCAACCAAATTGCAAAGAGATTCTCCCATTCTTCTTACTTCTTAGCGAGCAGCTGCTGATGGTGGTGGTGGTGTTGGTGGTGGTGGTGGTGGTGGTGCTGATGGTGGTCGTGGTCGTGGTAGGGGCGGTGGTGGTGGTGGTGCTCCCGTTCCCGTTCCCGTTCCCGCTCCAGCTTCAGCTCCCGCTACCACCTCGGACTTTCTTCATTTTAATTAAAATTCTTATTTAATCGATTGATTTAATTAACTGCTTTATCCCACGTATAGCCCTACCCCCTACCCGCCCTCTCCCTACGGCATACGGACCCAGCACGTATTAATGCCATTATAAAATATCGTTCCCATTATAAGTGTTGAATACTGACAAATTGACGAATATTCGTTTATTTAATCATTCGCATTAACCGAAAAACAGCTAATCGAGCTCTCGGAACCGTTTGTAATCCCGCCTCTCGCCCCCTAATAAATATTCCCACACAGTGGACTATTAATTTTATAGAAAATTCACATTAAAACGAATGGGGTGAAGGAAAGTATAGGAAAAATCATGGATTTTATTTACCGAAGCGATATCATAATCATTCTCAACTAATTTGCATTGTAAAAGTAAACGCGATTATTAACGACGGAGAGTAATTTATTATATCATTCAGCTGAAATCATACCCTCAAATCCCTATTATTATGCTGCTTTCGAGCCTCTCCCCCCCCGCCCCCCGTACCCCTATCACTCCCGCCCCACCTCACTCTCGTCCCAATACAAATGCAATGCTACTGATGAATATTGCATCAGTGTGCACTCGATGCGGTGTAATTATGGACTGATTTACTTTACGTACGTGGAGAAATTAGTATTGATACGATCTGTATTTGCTCGATACTGCTCGATGCTCCCCATACGGAAAATCTGAATCTTATATATATATATATATTATCAACTTATGTGCATGGGATTTAGTCGGGCTTGATGCATCGCGTCATACAACTAACATTCATGCGAATGACAATTCATAAAAATAGTGTAAAAAATATTTTGGACCTGCTGCTGAACCTGCGCGTACGCGGATGTACAGGGGGAGAGGTTTATTGATAAATCGACTGACGAGCAAAGACAATTTTGAAACGTACGTCTCCTAATTTGCAGTCCATCATTATCCATCGATGTTTAATTAAATCTTTAATTAAAGGCAAAGGGTCATGAGAATTTAAGTAGTTTTGAAAGTTTCACTAATAATTCAAGGGGACGGAGATTTTTATGATATATTTCGCTCGTCCCTTCGTGAACTGATTATTGACAAAACTTTTGCGAAATTGCAAATGATATTTTCTGTTCTATTTAGTAAGGAAAAATGATGTTTAGTCGTTGGTCAGAGCGACTCGTGTACAATTTATATTTATAAGCAATAAATATACAATTTATGAAGTTGCAAGGTACGAACGGCTAATATTGAGCTTAGAAAGCATGCGGTTAATTTCCTTTGCAGATTTTTGCATGACCTCGTAAACAATATGAACTTATGGATTATCAATAATACTTAGCGCTATCGCCCTCCTTTTGCTTTTGCTTTTGCTTTTTATTATCAGAAAATTACAATTTCATTTCAGCTTGAGTTATTAGCATAATAGTTTCACGTGACTTCTTGCTCGTAAATAAATATTAAGACAAGGAGCAAAAGAAGCTATCTTGTTAACTACTAAGTTACGATCTTCATTATAATTATGAAGAAAGTTTTTCTGCTCATCAATATAAGCGAGTTGTCTTTATTATCGAGAATCAGGTAAAGTTGTTATTCGTTAAACTAGACGAAGACTGAAATACAATATCACTTCTTCTTCTTCTTCTTCTTCTTCTTCTTCTTCTTCATCTCCTTCTTCTTCTACTTCTTTTTATTTATTTATTTAGATTTTTTTTTTATTTAACGATGGTAATCATCTCCGATGTCTTAATTCAAGGCCGCGTCAGTATATCAAATTGGAAAATAACTAAATCTGGCGAATCAAATATTTTAAAATGCCCGAGCGCCCGTATAATTTAGTCTAAAAAATATTCATGAAGTATTAAAAAGCCTCATTAAAAACGTAGAATATTTTATAATTTCTTTACGGTAAATGGGGAATTTCATCGCAAAGGAATAATAAATGTAGCTGAAACATTAATAATAATTGTTGCCTTTAATTGGATTTAAAAGTATAAACACGATTAAATTTTAATTGTATTTCGAAGGTATGGCTGACCTCCTGGATCCATTAATATTTAGATACAGTGTGCGTGTGGGTGGGTGTGAGAGAGGGAGCGAGAGAGTGAGAGAGAGATTTTATTTTGTTGGAGTTTTTCATGTTTTTCTTACTTTTTAAGCTGTAAATATTTAATAATGTGGAAGAAGAGATGCTGTAATTCTTCATTGTCAAAGGCAAGTAAGAAACGGAGAGGATATAAAATTGTCTATCACCGGGACAGGAAGGAAGTTATTGGGGATCTCGCGAGCATATGAGTATACGAAATCATAAGCGTCTTGAAGAACATCTTGGATTTGCGATCGAGAGAGAATCGAAGAAATCCAGCTACTATGTATTAAAATCTTAACTGGGATTGGCCATTGAAAAGTCATTGAATAAAGGAGTTAATAGACGTGGTGCTGGCCGGTGAGGCCGGCCATATAGGGTTCGGTGGACGTCCGCGGCGAGAGCTTTAGCCCCCCCCCCTAGTTGAACAGGACTTTAAAGCCATAAAGCCCGATTAGTTTGGCCAAGTGGTTTAGTGGACCTTTGGGAATCGCCGTCATAAAACTCTTCCCGTCGCTTAGTTTGCACGCGAATCTCCGGGTTTCGGTTGAGCCAGCAGCAGCTGCTGCTGGTGGTGGTGCTGCTGCCGCTGCCATACCGTTGCAAGCCAAGGCTTTACGATATACTCTCAACTTTTGTCTCCATAGACCTGTTGAGCTCGGTCGAGCGGAGGAGCGGAGGAGGAGCGGCGGAGTCCGCGACGAGAGCCGCACAAAGGGCGCGAGGGCGGCCGGGCTAGAGGGAGGGATGAAATTGCGCGGGCCGCGGAGGGCGGGAAGCTGCGCGGGCCGCGGAGGGGATCGGAGCGGTGGGTAGGCAAAAGCCGTATCCACCGGACGACACGTGGCGGCATTTGCATTTTTTACCGCAGCTATCGTGTTTTTAACATCCCCCAAAGAATATAGAGGCAGAGGCCGGGTCTATAAACACAGCGATCCAGCAGCGCGCACGGAGGCTCCTGAGCAAAATAAAGCACCGACCGGGAGCCATTGTTTTTGCAGGACTCTTTTTCGAGGCAGCCACGGGCGGCTCTCGTCGATGATGTAGTAGAATCCTGGCGCTCGATAAGAATTTGCATAAATGAGAAGCAATATGTTAATTCCAATGACGCAAGTAGATCTGAAAAATGGGCTTTCGGGGTGATGCCGACTATTCCATTTCTTAATACCACTATTTATCAAGCCGCTCAAGAATGAAACAACATTTATTCCACGCTCCATGATTTATTGCACGAATCCACTTGCAATGACTTTGGCGCAAAAACGAGAACCACCACCACCACCACCACCACCACCACCATCACCACCAACGCAGCATCGCAACAACAACGACGACGACGACGACGACGACGACGACGACGACGACGACGACGACGACAACGACAACGACAACGACAACATCAAACAACTGCAGCAAAAGCCATGGAAAAATATCCCAATTATCGCCCTATGACTTTCTTCCTCTTACTCAGAGGACCACATTTTTATAACATTTTTTCACTCTTTAAGCGGCTTTTTTTCTTCTTCTTCTTCTTCTTCTTCTTCTTCTGCTTCTTCATCTTCATCTTCTTCTTCATCTTTTTCTTCTATACGACGAATAAGTAAAGCTATAAATTTTACAAGAGCATAATACTTCTAAGCACTGCTAATGCTTCGGATAAAAAATTTATTATCGCAAATCTCTTCCGTAATAAGTCCTTTATTTAACCTGCAGGAACAATTATGGCTCCGTCGTATCCGGGGCGGGGAGGGGGGATTTTGACCTTCCTGCATTTATTCCATTCTCTCTACATCCCTCGAAATCGCCTAGAAATACGCGACCAACGACCGGAACGCGAATCTGCTTCTGGATTTTTCAATTAAGCAATTATATAAAAACCGTTGTTATTTATACAATTAATAACGTTACATTAATAACATTTACTTCATGTAAGTTGCTTCAAAGGAAAAGGTAGCATTTATAACTATTACGTATTAACAAATTAGAAAATGTATTTTAATTGACGATCGGGAAGATAAAATAAAAAAAAAATAAAGGTCCCGCGCGGCATATTTGAAAATGAAATTAAACAAGCGACTTGACGTGAACATAAAATTTCAATTACAATTCTTCCCTTGAATCCTCTACCATGAATATTTCATATTTGTGAATACGCGTGCATAAACTCGAGAGAATTATTTTGTTTAACAATAAAGCTTTAAAGAGATTCGGTCGAAAGGTGCTATAAATAAATAAGCGATCCGCCTGCGCTATTTGCCTAACTAACGTTAAATTCAATTTCTCTCCGCCTAATACCTATGTACGCGCGTGTGTCCGTACGTATGCGTATGCGAGCGGGCGTTCGGATCCGCGTAACGATGTAACGTTCCTTAATCAATGTATCGGGGCCCATGATACATGAGATATTTTAATATTTCCAGAATGTCAATATAAATTCGTGCTTCCGAAATTTATTGCGTTTTAGCATGAATAATTCATAAGGCTCAAGCATCTAAAATGCGTTGTTAATGCTCTTGCTTATTTGCCTTTCGGGGCTTAATTTATATAAATCCACATGAAACATTCAGATCGAAAATGTATTACACGGTCCTCCTGTCCCAATGAATTTTTTCCCCGAATTAAGTCCCGCGAGAAGCTGAATTTACTGTATCCACCACGACATTGAAATTACATTATTTCCCCATGATTTATCGTATCGCGATATTTTAAAAAGTACCCCTAATCTGTAAAAAAAGTAAAGTACGATGCGACGGAAATTTAGAAAAAATGTTTACAATCGCAAGCTGGAGTTTGCAATTTCCCAAATGAATGTGGAATTTATAAATATCATTGACATGCTCTGCTCCCAACACAATTCCACGTGTCCTCAATTCATCATTTTGCCGTAGAATAAATTCTATCGATCCTTCAAGATCAATCAAGCTTACGTGTAATGAGAGGAGAGAGAGAGAGAGAGAGAGAGAGGGGGGGGGAGTGCAAAATCGTATACTCCTTTCGGTATGGCTGTTTACGTAAAAAGGATGATTGCGTGTCGTAAACGTCCTGGGCAAGTAGGACATATTTTCGGTTACTTGTAAATCTCTGAAGTTTCTAAAGGTTACGGTCTCGCATGCTTAAATGATTCGTTTGCAGCGGTTTTCGGTACGGAAAGGCCAGGAATCGGGATCGCGCGCCTTCCCAGTTGAGCGGACCCTAGCAATAACCCACCCAACCACCCCCGCCCCCCCGGGCCGGCAATAATGAGCTCGTGTACGTAAGATACGTAACGAGTACGTTAAAAGCTACGCGAGGGGCAATAAATATCTCTGGCAACGGGTGTGCGAATAATGCGAAACGTCAGCGGCAGGGGGAGGGGTTGCGTAATATAAGGGAATTGTTTAAAAGTAAAAGTATTGTCGGCGGAGCCCGCAACCGCTTGTCGGACCTCGGGATTTATTATTTCGGCTCTCGTGGCCATGAAAATGGACTCGTGAATACAATTTAGGCATAGAGTGATTGGGCGGGGTGGAGGGAGGTGCAGGGGTCGGAAAGGCTACGCACAGGTTTTTAGAGCATGTGTGCGTGTAATGCGTCATTACTGGGAAATAATGAAAAATCTAAGTGAAACAAGGGGAAGGGGTCCGAGGAAGAAGTTTGTTAATGCGCCGAAAGTTGGCAATAAAAGCCGAGGCGAAGAAAAACAACGTAGAAGTGGGGTGGTAGGAGGTGGGGATGGTGCGGGGATGGGGTGGGATCGCGGAATGTCGGCGTTGCATCGGCGGCTGTGAAAGTGGGAAAGAGCTCGGGGATATTATTCGAGACAATCGTAGCTAGGTGAGCGTGTAGGCCTAAATGAACACGACAATGCGGCCTCGAAGGTGCGCGCGGCCTCCTTTGATCGCGAGAGCTCCGGCTTTCCGAATCGCCGGCGGTGGGGTCGATGCGAGGGGTTGACGCTCTCTCGCTCCCAGCCCGACGCGGATCCCCTTTCGCGGCCCTCCCCGACGCACGCACCCACCCACTCACCCACCCACTGCCGACGTTGCCATCGCCGCTCTAGACTTTTTGCCGTCTCTCTCTCTCTCTCTCTCTCTCTCTCTCTCTCTCTCTCTCTCTCTCTCTCTCTAGCTACCGGATCGGCAACCCTAGCCGACGGGATCCTCCTCCCTCGCCCCGCAGCGGTCGAATCGGGACCGGCGGTGGGAGGGAGCTTCTTCGAGCTTCTTCGACTCCTACCTATCGACCGGAGACTCGCGGACGTGGCAGTGACTAATTATTTAAGGTCTCGCGGACTCCCCTCCCGAGCTCTCTCCAGACCTCCCTCCTCCACCTCCTCCCGCCATCGACTTCCATCGTTCTTTGGGTCCTGCTGGCACCGCTACCTGGTGCCGGCTCCTGCTATCCCTCTCTCTCTCTCTCTCTCTCTCTCTCTCTCTCTTTCTCCCCCTGGCATTCATTTATTTTTCCCCCGTGACTGCATTTCTCCGGAGAACCGAACGAAACACTTATATGGACTTCGTCACCGCTCTCCGTTCCGCCGGGTTATACCGCTACGCAGCCATTGTTTTGCTACCGGCGTGCTGAGCGCGGGCGCGCGCCCGCGCGCGCCTCCGCCCTATTAGCAATTCAAATAGGCGGCAATTTTTTGAGCGCATTTTTGACCTCCTGTATCGGCCGGCTCTTTGTGTCTTCGGACTCTCGCCGGGGATCGGGCCGAAACTTCATCCTTATTAAGCCCGCCCTCGCCGTACCAAGGACTCCCCCTCTATCCCTCGCCTCCTCGTTTCTTGTTGGTTTTCTCGTTTCTCCCTCCATCCCTCCGCCACCCCGCCCGTTTCGCCGTGTCTCCTCGGCCCTCCCTGCGGCTCCTTCCCCACGATACCCCTCCCCCCTCCGCCGCTACCTCTGCCGCGGAGATCTTGATCCCGGTAATTGCTCGCCTAACGACTTATTAGTCCGAATATTACTATTGCGCCGACCGACCTCACCTCGCCGACCTCACCTCAACGACCGACCGACCGACCGACTGACCAACCGACTGACCAACCGACCGACCGACTGACTGACTGACTCCCCTTGCTTACCGATTTTTCTTTCCCCATGAAAAACGTCGACTTCCTCGTCTTTATTATTCGATCCCGGTCGCGTGCTCACCCCGGGAGGCCAACGCCTTTAAAATCTTCAACGCGCCAAGCTAGTGCTCCTAACGAGCGATTATCTCCGATTTCTCGCATCTACCTACCTACCTACCCCCCCCCCCCCTCTCGCTCTCCCGCTCCCTGTCTCTCTCTCTCTCTCTCTCTCTCTCTCTCTCTCTCTCTCTCTCTCTCTCCAACAGTATTTGCCTTTATTCTCGTCCTCGACCACTCGACTCCCGCCGTTTACGCATAGGCTCGCCTCTGATAAATCTGCCCACCCGCCCATGAATTTCAAAGCACTTAATGCGAAGTCTGACCTTCTTTCCCAGCGCTTAATATTCCCACAACGGATTTTCAATATTCACAAGCGAATTATATCTAGATTTGCATGTTACACGTAAACATTTTTAATATCCAAATGCTCAAAGCTCCGTTTCTTACATTATTCCGACTTTCATCTTATCCAATCGCCTACCTAAACCTATTTATTCATTTATTCATTTATTTATTTATTCATTCATTTATTTATTTATTTATTTATTTATTTATTCATTAATACTAATACCTCTTAGCTACTAGCTATTTGGCTTTAAAACGAAGCGATTCCCTTATTTTCTTTATTAATTACTGTATCTGAAGAAGAAGAAGAAGAAGAAAAAAAATTTTTAAAAATATCCACTCTTTGCTCTTTGTTGTTTCTCATTGTAATAATCTTTTACTGTTCGAGTTAGACGGTTAACTAGTGGCATTGTGGCAATGTGTTTTGTGATTATTAGCAAAAGGAATGAGTAATTTTGTTTCTCATTTACATGACAATCGGAGCATTATTTCTAGTTACATTGTAATAAGTTTTATCACGAAATTCGCAGGCATTAATTATACTATAATATTTCGAGCGGCATAGATAAATAATAAGTTTATACAATTCCATCTATTCTTCTTCAGATTTATTAGCTCAGATAATAATATTTAATAAGCAAACGCATATTACGATGCGGGATGAGTAATTTTAATTTTTCTCATTAATAATCCCGGCATTTTAAACATTTTCGTATAAAGGGCTTTATTTTTGCTATTAAAACATTAACAATTTGTACTGTTAAAGTATATAACATTGTAATACAATCTTAAATGTCTATAAAAGTTTTTATATTAACATTTCGTTTTATTGTCGGTGCACTGCAATTTACATATAATTATATTAATAATTCGAATTATTGTCCGTACGTGGGTGTGCGCACGTGTACGTGCAAGTGGATGGGCCGGTGCCTGTGCGTAGTATGTACATAATGAGCATAGGAAATGACTTTGATTCGCGTACAATATTTTTAATTTTACTCGTCATCCTCTAGTGTACGTGTACAACGTAAAACGGAGAACATAAAAACAAGAGCAGCAGCATGTTTTTTCATGACCTTTTACCTTTCCTCGATAATACACACGTTTATACAGATAATGCTTAACCAATTATGAAATGTTTAAATGCTACACAATATAAAATATTACTAATGCATTGTTTTTATAAAAATAATTACGATTCTCTTGTGATTAAATTAATACTTAAACTCTTTAATATCTCGGAATCTCGTATTCTAAAGCCTTTTATGTTAATGCGTACGACTTAAATAACCTGAAACAAGTAAGATGATGTAATAATTTTTCTGTGACGTTTCGTTTTACAGGGTTTTTAAAATAATTTCATATATATATATATATATATACATTTCATAAGAATATCCTTTAAAACAAAAATTTAACGATTACATGTCATTTTGTTTTATTACATGCATTCGAAACATAATCTCATAGATTTACTTTATCTTCGTGCAGATAGATTTTCTAACGGAGAATTTACTAAGTAATTGGTAATAATTATAATGATGATACTACTACTACTACTGCTGCTGCTGCTGCTGCTGCTACTAGTACTACTACTACTACTACTGATAACACTATGCATGTTAGGATACGTATATATGAAAGTGAACAAATAATATATAACTCGTTCACAAACTACAGAATAGATAAATTTATTACCTGGATTTCACTAAATTATCCGATATGTATCTGATTTCGTATTTCTTATGTTTTGCCTCATTCAGTAGGTAATCGTTATAATTACAGTTTCGGTCTTCCATGCTTTCCGTATTAGTATGTTGAAAAGAAAAAAGATAAAATGAATCTAATATTTGGCATTGTAATTATCCGAGGATATTCATGCGATTTATACGTATAAATATACGTATATATGCGTGCGTACATCTACGTATTAATGTAATAGGCCGTGTGCAATAATAACATGGAAATTGTATAATATGTATCGAAAAGCATACATTTATCGGTGGATGTATTACTATAATTAATTCCCGATCGTTACTAAAGTACACGTAAATTGCGAATTCTGCGTATATTTGAAAAAGTATAAAACTACCATTTGAATTTTGGCCCAGGACGTCTTCAAGCCCGTTGTCAAACACTAGATCTGCTAGGTATTTATTATTAAAAAAAATTTGTAATTTTGTCGAGATCACATTCGCCGCGATAATGCGGAGGCATTATTTTGTATAGGTATTTATAAGACGGGAGACGCGCGTGTAGGTAATTGCGGGCGGTTCTCCCTTATCATTGAGTACGAAACGGAGCTTAAAGTCGCAAAAGAAACGGGTGCAGATGTATTTAGTCCTAAAGAGCCGAAGTGTGTATAGTAAGTGTATGCAGTTAATCTCCGTTTGAACGGAATGAGAGTAAAATATCTTTGCTCTGCTGCTATCTCATTCTTCCGTTCTCATCTACAATGAGCATGCGCTATGACAGAAGACAAAGTAACAATCCGCATAACAACTCGTATATCAACGCCAATACTTTCTCCACTAGCCTTGCCTCTCCTCTATTCTAAGATATGTCATCCACTGACTTACCTGCACATTCCTTGAAAATGATTAATTACTGCGCGTAGTCAGCAACTTGCAATTATTATACGATATTACAATATTCCGTAATACATCCCGCATACGCTATATGCACACGCATATATATATATATATATATACTACGTATGCAGATAATGATTTTACAGGATCATTAAAAAGCAGTTACGGAGCGTGAATGCCGATGAATGATCCGAATAATATAGATAAATGCGTATTTGCTTTTTTAAACGTAACTCGTATTATTTTTCATTGCCGTAATTCCGAAACAAGTACATTATTAACGCAAATAACGTGTTTTTTTTTTTTTTAATGATTAACATTACTATTACTGTCGATATTATTTACGGGCTGAAAATTTATTACGTTAAGGTGAGTTTAGATAAAACGCTTGAATTACACGGGATCGATAGAAGAATAGATTGAAAATTTATAAGATTTCATTAGTATTTATCTATCATTGAATTATTATTCATTGTAGATCCCGATACGCCGTGGCTCATATGTAATTGCGTGATATTCTACTTTACGATTGCAAATCTAGAGTTATGAATTTATGATAATTTCATTGGAATGCTTCGGTTAGCCGGTAATGAATATAATTCGGTATTACTTTCCCTATTGCTTTCCCTGTTTAGGGTAAGATCGTAATTACGTACTTCGTCTGGCTAAGAGGATAAATGAGGGCCGCCGAAAAGTTGTTAGACGTTCATAGACAAACAATTATTGATTGTTGCGTCTAATTAAAAGTTGCCGTAGCGGATGGCGTTTGTTCTGGCAAATAAAGCTACAATCCGGCCTTAGGGATCCTTAAGGACGGGACGTCCCGCCTTTAATTACCTATTAATTACCAATGCGGAGATGCGCAATGGCGCCGTTACGTGTAATGGCGAGAGGGTAAGATTGTAGGAATAAAATTGCCGAAGGATCGCCGAGACTGAACTGCTCTTTGTCGAGCTCGAGGTGAGCTTAGTAGATCCGTGGATCCTCCTTGGCGCTACGAACTACCACCGAACAAAGTAAATTCGATTGGCGCTCGTGTTATCGGCAGTCGTAGAACAATCCTTAATTAAGTTAAGCCGAGTCTTCGGACGGCCCTCGTCACCACCGCCATCCCACACACCCCCATCCCCCGTAGAATCTATAGAAACTATTCTTGATTTACGCTGATGAGCCAACAAGTTGCCGACGAGTTGCGGCATTCGCCTCCAACGGCTCGCTTTGATAAGAGTCCTGGACATCCTTGCAGCTGGCAGATTTATCGCGGTCCAAGGAGCCGCCGATTGATGCTCCAGGTAAACAAGGCACCTGGGGAATAACCGCCACCACTCGGACCGTCTCATTTTTGTTCGCGTTTACAACCTAAAACCGCATTCCCGTATCGACGCAAGTGTCGATAAAACAAACGAAGGCCAATCCCGTGAAAACGAATGGAGACTGACGATGCGAAAAAGTATTTGCAAATTCGAGACGGAATATAACGGAGTATGAGCGGAACTTCGATCGAGAACGAGAAATGTGCCTTCAGTGCTTCGTTATTATTTAAAATGCCTTTGACGGGGATTTGTCGGGTCAATGCAGTAACCCCAATACAACCTAAGACGCAGGAAGGCCTATAATCTTTAGGGATAGACAACCACTGCGCATCCGATAATGATAATAATAATAATAATGACGATGATGGCGATGATGACGATGATGATGATGATGATGATAATAACGCGATAATAATGCCATAATAATAATCGAGTTTTCGGGTAACTTTGAGGCCGTAATAATAGAATTGTAATGTAAGCTCCATGGTGATTAACGAGGATAATTAATATGGCTTCGCAGCATCCACATTTGATCTGTAACAATGAAACCGCATAGGCAGATAAATTGTCGCCGGTATACGTTTTTAAATTAATCTCCGACGAGTTCGCAATAACGTCGCTATTGAATTACCCGATTTAGCCATTCGAACCTCTTGTCGACGACCTTATTTTACGGTGGTTTATTCGCTCCGCGACTCCCTTGCGCGACAATCCGTCGAAACAATAACGAGACGCCACGTCATCATCGGTGCGCCAGAGCTTCTGAAATAATATCGATAAAGCGCAGGACAAGCGTGTAGAGCCGGAAAATCCGAGTGATCCGAGTGATCCGAGTGATCCGAGAGCCCACTAAATACCTGTATTATTACAGCTTTCTCGGTAATTGCGTACAACTTACTTTCGTCGTATTTGTATTTACATTCGATTGGATTGGCCAATCGAAAGGGCTCAATCAGAGGTAGTTGTTGGGGTACTTGGGAAGGAAGGAAAAGGTTCTCGAGGCAATTGGAGCCAACTTCCGTCATCGTTCGTGTCTGGATAAATGGAAAGTGCAGCAGCTTGATTGAATTCGTCAGGAAGAGCGAATACATCGACGGAGGAGGAGGAGGAGGAGGAGGAGGAGGAGGAGGAGGAGATGATGATGAAACGACGAGTGGATTGCGGTTCGGCGAACCTCGTACACGAAGCCAAAGAATCGGGAATTGGGAAGAGAGACCCGAGAATCCTGAGCTTCTTACCAAGTGCCGGGAACCGGATAATTGCCATTAGTCTGGACATTAGTAGCCCGATGTATTGGTAGTTACGATTACCCGCTAAGGTTTTCCCTCGGATAAGGCATTGGAGGGCGCCGGGAGTAAGGGATTTCAATCCGACTCCGCTGGGAGATAGACAAGGATGCTGGATCCGACTGCCGGTTATTATTTCAGATGCGTTTAGGAAATAAGCCGAGCGCCGACACGCGGATCTGTTTTATTCATCGTGGTCCATTGTAGTTCGCCGGGGGTCAGTGCTCCCCCGTGTTCCGGGATAGCCTCGTCTCGGTGGGCTCGGTCACTCAGTGGCTCGGCCACGGGCTCTGGCTCGGGCTCGGGCTCGGGCTCGGGAGCTTTTGGATCTGCTTCGGGAGCTTGAGGGAGCGCCCCCTGAGGATGATGCCCACGCCGAGGAAATCCGAGCTCCCCGCGGGGAGCTCGGACTTCTAACCGACCGGCACTTCTTTGCCCGTGTTTACGGATAAACTCCTCATCCAACCCCCTCCCCCACGCTAAATCTAACACTCGAATAATTAGCATATATGCGTTATTAGACAAGTTGTTTACTGAATGTTCAAGTGCCGTTCTTGCCGTTGCTCTTGAAAGTTAACAGATTCGCTTTTTATTCACGGACGATGGGAAATTCTCACTCCCACGCTCTTTTATTTTCGACTATTATTTCGTTACTATAACGAAACCGCGAATGCTAATGTTACAACTACATTGTTAGGGAGTGCCTACCGCGTAGCCGATTATTCAAATGAAGATAGAAAAGGGGGTAATAATAACGTATTGATACCGTGTCCGCTATTATACTTGTTGGGCTCCATTAACATTCTTTGCTTGCAAACCTCTATTTGCAAATCACATTATCATCTCTCGTGCGCTTTTCCATTTAATAATTTAACATGAGCTTTTCTTCTCTCGGTAGGCTCATGCTCTTGGTTTAAAAAGTATCTATTCGTCAAGGGATAGGGTTAGGGATAGGGATAGGGATAGGGATAGGAGTTTAATTAATTTTTGACGGAGACTCGATAAGAAATTAGCGAATTAATGCCATTCCGTATTTTCTTATTCTGCTGAGACTATAATACGTGAGATTTAAGGCCGGAGCAGTAAAACGTTTGGGAATCGAAGGATTCCCACTCGATTGCTTGTGTAAAATATGAATAATGTCATTAAAAAGAAGGGGGATCGAGGATGAAAAAGACGTCACTGAGCTTATTAATCGCTAAATATTTAACAGCATTCATGTATAATCAATCATCTCGGTGAGCCGTCACTCGGTGAAATTTTTAATAAGGTAATGAATAACCTTACAATGAAATAACTTATTTACTCATGATTTATTGCGTAGTTATGCGATCTTCGGGACGAAACACCTGCACGTATTAGCAATTGCGGTTTACTTTACATCAGCTACTTAATTAGTAATTAGTATGTTTAAAGAGCCGCTGTTTTAGTCCGCAAAATAAAGCAAGGCTTTGATTAACTCGTTAATCGAGTGATGGATTTACTTAAAAACGTTGCGTGTATTAATACGTGCAGGATGGAGGATGATCGAAGGCGCAGTCGACTGTGATCGTAACGAGATCGAATATCGGCGTGACGCAGGTCTCGCTAACGGATTTTTATTACTAGTCCCGCTTTCAAGACGGAGACGCGAGCCTAATTGACATGATTTTTAACATCCCTTTTAAAATCGTGGACGCGTTATTTGCGCATGCCCGTCATCGGCGCGAGGGAAAAAGAAAGGACAAAAGGACAGCGTGGGCTTCGGTTCATTAGGCTCAATCGATAATTCAAGCTCTACTAATAGAATATAAATAATAACGACGTGACGGTTATTGGCATGGTTTGCGTTTGCGCGCAGAATCCCGAAGAGCGATCCATAAATAAATAAATAAATTATCCTAACGATTTCATGTATAAGATACAATGATTCCCGTAATAAGGATATCCGCGTAATAGACTACAAATCTTCGCTTTAAACTCGGTATCTCGGATCTGAATCGACTCGTCCAAAACATACTTGTCGGAATACCTTGTCTATTTAACACAAATCATGCCTCGAGGCTGCCGGGTAATTATCGACTCTCTCTCTCTCTCTCTCTCTCTCTCTCTTGAATGAATACGTTATTAATGAAATTATGTCTCAAATATAATTCAATGCAATCTAGCGGTATTTCCGCAGCCGACTCTCTTTGATTACACTCCCGTTGCATTCGTATCGAGATAACCGGGCAATCGATGATAATTCATGGTAAACGGGTACTTTACATCCAGCGTCGTTTCAACGACAAAAGCAGCCGAATTTTTCTCATTGCCTAATTGTAATTTAATAAACGTCGAACCTCCGACTCTTTCATATCCCTTACATTATCATTATTACAAGGATTTCTAGTATTCAGAGAAAATCTTTTATTCATGCTTTCTTTTTCATTCGTTTTTAATATCACACAATGGCCGATATTATGTATATTACATGAATAACTTGTGCCGTTTACGTAAAAGGGGGTCGAGAGAGTAGTAAGTCTTTTGAAAATCTGTAATTATAATAATTTTCAAAATTAATGCAAAAATTCAGATACCAGGAAATAAATTTGACAAGCATAATACTTATTAAATTTATCAAGTATAATACTTTTCTTCATCATCATCTTCTTCTTCTTCTTCTTCTTTGTCTTTCCCTTCTTCTTTTATTTAATGTCATAAATTTTTTATTTATGACAGCCATTAATGTAAAATCATAGATAATAAAACGATAAAATTAAATTTTGTGAAAAGCTCTAAAGTTCCAAAGGACATTCCGCGAACTTCGTATAGAGTTCTTTCCTCCCTCCCTAAGTCATACCTGCAAACAAAAAAAAAAAAAAATTATTTAAATTATCTTCCGAAACTTTGTCGAGAAACGTCGTTTCCCGCGCAGCTCAATTGTTTATAGCAACGAAACCCCGGGAGCCGTTAATTTTTTTATAAATAAACATAACCCCAATAACGGAATTGCGAGCCCAGGACGTAAGGGGGGGGGCGGGGGAGTATAAAAATTTCCTGACAAGGAAAGAAAGTAGAAAATTACAAGTGGCTCGATTTTTGTAGAAATTCACTAAAAAGACCGAGCGTCCTTTAATCAGTATTCGCGACACGTCAATTTAGCCTTAGAATAGCAGACAAAGGTGAGCGTCGAGTAGACTTTGCTCGTGCGCAAAAGCAAAAAAAAAAAAAAAAAAACGAACATAAAGAGGATAAAGTGAGCTACAAAGCAAAACATAAAATATCGTCTTGGCATAAAAATGGCATCATCGATTAAATGATCAGCGGCAATTTCGCCAATTGACTTTGTCATTTCGTCGAATAGTTCTTACGTGCTCAAGTAAGAGAGGAGGCATTTCGGCGAGTTGTCGTCACTTATCATTTCGATTTCGAACCGATAGATCACGACTAATTGAACTCAATTATGCCAATAACTCTTAGGCTTAACTTTAATTAAAAAAAAATAATAATAATTAATCCGCGAGCGGCTTTGCTGGAGTTACGGCTAAAATCACAAATTGCCAGGATAAATTTGGACAAAGGCGCTCGTTAAGCGAGGCCGCGAGCCGAAATAACGTATCATTTTATTAGATATAACTATTTCGACTAGTCTATTTCACATAATTAATTACACCCGACGAAAATATTTACGACTATTCATAGTACTTTTAACCCTTTTAAGTCCATCCCGATGTACAACTAATTAAATAAATTAAAGGAAGGGTAGAGTAAGGTATTCTAACCGTAAATGATTGCGATCTCAAAATTTATTTAAGATTTATACAACGAGTAGATGCACACGATTCGTAAACAATGCACTCTAATGTAAAATAAAGAAGTTCCTCGGCTCGCTAGTAGGTAACGACTCTGATCGACGAGAGAATAAACGTAATCGTATCCGCTAATGGCCTGACAAAATTAAAAAACGCTTTTCACGAAATATGGGAAATTGAGAGTACTCGAGCGCATATTACGGAGGTTAATGAGAATTTACAAAATTATATACGTATATATATATATATATATATATTCGTGAAATTAAAATCTATAATATTTTATATTAAATCCTTATTTTAATAATGTATTTTCCGCGCCATTCGGCAACTACGAACTTGTTAAATTTTTATTTCACATTCCGGCAAATATTTCAATTATTCAAGGGATTCGAATACATAACGATTTAAAAATACATAAGGATACGCGAGGAAAAATGGAACGAATTATAAATGCGATACGCATTTGAATTATTTTCATATTGCGCTTTATTAAAGGTGGCAATTATCATTTTTCAAAATCGATCACTATTTCCCGCATTTTAACATTATATTATAAAAATAAAATATCCGTAACGTTATTCGTTTCGAAAGTTATTATTTATTCCGGTATAATTTGCCGCTATCGTCCCGTAATATAACGTGTGCGCTTTTTAAAGAATATTTATAATAAAATAAAGTTACGTGAAATGGAGATTACAGCAATGAATTTAAAGAATTACGTCGGCGCGTTAAATCAATGGCTTCAATCCACCACCACCACCACCACCACCACCACCACCACCACCAGCACCACCACCGCCACTACCGCCGCCGCCGCCCCTCGTTTATGTACGGGAACGAGCGTGAATAGTGCGAGAATGCAGAGCAGATGTTTTATAAAAATAAGTTTGGCTATCGATTAGGGCTAAAGGCGTGTGTGCGCTAGTCTACGCGTACCGAGTGATGAACGGGGCGGCAAGAGGGCGGAGGCGGGGATTTTAGCTAAGCTCAAGTAGAGGTCAGCAGGTGTCGGGAAATGGTGGCGATAGCTCGCCTATAGGAGAACAACGACGGCGAGACGGAGGGGAGCGGGATCGCGAGGCAATACTAAGGGAGGAAATAAGATTTTGGAGGTCGGATGCAGGAATAAAAGAGCTGTCGATGTAAATCTGTCGGAGGCGTTTGGCAGTCGAGCGCTCGGTAAGTTTTTACCGCTTTTCTTCCTCTCCCTCGAGATAATATTCCATACTCTTTGTACATCGGCAGGTGTAAGCGTATTGGATAAGGAAAGGAGGCCGAGGCATTGAATGCGAAGGATGGCGACAGCCGGACATGCGAGATCGAAACGCCGATAAGGAGAGATTGGATAAGAGCGAGAGGGATGGAAAGCGAATAAAAAGCACCGATAGAAGAATGTAAGTGGTGATAGGGAGGTGTGCGGGGGCGCCGGGGGGGGGATAAAAGGAGATACTTTTGCCAAACGAAACAGCTTCTGTCTGTCAGAGATGGAGAGAGGAGCTCCGCGGCTGAGGGCCGCGGAGGGGGCGATCTGGAGGGAAAAGAGCTTCGCGCGCCCAGGAGGAGGTATACCTGCATAATGCAGCCAGTGTAGCTACTTTCCGAAATGAAAAATGGAATAGTAGCAGCGCACGTTGTAAGTTTCGACGTTACGTTGGCAGCTAACGTTACTTATTTAACTTTAGTTGCCGAAGCCCTTGCCTCCACCTCCCACTCGCTCTCTCTCTCTCTCTCTCTCTCTCTCTCTCTCACTCTGACGCTCCGTGGATAGTCTTGACGATAGTGCGCCATCTCTGTTCCTCGGGCAAGATAAGCTGGAAGGACGAAACGGAAAGCGGACAAGGGTGGGTCTAACTGGAGCTCGACGGTTGCAGACAGACGCGGAAAAGCGTGAAGAGAGAGGGGGTGAGGGAGGGGGTGGGGAGGCCGATGTAAATAGAATTAGCCCTTCGTCTAGCTGTTTTCCGAGGGCAATGCGAGCTTTTCCTCGACTTTACATGTCAACGGTAATTTTCGGACACTTGAAAGTCCTACCTGCCCCCATCCCCCGTCCCCCCATACCATATCATACCCCCCGTGCCGGTGCGCATTCCTTTTCCGAGGCTTAAATCACGAATGCGCTTTATGGTTTTCTCTTCTTTTTTTTTCTGTTTTCTTTTTTCTTTCTTTCGTGTTTTCACGCGTGAACGAGCCTAATGGCACTTTGCACGTAACGATAGGCATCCACACAGAGTATAAAATGCTTATTGAATTTTAAGGCATCATATTCTTCGAAATGACGCATAAGTAATTTCCTGCGCTCCAATACGTATTCCTTGTATACAATATACTATATACGAACAGCTTTTAAATACGACATCCAGCGATATCGAGCGCGCGGGCTTTCCTCCCCAGCTTTATAAATAGAATAATGCTTAATCATGTATCGATGCATAGTTTCTTTTAGATTATTTAATTCTCCTTTTAGTGCGCTTTCCTCCGGGACAATAATATTTTACACTCCTCCAAAAGTGCCCTATTATTTTCCACTGACTATTCAATATAATGCTCCGAGCGGTAATGCACTATTAGAATTTCGTTTAGCCCCTACGGCAGACTCGCTTAATAAATCACGAATTCTGATTAGGGTTCAAAGCTACATTCCAAATTCTACTTGTACGACTCGTGAGCTTTAAAAACCCTACTTTACGTATTATTTTTTAATGGAATTGTAAGATTATTAATAGGCAATAGAGATTCCTCGGCGATAGTTGGTTATAATTTAGAGGCCTTATTGTTAGAAGGCTTGAAACGAGTGATTAATTTTATTAGTGAAATACGAAATTCCGTATTGTCAAATGCGCGTGCGCGTGCCCGGCTAACAATGACGACAATAATAAGATAAGATCTAATTTATACGTAAGACTGGCCGCCGACTTTGTACAAACACGAAGCGCCGATATCTTAATAATTAATTAGAAGATTCTAGTATTATAGGATTCTAGTATTAATGATGGGCGAAGATTGTAATAAAATGGGAAAAGCTCATTTGGCGAAAGAAAAATGTGAGCGGGATAAGTGGGAGAAAGGGAGGAAGCTGCCGAGGTCGGCAGACCTTGGGGCGGGAGGGTCGAAAATTCGCAATGCGTGATTCAGTACGCGGTTTTATCACTTTCTTTTGTTACAGTTACTTTTATAGTTTGGCGAATTCCGCCTCAAAAACCATAAAAACATTTTGAATAGATATAGTTAAGTTAGGAGGAATATACGTTCCAAATATGGCATCGTCAAGGAAGAGCTCCGTTTTTTACGCGTCATAGTGCGGCCACGACCGGGTGGATAGCGATCGGGGGTGGGGGGAGGGGCGGAGGGGGGAGGAGAGGTTAGGTACGATGCGACGAAAAACATCATCTTCTAGGAGATATAAAAGGATTGATGAAGAGGCCGGGGTGCGAGCGAGCGAGAGAGAGAGAGAGAGCGAGATATATCGATTCGGCGCTCTCTCGCTATACATATATCGCTTTAGCGTGAAAATAAGAAAAGCAGCCGCTTCTCTGCAGCATCTCACCCGATGGGAAAGCGTTGTATTTGCCGGCGTAATACATCCCCGCTGCATGGGCACACAGACAATAGTCGTCGTGGCGTCCTACGCGACCGAGCCGAGGACAGGCACAAGGACACAAGGACAGAAGGAAGAAAGGAAGGAAGGAAGGAAGGAAGGAAGGAAGGAAGGAAGGAAGGGTGGGAGGACGGACGAAAGGAAGGAAGGAAGACAAGCTGGCTGGCAGGAAGGGCGGGTGGGCGGGAGAGCGGGAGGGAGACAAGGAGTACGGGAGCGATAGGGCAAGGAGCTGGTGCGCGGGGGGGGCGCAAGGAGGTAAGTGGAAGATAAAGAATAGGTGGAATCGAGTTGGACGTCGTAAAGAACGTCGGCGCCGAGGCGAAATCAGTTAAAGGGAGATGAATTATTCACCTCGTGGGAAAAATAAAGTAGCATCGGTCGCGAGCTCGATCGCATGGTAAAATGCCGAGGAGGAGGAAGCCTCCCCGACTCCTTAACCGAGTCCTCAGAATCCGACGAACGCGAATATCGTTTACCGATGAGACGACACCTCCGCGCATCCTCCCCCCCCCCCCGACTCCAAACTGCGACCGCGACCGCTCACTTAAAGCCGAGGTGCCGACGCTCTACTTACTCCCCCGCCCCGTCGCCGTCACTCTACTGTTAAATTGAGCTCGTCCCATTGTAGCCCCGAGATAACTTTTTCATCTTACCGGCATTTCGCCCATTATTTTTCCTCAAATTACATTTGGCAACCCTCCCCGCCTCGCCGCCTCCTCGCCTCTTCGCCTCCTCGCCTCTCCGCCTCTCCGCCTCTCCGCCTCTCCGCCTCTCTAGACAGCCCACTCCCGGGAAGCGTAATCACACTAGCCGAGCTTATAGAGCGAAATGTTCAATAGCGCCGAGCCAAAACGTTGCTTCGGCTTCCCTTAAACTCCTGCCTCTCGCATCTGTTACCCTTTTTTAGGTGAAAATCCATACGTAGTTACAATGGCGGCCTCCAGGCTCGGAATATCCAGCTGTGTAACTCGGTACCTGCAAGTGCTCTCGGCCTTATTAATATCGTCGTCATTGTTATTGGGGTTGTCATAACAATCGAGTTGATGTCGATTCATTTGGCGTAGCGACGGACGAATAAGGATGATCTACGGAGATGCTCCTCGGACACTGTCCTCGGATCGGCAAATAAATTCCGTCTTGGAGACGCGAGCGAGCCTTAATTACCATTACCCCATCCGAGCAATTCGTTACCCTCCGGTTTGTCAATATATTCTTCGACAATGTATTGTTTATTCGGAGCCATGCTTCGGCTACGTACCGCGCCCCTCCCGCCCCACCATCGGCAAAGCAGCAGCAGCAGCAGCAGCAGGAGCAGCAGCAGCAGGAGCAGCAGGAGCAGCAGCAGCAGCAGCAGCAGCACATAAACTACGCGCTGGCGTTTCATGCTAATTAAGGCAATTATTAACAGTCTTGAATCAAGTCAAGGTTCGTTATGGCCGAGGACAACATTCGTAGTGGATTGAAAATACGAATATGCGGGAGAGGAAATTGAAGCTGTACGTGTTATTACTTAGCTGACTCGCGATCACAAAAGAAGAAGAGAGCTTTTATGATTTCCTTGAGCTTTCATCCAAGAATTTTCAAGCGGCTTATTCCTAGCAGAGGAGCCTTTATTTAAAAAGAGATAGGAAAAAAGAAAGAAAGTATTTTATTGGAATTTAGTACTTCCGCGTCCCGTTTCGTCTCGTTCCGTCCCGTTCTGGCCCGTTCTGGCCCGTTCCGTCGCGTTCCGGCCCGTTCTCGCCTAATGTACGCCGACGAAATTGATTTACAAAGTCGTAAGGATGTAGAGCAGTGCCAAGTAAATGTATTTGTATAAGCACGATCGTCCCTTTGTCATATCGACCTAACACTGAGCTCCGTTGCCCTTTCTGTAGCTCGATCTGATCGACGGCGAGCAGCAGCTCATACCGAGCCGCTTGTTCTACGTACAGAGTTCACGGGTAAAGAAGGTAGCGCCTGAAAAGGGTAATTTTCCTTTTCAGTGCGAACGGATGAAAGAACAAGTTCGGCGGCCGTACATTCGAATTTAACGTAAAAGAATGGGAGGGCTAATCGCTTAGGCGTATCCTGCTTTCCTACATACAATTAAATAGCGCGCGCGTGTGTGGGGGGGGGGAGGGGGCGGTGGAGAGGAGGTAAAGCTGGCCGCGCGTTCGCCGAGGCTTTTGTCGTTAAATAATAGGTATTTTATGCATTGAATAAGCTCAATAATAAAGAGCGAGTGGATTTTACATCGGGGGCAGGTGCGTTTTAACATTGGCTTTCCTTCCAAATGCTCTTTAGAGCATTGCCGAAATTCCCTTTCTATCTGATTAGATTAAAGATACTCGGCTCGATGCCCGTGCCCCGGATTTTCCTCGAGAGCCGGAAAAACTACCAGCCGCATTTTCTTCTCCCGATCATTTTACTAAAGTAAAAAGCGAAGAAAAACGACGAAAAACGACGAAAAAGGACGAAAAAGGAAGAGAAAGGAAGTAAAAGTGCACCGCGCGCGATTCTTAAGGTATTGCGATCGTATTATTAATGATGATTTGTCCGTCTTGCCCTGCGAATAAGTACTTCGAGTGAACCTCCGAACCCTTTAACGAAATAAATTTAACGAAACCGCAGCGGGCATTTTGTATTAGTACTACTTAGGAAAGACAAGCTTCCCGAGGCCTCATGTATCATTCTAATGTATAATTTTTATACGCTCATTTATCCGTAATTGTCATCTTTATCCTAATTATCGACACAACGTCACAGTTTATCCCTTTTTAAGCGTACAACTAACTCACTTTGCCGTTCGATGCGTTAAAGTATTTATAACATTTTCTCTCCCGCTAAATGAAAAGCACTTTTATTTCATCGAGCATTAAGATATTTCCAGAATATAATTAATGCGCGTCCATTAATCTGGATTAATCTCTGAAATAGATCTCTTATTGCTTAATTTACTATGACTAACTACTAGCAGTTTTCCAGTCTGGCATACTTTTTTTTCTCCCCGACTCTTTCAATTACTTATAATGTTAACGTATTTATTATAGACAGATGCCTTATAAATATAGGCCCATTTATAAATGAACGTCGTCGTTCTTCGTGCTTAATAAATTCATTTTATATCTGATAACTTTTTAAGCGGCTCCGTATATTTCTACTGCGTATAAGTTAAATAAAACGAAGATTTTTATATTTAAGTCCCATTGACTGATAATAATATCAGAATTACAGATAAAGTATACATTTTATTATACAGAGTTTGCCTCTCCTCGCCACTCCCCCCGCCCCAGCCCCCTCCCCGCCACGAGTCGCCCCGTAATTCATATGTTTACATTAAAGTCCGCGCACGTTAATATCAGATGATTCGGAAGTGAAGAATAACACGTATTTGAAGTCATTGGTGTTTAATGTAAGAACCGGTTTCGGAATCTCACCAATGCTCTTTTAAGTCATTTAACCTTCGATATTTTCAAACAAGACGTACGATTATGATTACGAAGCCGATCGCGAGCCTACGATTTATAAATACGTAATACCCGCGCGACGCTATAACAATTTCATATTAAATAGAGGAAGTTCTGGGTAAGAACGGAAGGCCTGTATCTGTATATACATTTAGTAGAAACGACCAGGGCGGACAGAAATAATTATTTATATTATATTTCCTTACCGAAGCCGTATTTCGTTATAAAAACTTCTAATGCATTTATTTAAAAAATTGCGCCGTACGTAGTCATCTTGATACAATCAAAATAAACTTAATAATATTTCTCAAGAATTTCGTAAAATTTATATTCAATTACGCCAAGGTAATTCCATTCGGTCTTTTAATGAAATTATCTACCCTTGTCTTGACGTCAATGTGAAGAAGCACAACACCTGTTACGTCCAATGTAATATTTGGCCCTTTTATTCAAAAGGGTCTTTTTTTTTTTTTTTTTAGAAATTACAGGGAATTTTTTCCCCTAAAATCTTTAAATGCTTGAAATGTACAATTAGCTTAGATAATAATAATGATCTTTTAATTAAGAAGGACGAGTAAAGGTTGAGTGCACGATGTAGCGGATAGAAGCGGACGAATGTTATAGCGTACGAGTGAAATTTAGAAATCTTTTACGAAACGTTTTAGCAAAATGAGTTGAAAATTTTAATACTCTTTTAACCGGGCGAGCGAATAGTACTAAAAGTAACTTTATCTTTCTTTTTTATTTATTTTTGTTTTCCTTTTTTTCTTTGCCAAAATAACGAACTACGTAAACCGTAAGAAATAATTCGTTCGGTCAACTCGCTTGTGCCTGAGCATCATTACAGGGATTTGCGGCAATACATTTAATATACATTTAATATACACTCATTCGGATATTTATATTCTCCACCTTCTTTCAAGCCCGTGCATTCATCGATAATTCATTTAACAAGCACTAGCTTCCTTTATTCTTTTCTAATGAATCCTATTCTTACATATCTTGTATTTAACAACCATATCTTCTCATATATATATATATATATGTTACGGCGCAAATCGCTTGTAAACAAAATCGTCAAAGTGACCTCCTTGTCGTCTTGACTAAGTTACACCCTGCGAGGCAAGGTCACTAATCGTATCCTTAGAGTATAATGTTTTCAGTCTGCGAAATTAGGCGCCGCCTACCCCGCGATCGGTATGTCGCCTAAATAACTAGTTTTCAAGAACGCATACAGCCAGTACACTCCCGTCCTTCAACAAGACTACTACTAAGCTCATAATTAGCTAATGTGATAACAACCAAGTCTACTCTCTTCACATTGTACTCAAAATTCTACAATAAATAAATTCTAAACACTACACAGTTTTCTTCTATTCTCTTGTGCTTATCCGAAAAACAACATTAATTAATAAATATCAAGGTTTGCTAACGCCAACCTTGTACAACGCGTATAGCCTACAACTATACGCCCGAACAATATATATATATATATATATATATATATATAAGAGCTACAAGCTCCCTTACGACGTATTTTAATTCATATCTAATGTTTCTCTAACAACGTTTTGTTCTCGCTTAATTTCATTATCATATATTACGAATAATAATATAAGAATATCGAGTCTCTGCAAATCAATAATGGTTTCGTCGATGAGAAAGTTATTTAATTTCGGCGACTCCTTCACTTGATTTTATACTCACTCTCTCTCTCTCTCTCTCTATATATATATATATATATATATATATGAACGAGAGAGAGAGAGAGAGAGAGAGAGAGACTGCCCGACCTGAGCTTGAGAATATATTATTAGCAGCCGATATGATTAATAGAGGGGAGCCCTCAAAGGGCTTATAGATTTCAAAGAGGAAAATAACGAGGACTGAAACGATCGCGTGCAATTAAGGGCGATAAGAGGTGGTAATGAGGGAGAGGAATAAAGGGGCTAGAGAATAGAGCATCGAAATGGAGAGAGTCGGTGTCTGGTCACTTGATTGTCCCAAGAAATGTATTGCGGCGGTGGCAAATAAATTGTCGCGTGACATTTTGGTATTCCCATCTCGTCCATTAGAATCGGATAGGAGTAAAATCCATTATCGGTTGTACTAATTGGTAGTGGGATAAGTGAGTTAATAAAAGCGGGAGGCCGGAACATTTGCGGCGGCGGCGGCGGCGGCCGATCTAGTTCGTGCCTGAGAGAGAGAGAGGGGAGGGGGATGGGGGATAGATAGAGAGAGCAAGAAGAAGCTTCGCAGCCTCCGGAATGGTCATCGAGGTGAAAAGCGGTCCAAGGAAGCGCGATCGCCGAGAGCGGCTATTAACCGCGGAGCTGGACCGAGCGCAAGGATGGTAGAGAGGCTGTGGAGTCGATGGGTCCGGTGCAATTGGCACTGACCGCGCGAACCCTCTCCATCGGCCGCGAGCCACGTATAAACCGTTAACGAGCCTTTCATTTATACGGGCACAGAGACATAAAGAGACCAGAGTAGCGCGCAATATAGGTAGTTCGACGTGCCTGGACTCCTCGTCGGCCTCTTCTCCTCCGGGTTCCCCGGCCTCCTCCGCCTCCTTCGCCTCCTCCGCCTCCTCCGCCTCCACCGACTCATCGGCAGTCCGAGTTACGGAAGGTACGCTGAGCCGTACCTCAAGAATTCAATAATCTCCCCCAGCGGTCTCTCCCACGGATCTGCCCAAGGCGTACCGCCTCGCCTTTTTCGGACGGATTCCCCGGCATCAAAAAGCCGGGATTACTCCCTAAAAACATCGGCAGGCCTGGCCACGGGCCGTCGATCCTATTAATATGGATATCGTCGAGTTGGCTCCATCTAAGGATCTACCGCGCGCGTGCCAAAAAGTGCAGTTCGGTATCGTGAGAAGCGTACCTGGACTCACTCGACTCGACCTCGGTGACGTCCGAGACTGCGTATCGCGCCGGAGAAAGCGAGACGCGCATAGGCGGTAGGGGGCCCCGGTGTACCCGAGCGAGGTAGCGGCGCAGACCGATTGAGCGAGAGAAGGAGAGAGAAGGAGGGAGAAGGAGAGAGCGAGAGAGAGAAAGAGAAGAAGTGGTTTTTCAAGCGACCCTCCCGACTTCGAGCGACTTTAGCGACTTCGTCCTAAACGGGCAAAGTCAAGGCTGCCTCTAAATGGTTATCCCCCGCGCACTCGCCGACCGAGACACGCGCTGCGCTCAACCGAGGAGGACGAGGATGAGGATGGACCAGATGATGCGCCGGGGATAGCCGCGTATCGGGCCGTACGCCGGCTATGTGTGGCCCCGTGACTCTTCTCCCGTCCCTCCCTCACCCGCCCACCCACCCACCCTCCCTCCTGACTCACCCTCCCTCCTGACTCACCCTCCCTCCTGACCCACCCTCCCTCGCCACCGCCATCGCCATCGCCGCCGCCATCGCCACCGCCATCGCCACCGCCACCGCTGCCCAAGGAATTCCACGAGACATTTCATTGCTTTATTATCCGTAATGGGGATTTTAAATTGCCGAATTAAGGTATACGTGAGCGGGCCGCGGGCGCCCCCCGCCCCGCCCCTCCCCCCTCGCGCGAAGAGCGCGACGAAAATTCCCATGTTTTACGTTCTTGCGGGCTATTTGATTCCGTGGTACGGACCTCTCTCGTAACGAGTTTAAAAGTCCGACTAATTAATTTATTTCGCATCCGAGGGGGGATGGCCCAATAACCCCCAGGTGTTGATTGCAGTGTAATATTCTTTTTTTATTTATTTCACTTTTATTCTTAATCATACGCTCGGAGATCATGAAGCTCCGAGCCTTTGTTACCGCTCCACTCGGCTTTCGGCTTCGGCTTCAATAATTACTTCATTAAGCCTTCCCCGTATTCTCCGGCATCCACTTCGGCATCCTCTTCGGCTTCCTCTTTGGCATCCTCCTCGGCATCCTCTCCGTCATCCACGGATATCTTCGTTTATTCAGCGGTAATCGCGCGACACGCCAATTCCGTTCCGTTCGCATCACATTCACTCCCGCCCATTGTCATCCTCGCCACCTCCTCTCCCTCCTGAATTATCAAAGCCGGCGACGATTATCCGATCTACGGCTTCTTACCCCGGCGATCGCATTATTCCGTAGATCCGACCGTTGGATCCGGCTGACCGCTGACCGGCTGACCGCTGACCGGTTGACCGGCTGACCGGCTGGCCAACGATCCACCCCGTATATCAATATCCCTCCTTCTGCCTCCTAACGTCAACGACTCCTTTCACGACGAACGCCATAATTACCCATAATTACCGACGAATAACAATTCAAGATTCTTTCCTCAAACATATACTTTTTCGTTCGATTCGACCTCCGACATTTCAATCCCCTTGCCTGACTCTTCCCGAAGTCTTACTGACTTCAAAAAACAGAAGAAGAAGAAGAAGAAGAAGAAGAAGAAGAAGAAAGAAAAAGATTGAATAAAGAACGATGTAACAGGCTCAAAGTGAAAAATGGTATTAATAAATTAATATTTTCATTAAAAATTTAATTAAAAGCAAACGAATTAATTGTAAAGTTTATAAAATATTCCCTCTTCTTCTTCTTCTCCTTCTTCTTCCTCTTCTACTTTGTGATTCTCTTAAATAAAAGGTGAAAGACAAAGTACGAAATGACCTGAAGAAAATAAATGGAAATTGTACAACTATTGCCGCTTAGTAGAAAATTGGGAGTTAATTTTTCGCAAATCGATCCACATTGACAATCCTTAAAAAAGATCAGATCTATTTTATTCATTATTTTTCATTCGATTGTGACAATTAAAGGAATTAATTACAGTTGGTGAGCTGCTAGTACTTGTACATTCGTTTCTCCGATCGACTCGTTTTTTACAAATTTTCTTATTTGTTCTTATTATAAAAGTAATTGAACGAGGGAATTGAAATGAATTCAATATTGGAGAAATACCTTGAATGACCGATCTAAGACTGATCTTCATTTAATGTTATATTATACATAAATTCAGGCTTTGATAATATTATGAATTATTGAATTAGAATGCTTTGCCGTAAGATTGAAGAAGTTACGATAGAGAAAACAGGTAAGCGCTGTGCTAATAACACGTTGACGAAGTCGAAAGCTTGACGCAATGATACGTTGTTGATTTCTGCGTATTGGATAAGGACGGGGCCGCATGGGCGCCAATACATGCGAAACCTTTTACTTTTTATTCGCGCGGGAGTAGGAAATTTACGTTAGAGGTTCTCGAGATACAATGTCAGTCTTTTAATAATGAACGGATATGAGTCTAATGGGCTGTAAGAAAAATCTTTATTCAAGCAGTAATCGGTAACTCTCCGTAATGCCACCTTAATACCCTACGCCCCCCCCCACCCCCACCCGGGACACGTATTGTCGTACTTATCGTTACGGCAAGGTATCCCCAGAGAGTATTTTACTCGCCAACGCGTCGGCGAATGGCTATAATTTAAGGGAAAATCTAAGGATCGGGTAATATTAAATAATTCCAGTTGTAGGAAATGAGTAATTGGACAGGCAAGTGAGCCGGCTCGATCTTATCTCCGGGGGACCCCATCAGCCATCCCCACTCCCACCAAAGATCCATGCCATGCAAATACCCTCGGATGCCTCGAGTTCCATTAGCTCGCGGTACTCCGGTACTCCCGATAAGTAATCCTTTCCTTTCGGCAGCAATGTCGCAAGTTGATACCGCGATCGGGAGTACCAGTCGACGTAACGGGAAGGTTATTCTCGTTAATGCGCGCGGCCGCCGAGGTGGGCAAGGCCATCCGACAAGGCAACGTGGTCGAATAAAATGATCCGGAAGGATTTACCGGAGCAATTAGCTCAGCGGCACATCCGTCCTCGTCGTTATTGGGGTTGTCGCGGTTATTATTATAATTTCGTAGGGCTCGGTAAGGTTTAATTATTTCCAAAGATTTTATAGCTCCTCTACGTGGGCCCGGCCGCGTATTGTCTTTTCCGTAAATATTTAATTTATTTCGAACAATTGCACTCCGCGCTCGAGTTATTTACGGCCGAAATGCGAACGAACAATGACGAAGGTCGCTTTTGTGCATTCCCGACTAATGGAAATTTTAAGCTCCGGCCGAGCCTCGCGATTCTTTCCCTAGCTCCCGACTAATAATTACCCCCCTCCCTCCTACTCCTACTCCTACTCCTACTCCTACTCCTACTCCTACTCCTACTCCTACTACTACTCCTACTGCTACTCCTACACCTTACCCGCCGGCCCGCCCGCCCGATCAAGAATAAATAATACTTGCTTGCTTGCTTGCTTGCTTGCTTGCTCGCTCGCTCGCTCGCTCGCTTGATAATAATACGAATATGAATATTTACGCGGCCGAGTACGTAGGCCGGTCTAATTTATTTTTATTGGCCGTTCGCCAATAAATGCTTTCCTTCCTTATATTACAGAATAATATTCATGAAGGCAGCAGCACGCGTTTATATTTCATTATTCATTATGCTTAAATATGTCAATACGCCAGCCCACCGACTTGGGTAATTAACTTCTTAATAATCTCATAATTCATGAATATCATCTCTTCATTGGGAGGAATAAATATCTCGACTTGGCTCTAAGCGGGTCAAACATTATTTGATAATTATATCGTAAACGCGCATACACGCCAATCAAAGAGCTTACTCCGGCGTCGTACGTACACCCTTGCGTTGAAAATTATACGCTCAATTGCTGCCAAGACAATTTTATGCTTTAATTACGCTTAATTACAGGATATCGCGAGTACATTGATATTCAAGGTCCCTCAATTACGTAATCCAACAAATCACAAACGAGTACACCTGTTTTTTATATATGTTATAGTTTTATTTTTAAAACTAATCCCAACGACTTTGAATTCCCTACTTTATTTTTTTTTTTTTTTTTTTTTCAAACGACCGCTTTCTTTTCATAAGCTGACCTAACGAAAAGGCAAACCGCTTTTTCCCGGCAGTCGGATTACACGACAATTTTGAGTAATTCGAATTTTATAATTAGTTCTAATTCAAGGGGTGTAATTTCAACTGGACGTGGGTCCAGTCTAAATTCATGGTCTTCTAATTTCGTTAATAAGTCTCTGGGCTAACCGAGGGCAATCCAAACAGTTCCACGCGTTGACTTTCGCGCTCTCGTTGCCCTCGCGTTGTTACTCGCGTTGTTACTCGCGTTGTTACTCGCGTTGTTACTCGATCTAGTATCAATATTTCCCCGACGCAGTAGTTTGTTACGTGCTTCCGTAATTATGCCCAGCCCAGGTGTTTATCCTATCTAGGTAATTTTTTTTATATTGTTATTGGATTTGTTTTTCTTATTTATATAATGATTAGCTCTCAGTAATTGTTACGGCAATTACTTCTTTGAGCATTATTATTTATAATTTATTATGAGCACGATTTGTAGCTTTTGTTGCTTTGGCTTCCACTAAGTTCATTTAGTTCTAACGATTATTAGCTCTTCTCTGATGAACTGCTACTTTGAGATTTATTATTTTTAACTGTAACTCCTTGATTATTTTCATTCCTATCGATACTGATTCGCTAAATGGACCATTTCTCATTTATATATATATATATATATATATGAATGTAAGTAGTGAGAGAGAGAGAGAGAGGGGAGGGAGAATGAACGTCCTAATTTTCGACAAGATATTAAAAGTTTTATTCTTTACGTACACGAACGAGTGTAATATTGTTTCTATGCTTTGTAAGAACAACGTATGAATTAGAACATACGAAATATTACGTTACTTGGCATTCACCTCTTTACTCAAATTATTACAGTACTTTCTTCAAAGTACGTGTAACTTTAAACTGCTTCTCTGAGTAATTAAATAAAAATAATGTATATAAGTTAATCATAATATATGAAAGCTGAAAAAACTTTTAGTGTACAAAAAAAAAAAAAAAAAAAAAACAATAATGGGATTCGTGAATTCGTGAATGTAATAAAAAAATTAATTTGAAGAGAAAAATACCTTTAAGAGAAGTAAATTTAGCACTTTAAATAATTACTAGATTATTCTTCGAATTTCATGAGGAGAAACCCTGTAATTTACGTAGCTCTACTGCTTTAAAGTATTTGTTGAAACTGAAGAAAAAAAATCTTTAGTTTTCCTATTTTTCAGTAAAATGGTAGAGCGTCGATAAAAATAAAACGAAAATAATACAAAAATTTATTAGACATTTTGTAATGCATAGCGTTGACGCGAATAATTTACGATAATACAATTACACAACACTGGCTTACAATTATTCGCATTTTCAAATTGTATTTACATTGATGACTTAATAATGATGTCATATAGACGTTAATACGGCACAATTTAATAATAATATGTATATAGAATTTTAAAAATTTAAGTCTTGCCACATATTTTTAATACAATTAAGATAATAGTTTATGGAGGAATTTTAATAAATTAAAAACTCTCGTATTAATGTCTTTTCTTGTAAATTAAAGAATCGCAGTGGATGTCGAATTACATTTCAATTCAGAGATTCAGAGGGTTTTCCTAAAAATATACATAATACTTGTTGAAATAGTATCATTGAAAATTATCGTCATCGAGATATCACGTGACGCGTTCGTTGATTATGAAAATTATTAAAAATTGATAAAGGAAACGAGTAGGTTTATTTTAATTGAATCCCTCGTATTTATTTGAAATATCTATAAATTATAAGCCGAGTATGGCGAATCGAAGTTAATAAAAACTCGTAGAGATAATGTATTTATAAAAATTAGAAATTCCGTTCGAGCGAAAATGACGTTTGAAATATTTTACTTCTACGGCATTTTTGTCCAAGTTAAGCCTTATAAAGAATCCACGGACAAGTAGAAGATTTATTTTACAGGGAGCCCTTCTTCGAGCTCGAACTTTATTCAAAGCAATGGGCTAATTTACATGGACGGACTAGTGAAGTCCGACCATTGGCTGCCCATGAAAGTACATTTTCCACGAAACTCGAGAGTATATCAGCTTTATAGCTCGGCAAACTTTTTATTTAACAGATTCATCAACGGCTTTTGCAAATTCGCAACTTCCGGGAGTCTCAGCGGCTTAACAGAGAAGCAAAGTCGATGATGTGCATTAATTTTAATTGCATCTATTACTAAATCCTGATCCAGTCGCTTCGGCTCGGCACTCCTCCCTTTAAAATCGGCCGGCCAGCTCCAGAGAATAGGCTCACGCACAATCGAACTTAATAATAATTTCCCCATTGTTTTTAAATCTGTGCAGAAAAATAACCTCGAAAGACGTTACATTAACATTTTCACGTCACAAGCCAAATTATTTTCCACTATCGTTTTGCTAACTTTTTTAATAAACAAAAAACAAAAAACAAAAAACAAAAAAAAAAAGTATAGATTTTGTAAGTTTTTACGGTTCACGAAAAAATTGTTTTAACTTTACATTTATGAATTATTAAATTCCGCTGTGCTTTTTTTTTTATTTTTCAATATGTCCAAAAATCAATTCCCATTCTAAAAAAACAAAGCCGTATTTATTCAGATTTCAGTTCAAATTATGAATCACAGACATGTAAGGAGATTCTCTAAAAACAATAAAAACAAATTCAAACGAAACGAACTACATTTGTTTTTCCTTTTTGATTGCGTGGGATTTTAATTCCTACAATGATTCTTGATACATTTTCATGTCATAAACTTTTAATAATTACTATTGAGCCAATAATTTTCTTTGTAGTTTTTATAACGTCTGTTTAATGATTCGAATATTTATTTCTCAGCAGAATACTTTTTTTGTTATTATAATTAACAAAAATTTTGCACCACCACATTGTTTCTTTGTCGAAATAGTAAAGAAACTCTTGTCCCGTACGGATAATCGTTCTAATAATCATAGTTATGGTGTAATAATGTTACACGACCGCGTCAAACTAGTGTTCACGAATTTAAAAAAAAAAAAATTGTTTCTTATTAATTAAGTTTTTGTGATTACGTGAAATCGTTAAATATTATTATAAATTCAATAAATTCGCATCTATAATTTGTCATCATAAAAATTTATGATCCAATTATAATTACATAAAATATTGTAAAATGATAAAATCGAAAGACTTGAAATTTTAACCCCAATAGCCTCGTGAATTTTTAATGTCAATTATCGCTAACTAAAAATATAAAAAAATTAATCGATAGAATTAAATCTGCCTAACGATATTAATGGCAGTGCAAGTAACATTGTAACATAGAAAATTATCGTAAATAATAATAAGCACATTAATTTTAATGTCAAAATAAATACAAAGTATAAATAAATAAAGTCTTATTTCTATATTGTAATAAGCTTTAAATATTTATAACTATTAATTCCATGTGTACTGGTGATATTATTTATTTGTAATTAATATTCTGCTAATAATATTGTAAAATTATTATTTCGACACAGATTCAATATAATAAGCCCATAACACGTAACTATTATAAATCGCAATTGCACAAAAGAATTATTAATCAATATTATTTACATAAGAGTATTTAATACTCAATTCGCAATATCTGAATCTCTGTTGTAAGAAATTTTACAACTTATTATCCGCCACACGTGTTACGGACAATCGAAAAAATCTTTTACTTTATGAAATTAAAAATAATTTTATTAAATAAAAATTTCATTAAAAAAAGAATTTTCCTTCGTTATAAGTGAGCAGATTGATCTACATGTAATACATTAAATATGAGGTGTTTAAATAAAATACAAGATTTATGGAACAATTTCAATTTAATTTCACGTACCGTTAAAAAAGGCGCTTTCATTTTGATTATAAAAAGAAAGGTATGTGAGTTGCGCAAAAACAATCGAGTCAATTCCAAAAATTATGCAATTTTTGTTCTAAATAAAGATGACTTATTTCAACGAAAAAAAAAAAAAAAAACAAAAAAAACAGAAAGAAAAAAGAAAAATCAAAGCACCAAGGATCTTTCCAACGAGACTTTCTTTCTTTTTGCTTTTTTTTTGTTTTTTTTGCCTTTTAATAAAATTCAGAAGCTTTGAATAGTAAAAAAACTGAATTACGTTTTACATTTTATATTACCAGTAGATTATGGCGTTTTTGAATAAAAGATTTGATAGCAAAAAAAAAAAAAAATTATATAAAATTACACCTTTCTTTCTTTTATCTTTTTTGTTCTTTTTAGTTACCGTACTGATAGAGAGCGAAACGGATGTCTAAAAACTAATCAAAAATGTTATTCTCCGCAGTTCTTCTCGGGACTTTGAAATTCGAAGGGTGGGGTTGGTGGGACGGGGTCGGGCGGGGTCGGGCGGGGGGGCGGGGCGGGCGGGTGGAAGGGAAAAGTATCGGGCATAGCGCATACTCCGCACGTATCGTGTAAAATATTTGCTTATAATATGGAATACGTGTCCGTGTGGCACAACGTTGTATTAAATCGTAAGTGCAGCGTGTGCGTTTTTTGGGGTAAAAAATTAGGTCTTTATATAATTACGCGATAAATGGAGTGTAAAAAAATCGTCGAGATATTTAATTACAATATAATTCTTTAAAAATCATAAACAGAGATTTTCGGTTAAAATTCCATATTATAAAAATGTCTCGTTCGTCAAAAGTCGGCGGCGGATACTTTTATTATTATTTTTTTTTTTTTCTTTTTTTTTCGAAAGTATAATTAGCATGATTTTTATAATGAACTCTAATAATATTTTTCCAAGGTAATTTTAATCTGCCTGAGCGAATTTCTTCCCAAACTGAAAATCCGACGAAGCCTTTATCAAAATCTTTTCGTTTATACATAAATTCTTCTCGCGGGCCTCGTGATTCAAAATTCTTTGCAAGTTATTGTCCGTGCGACTCGTGCTCACTTTTATTTATTAAAATTAAATCGAATCCACGGAACTTTCATCTCGGTAATTCAATGACAAGACACGAGACATACAAGAGTTTTCATAACAAATGTAAAAGAAGAAGAAGAAGAAGAAGAAGAAGAAGAAGAAGAAAAAGCTCTTTAAATTAATTAGAAGGCTTATTTAAATGTATAATCTCTTGTTTTATCGTATTCTAAAGGACTTTTAAATGCCTGATATCTAATCGAATATTACAATAATCGTAACAAGTTTTGAAATACGTGCTAAATTTCATATACATTCGATCGATTGTCATAGATGAAAATTATTTATCCGTTATTAATCGAACGATTGATTGTAAGAGTAGTAGTGGAAGGAGAAGATGAAGAAGAGGAAGAAGAAGAAGAAGAAGAGGAAGAAGAAGAAGAAGAAGAAGAAGAAGAAGAGGAAGAAGAAGAAATATGGCCGAACGTATTTTCATAATATCTAGAAGATTAATAGAAAAAATAGAAAAATAAATTGGAATCCGATATTCTTTTATTATGAAAGTTTATCTGAAACTGTATAAGATACAAAAGCCTCGTGCTTATCCGCTGTTAAAAAGAAAAATCTGAACGACGAGGAGTAATGCACAGCCTCGGTCCGTCTCGGTTCGTCTCAGTCTCTCGAAAGAAAGGGGGAAAGGAAAAAAAATCCGCGTAGTCAAAATAATCGAATGAGATAATATAAATAAAAAATAAAAATTAGCTTGTTTACCGAAAGCTATGAAGGGGCCATAAGAAAAGCCATCAAGATTTTTATTAGATTTCTTACGGGACGACTTCTTCTATTTACAGTGGCTCTATAAATGTGTGCTATATAAGACGAGTCGTTCTCGCTCAAAGCGATTCGGCCCGACATCTCTCCCACTTTTATTCACTTCCGCCTCATCTAATATACTTTGTATAAAATTCCCTTCCCTGCCCTGCCCATGCCCATGCCCATGCCCATGCCCATGCCCATGGCCCGACCGCAACTCCCTACGATCCTTCAAATTTTACGTCTTAATTTTCTAATTTCATACAATAGACTGCACTCTAAAAAAAAAAAAAAAAAAAAAAAAATCTCGAACTAAGCCGCTATCGAGTACCGAGATCTCTATTCGAACTATTTTGATTTTGATGCGCTGTAACGGTCGGTGTGAGTCGTGAGTCTCTCCGAGGGCCAGAGCATCCAGCCGTACTATTTTTTTTTTTTTTTTTTTTTTTTTATATCGAATATTATGTCGTTCTGCGAATGTAAAATTTTATAATCATAATGATTGAGTGGCCGGTAATGTAATATTGCCAATATAATAATGTCGACGAGCTATCCCATTTCGTTTTGAGCAGATATAACTCATTAAAATTGTTTCTTATCAAGCAACACTTGGGCCAGATAATTATTATTTTAACAACACGTTAATCGCTTATAAAATATTTAAACTCGCGAGCCAGTCTCTTTATCAACAGGAACTCTATGTTAAGAATATAAATGTTTAGACATTAATAAGAGCCCGGGACTCGGGTTAGAAATATCCTCGGGATTTATGTGCTAAATCATAATAAAGCTCAATCTCTCTATACGTACACGGTAAATCTATCTCGAGACAATATTTCCGCGCTATTTATTCGCTCAATTAATATTTATAGGATGATAATTGATTTTCAAAATTCTCAAGTGCTAATGTAATCTGATACGTTAAAAGTATTGACGCTCATGGGCATAGCGATTGCGGAATAAATTTCATTCGCATGACCAAAATCTAGGACTCGATCGATGCGTTGAGCGACCGTTTGTCTATTAATTAATTAATTAATTAATTAATTAATCAATCAATCAATAAATAAATAAAGCACGATCTTGATCACTTTCCCCTCCTTAGAAATTTCTCGTTAATTATGCGAGTAAGCGAGCTCGGCCAGCCCCTTAGATATCTCCTTAGGAGCGCGCGTCATCACCCGATGATAACTCGCCACAATTTTCAATGATTAGCGAGGGGATTTGTAACAAGTAATCGCATCGCTTATGTACGAATTTCTTCTATTACTAGTCCGGATAATTGAGGGAGAATTGCCGACGCTCGCGCTACCACTCGCACGTCGAATTCACAGATTAACGTAAACGCATCAATTATAGAAGCCACGGGCCGCGTAGGCGGATGTTCATTCTGTATCTCGCTCGCCCGTCTCCCTCCTCCTCCTCCTACATCCCTCTGTCTCCTCTCTCTCTCTCTCTCTCTCTCTCTCTCTCTCTCTCTCTCTCTCTGACTCTGACTCGAGGAGTTACGGAACTTGCGAGACGCGGAACATTGCTTTCGGCTCCGCCCTAGACGCTCCTGCAGTCAGAGCGAGACGGAGGTATACCGGGTGAGGAGAGACTAGCGCCTCTCTCTCTCTCTCTCTCTCTCTCTTTCTCATTCCTCGAGCTTTTCCCTGGGCTCGCATTACCCCGGGCTATAGACTCTCGGTGCTACCACGCGATCATCATTTTTGAGAAGCCGTGGTGCGGATATTAAATTACGAACGACGTCTCGTTAAGATGGAGTTATAGTAATTTTTCTGGCTCTTCGAAATTGATAGTCTTTTTTACAATTCGTATTATAAATTTTACTTTTGCACGGATTTTAATGGTCGACCGGTTGGGGAGGGGCGTGGGGGGGGGCACTACCAAATACTGACAACTGACAAAATTACTCTATCATAAATAATTTTGTAAAACTAAACGACTACATTGTCTGGATTTACATTTACCACGAGCTCACCACCACCACCACCACCACCACCACCTTCTTCTTCTTCTTCTTCCTCTTCTTCTTCTTCTTCTTCTTCTTCTTCGTCTTCGCCTTCGCCTTCGCCTTCTTCGAAATTTCAGCTCAATTCTAATTTACTCAGTTCCGTCTATTTTTATAAAGATTTAATTAAATCTAAAATATGAAATCCAGTCACACGACTCCACTAGTTTTTATTCTCCTCGACTCCACGCGAACTCAATATTATAATTTAATTTTAAAAAGTCTATTCGGCCACAGTAACATAAGGATTTCATGAATTCCAATCGTATTTCTTATTACATGAAAATACTCCCGATACCTTTTATCCGATAATTTTTTTATCTTCATAGCCGATTAATTATTGCATTAAAACGCGAGCTTAAAGCTTTCCTCTTATACATATTAAACGTTCCTCCATTCCTCTATTTTATTTATTACGTATAGTCTGCCCCCAACTGTGTACACAAGCATACAAACGCAAAAAAATTATAGTTGAATTTAAAGTGTTTTTATTCGGAGGGAAATTATTTAATGCATATATATTAAAAATTAAAGTTTTAATTTAAAAGTATCTTTACTGTTTAGTCTTTAAAAAAAATTAATTTAACTAACTACTTGGACTATCTGATTTCGTAAATTAAAGTAACCTGATATTAATAAAAAAAAAATTTTTATCGAACTAAACCTTATCGTTGCTCGATGTATGTTTTAAACGGACATGCTTAAAAATTAAATAAGAAATTTAACGATTAATTAGTTGAGTGTAAGAAAATTCTAAAGTTTTTAAAGCCGTAACGTAAATACGGCGAATAAAAAAGATAAAAATTTGATGATTTGAGAGAGAAAAAAACGTGTTCTTTTAGTGCAACATAATATTCCGTATCTATCTTTATAGATCGTAAATCTGCAGAGAATCGGACAGGTTGTAATAAATTTCATTCCAGTTCGGAAATACATGTATTACAGATTTAGTAGAATTTTTTCTTTCTCTCTTTCTTTTTCTTCTTCTTCTTCTTCTTCTTCTTCATCTTCTTCTTTCTATTCTTTTTATTAACTTGATTGAGATTAATAGATTGAGATGTTGTAGGATTTAATATTAAAGCACTTGTGTTTACGATTGTACACCATAACTGCGAGTGAAGTAATGAAAGAAAAGTAATTGAATGTTTTACCGAGCAGAAAATACTTTGAAGTAGGCGAGTCTATGATTTTTGCGTTTTACAGAATTAGCGTTGACACGCTCGAGTGAGCATGTACGTATGCAGAACCATTGGTATTGATTGTAGTAAGCAGTCGCAATTACAGTTATGTAATTTTGTCTACTAAACACCTTAAGATTGTAAATACGGCATTGTAGTATTTGCTCATACTTAGTTGAGCAATTTAGTTAAATTTCTGTTTCGAATTACTTAAATATTATCAAGGCACATATTTACTTAGTGCAAGCGACTACTGATGCTTTAAAGTGCACTTCAAGTTTTAAACTTATGCCACGCCGAGTTTAATGGCAATATATGAATCAGAATATTATATATTGTTGTATAGAGTCGGTGCTATAGTCAGATATTCGCTATAGCCGCATAAATCCTAGACATAGCATTAACAGATGCCCGGATCTCCCGCGAACTTCATGACGCACCAGTTGAGCGGGTAGATAAGGGGGTGTAAAAGGGCTTAGATAACAATGGCGATGAATCTTTTCTATCGTCTCCCCGGCGCGCACTCGGCTCCCGTAATTAATTAAATTTTAGGATTTTAAGCACGAGAGAGTTTATTTAATTATTCTTATTAATACTTACGAATGGTTGATTTTACTCCTAACGATTGCCGGATTAATGGCCTTTTACGTTACGAGAGACCAGTCAAAACCATGGGATTACGACAACAATAATCATTATAATAATATACTACTGGCCAAGATACTACTACTACTACAACTACCACTACCACTACTGGTACTACTACTGCTACTGCTGCTACGACTGCTACTACTAGTAGAGATACTATTACTACCACTACCACGACTACTACTGCTCCTACTGCTACTGCTACTACTACTACTACTACTACTACTACTTTTACTTCTACCACTACCACGACTACTACTGCTCCTACTGCTACTGCTACCACCACCACCACCACCACCACCACTACCGCCACTGCTACAATACAATGGTGAAAAAAAGTTTCGTGTATCCGTAAATTTGATAATTGGAGAAATTAAAAAAAAAAAAAAAAACAGAAAAAAAAAGAAGAAGAAGGAGAAGACGGAAAGGAAAGGAAAGGAATGGAAAGAAAACGTGAAATCCCAGAGAAAAAAATTTGAAAGTAAAAAAGTTGTGTAAGCAGTCGATAATATATAAAGCGCGTGCTTGATAAAAGTTAAAAATTCACGAAATCCGTAAGAGTATTACGAGAAATGGGCCAACTCGCACTTAAAAAATTTGTATGTATATTTATGGAAATTTATAAATAGAAAATTTCTCTTAAAAGTCATTGAAAAGTTCGGAAACTCAATCTCTTCCATGCCGCTCTAATTATCACTTAATCTATAAGCCACGTAAATCCATAAGCTTCGTGTCGGTCAATGAGTAACCAGACCCAATGCTTACGTTTACGTGCGTGCGTTGCATACGCCCTGTTTATGTATATATATATATATATATTGTGTGTGTGTGCACGTGTATTATCGGAAAATTTTTTATACCTCTATGAGTCTCGAGCCTTGCTAATACGTAAAAAGCCCATTGTAGAGCAGGGAGGCTCGCAGTGCGCAGCGCGACATCTGACAATGAAGTTTGTAAGCTCGATCTACCGACTAGCAGCGACGCGCGCTGATCAGCCTGTCATCTGTTCGACCACGAAGCGTTACCGACCGTCGCCTTACCGTCGATTTACCTTCGGTCGGTACTGCTTTCATACGATGGTATGAATGTCCTCGTCGAGTCCGCGCACTTACCTTGTAACGACGGGTGGACAATATTTTGAATGCCCACCGTAAATGCGTCCGTCGGCCTTGAACAATGTCAAGCAAGAGCAATAAAAGCAAAAAAAAAAAAAAAAAAATCAAAATAAAATAAATAAATAAATATTGAAAATGTCGAATACAGCATCGGTGCATAAATCAATGATGTGAAATGGAGTTTAAAGCACATGTCGGAAGAGGAACGTCATTAGCTCACAGCAATTCAATTCGTACACTAGGATTGGTAGGATTGGATTGGATTATTGCTTAGGGAATCCGCCGGGAGTGCGGGGGCGCAGGTAAGAAATGCTTAATCGGCACGGCGTTGTTGCTCCGTCCGGGGGTTCGTCGGTATCCGTGAAACTTTGGTCACGCTCGTAAGGTAGCCCTTAACTCGGGGATGACATACATGACATACGACTGCGAGGAGGAGCACGTTACAGAAAAAAAAAAGAAAAAAAGGAAAAGAAGAAGGACTCGCGCATTATTCAAATTTTATATTCGATTATGCAAATTAATGTGAGTCGTATAAAAATGTCTGTCGCTTTCTGTTCTCCGAATTTTACGTTGCATGCAAGTGATTTTTATGATTCTTCGGGAAACAAAAGTCTGCTGCGGCGCCACGTATCCCGTCGCTTCCCCGTCGCTTCCCCGTCACTTCCCCGTCACTTCCCCGTCACTTCCCCGTCGCATTCCCGCATCTCCTTAAGAAAAAAAAAAGGTATATGCGAGCCATTGCGTCATGGCAATGCTTGGGCCTCCTACTCGGGCCGCGACAGTCTTCTTACAAGGCGGCTGCCGACGAATCAGCTGCCGGACTAATTACCTCGTTAAAGTTTTTTCGTCCTATTGGCTTGCACCGCATCCCTCCGAGTAGGACTTCTCCCCCTACGCGATCCAGCTGATCTTCTACGTCTCTACCGGTCTATCGCGCTTTCACTATCGATATACAAACGAGAATGTACATAGAACATTTATTTAATATCCCGATATGACACGAGAATACAGCTCGAATCATTTATTTACAAATGATAAGACGACGAGGAGGACGACGACGAGGACGATACAATTTATCATGTGCTTTTTAATTGGCAACGCAATCGGTGAGCTCGATTTGATTGTCCGCTCGATGCTCTTGCTAACGCAAAGGCTTAATTATGTAGAGGCATGAGGCGTAAGCGAAACCTTAATAGGTCTAGGAGGCTATCCAAGACATTATGTAAGAAAGCCTCGCAGCGGAATATAGAAGCTTTTGCCGGGGAGAATGTCATGCTAATGACATGGTAACAGCTTCCGTGCTGAGATCTACTCGCTCTGACCCGAACCAAGTGGCTTAACTCGATTCCATACATATTTTAACACTGGCGAAACCATGCAAGAAAATTGGTTTGGCTGTTATGCATAACCGATTTTACGTGTCTCTGCTGCTTTATATGCATGTCGTACAGCCCAAGCGTAAAGCTCTACCTTCTTCTCTGATTCTCCTCCTCCTCCGACATCGCCTCCGCCTCAACGAGAGAGAGAGAGAGAGTACTTTTAATACATCGGGCTGTGATATCCCTCCGTTCCTTAGCTCCTCGTAAGCTGCATTAATTCGTATGCACCTACGACCTACATGTTAATAATATCCGACCGTCGATATGAATCTTTTCATCCATATCGCGCAATTTTTACGAAAATTCCTTTTTGATTTCCAAATTATTTGATTGGGATATATTACAAAATATTCTGCTACGACGGAATTAAACCAATCAATCAATCACAACTGACATTCGTTTGTTCATTAACTTAAGCTTGGTTAATTAATTAATATAAACTCTGCAGTGATATGAGCCAAGATTTATCGTTTTAAATTTTAAACAAAGTGCGACTTATAAAACGTATTGCCCAACGTTACAACAATTCATATTAATACGTATTGGCAGGCGCGTGAAAGTCGCTTAAATAATTTACGTGTATGTTATATGTGCTTTGCTGTGAAATTTTCGTAGAAAATTTTTGGACCAATAACTAGGAAGGACGATTCGTGAGAAGAGCGGAAGCCGCAGCCTCGCGAGCACGCTTTAAATTATCTATCGTACAATTATTCATTTATGCTTATTACTCGTGATATACAAGAGGAATCTTGAATTATTACCGACTAACCAGACTTTTAATTTAAAACGTATTACCATACATATCGCGCTATACGAATCACGGCCATTCGTGCTCTCTCTCTCTCTCTCTCTCTCTCTCTCTCTCGCTCTCTCCGTTTGATTTAAACCCGCAGACTTTAATTCCCTTCGTCTTTAGCGGGTCAGGTCGATCTGTCGGACGAGGGGAAAAGCCCCATTTCTTTAGCGTAACGGAAAAAATGCTGCTCCACGTGAAATCTAAACGCATCTCCATGAGAATTAGCAATGAATAATCTGGGAGAGTATGTAAAGACTTGGATCGGACAAAGGCACGTGCGGTACAGCTACAGCTTCAAGATTTTTGTATAATAAATTCAAAGTAAGACAATTGATCCCTCGGGGCCTTGAAACTACACCGTAGCCTAAACGCTCTCTCGCCAATGCGGGGAAGGATTTTCTTTTTTTTCTCGATAATTTGCTCGTGTATCGAGGAGGATCGAGGAGGATCGAGGAGGATCGAGGAGGATCGAGGAGTGGCGAGGAGTGTCGAGGAGGCATATTTAATACGTAAATCAAAATGCGGGAGGTCTCGGCCGTCGGGCGAGAGATACGCTATATATGCTAATATATACGTGGATCGAGGGGGGCAAGGTAAGGCTCGCGTTATATTTATATGGTTATGTATGGGTAGAGGCGGGAGGGCGCGCCATCTTGACCGCGCGGAATGGCGCTACCGAAAGATGGTGGTTGCTGGCTTTACTCCTCCACGACGAGCTATATAAATCATTTATAAATTTCGATCGAGTAAATATCGGCGTTCGGATACTCATTTGGAAATATTGCTCATTGTCGTTGCGAAAGGTCGGATCCGTCACTCCTGGCGCACTTTTCCTTCAAAATATACGACGTCCAATGGCCCTCGATAATTCAAGTTCCTTTAAACGTTACATGAAAAATTCCTTGCCCTATTTTCTTTCTCAGCCAGGAGTTGATATCGTCAATACCAGCTAAAGTTGTCGATGACATATTAAAACTGTTTGATAGAAGAGGCAAAAAAAATCGTACGCGCGTCAGTTTTCAGCCCCAAAGCTCCTTTTTACAAAAAGCTAAGATACCCTTTCGTGATTCTGCATTACCGACGGGAAAGTGTCAGCATTAATGGCATTGGAAATTATTGAATAATTCGTAGAAGGGGGAAAAAGAAAAGCGATCTCTGCTCGGTAGATCATTAAACGTGAACTTTTGCAAGAGAATAACAAGGACTGAACGATAGAAATTTTTTTATTTTTTTATTGAAAAGCCACTTAACCACCAGTGCACACGGACCGTCGACAATGAAATCCCTATGATTACGAATATTTACAACTTTTATACTACTTTCAAGCAAGTAATTTCATTAGGATTTTTATATTCTTATTGATTTAGAGATTTTCTGTAAATTCCCCTGTAAAAGTCAACATATTTAAATCATCGGCAGTGCAATAGAGGAGTAAGTAAGTTTATTGTTGTTATTGGGCATGGGAGTTATTCTAAATTTTCCTGGAGGAAGGAATGGCAATCGATGCACATGGAAATATAAATACCTCGAGTCGTCGTCCGGGGCAAAAATTAATAAGCTCTCCTTCTATTGCCAGCATTATTTTCATAGAATAAAGCCAGGCCAGAGGGAATAAAACATCCCTTTAGTTTCCCAGTTTTGGGAATTATTTTATTACGCTTTTGAAAAACGTATCTGTCTGGCTTGCTTATTATGACTTCCCAGAGCCCATTACTCTTAAAAGTACTCCGCACTAAATGACTCCAAGCGTTTTATACGCTTACTTTGAGATGTTCATTCTTAGTTATTATTTAATGCCGTAGGGTAACCCATTTTTCCGTATTCACGCCAATACTCGGTAGTCCGCGGGAGTCTATGTATTCCCTTACCTCACGATTCCAAAGAATTTTATTTAATCATTTCATTGTATAGTATGCCACCGACGCGGGAATATCCACGTATGGAATAATTTTCGATTCGACCGTCGTCCTATATCGTCTGCGTTATACTTCACCATCATCGAGATCGTCTTATTCGCTGTTTATTGCCCGGAGCAAACGGTAACTCTAACCTCTACTAATAATTCATTTATTCCATCGGTAATAAATCCGGAACGAGTTGAAAACCTGCCGAAATGACGGGAGCTCGAAGCTTCGGTCGTCAGAAGTATTAAACAGAGATTGCCAGTGTAAATAGAATATTTTTACTCTCTCATCTGTAGTACTATCGAGCGGGTTATTATTGTGATGTACGTCTTACCGAGCAATTGAAAACTGATAAATGCTCGTAAAGTTCCGAGATGAAATAAGTCACGCCGAGGCGAAAAACTTGGTGGGAGCGTAATTAATCTTCCAGCTCGTATAAAGCAATTGTTGAGGATAAACAAAACAAAAGAGGTGGCTCGGGGGGGGGAGAGAAATAAGAAATTGGACTGACTTCCGTATATAATCTTTTCGTTCCATCTATGTAGATGAGAGGTTAAGTAAACAGTTTTGGGACGGGAGGGGGGGACATTTGGGAGAGGAGAGCGAAATCTGATCTAATAAGAATTCCATAGATGGTGAATATTAGCGAGCGAACGGGATACATGGCCAATTAAACGTAATAAGCTTGAATTGGTTTAAGGAGCGAAAGCCGCGAATCCCCGAGCGCTACGGCCAATTTAGCGTACCCATTCAATCTTGCCGGGAGCAAGTAGAGAGAAAGTAGATAGATAGATAGAGAGAGAGAGAGAGAGAGAGATTATACGATGTAAGGAAGGGTAAGGAGAGGACGTCAGGAGACATGCCGCTAAAGCGCACAATTACAAAATTAGCGCCAAGATCTGAGATGCAGAGGCTCCCGATAAGATTCGTTTTAATTAGAGGGTGAGTCGCCCAACGAAACCCACCCACCCATCCCCCTACCAGGGGCTTGCCCTTTCATCCCCCCGGTGCTCGTGGAGGCGCTCGTAGTCGAAGAAACTAAGAGACTCGCGCTCGGCTCTAAACTCGAAGCAGATGACACGTTCGCCAGGAGTGCGCTGATAAGGGAACGCGCCAGGGTTACGCGCTACGGTAACGCGTTACGGTAACGCGCTCGAGGAAGATGCCGACATTAGGAGAGACGAAGGTGTAGGAGCCCCGAGCCAAGGCAATCGTCTTTACGACGCAGTGATACGGCCGTAAACGTTCCTACGTTGCGCGCATAATAAGAGCTTGCAATCCTTACTCGCTCCCCTCGCATGCCTACTCCACCCCCCCTCCTAACTAGTTTAATCGAATGTTTTCTCCGGCTGCGGGATCTCGCTATTTTCCTAGCGGATTCGCGAGCCGACTTTTTCGTTATCGAACGTCGACCACCTCGAGGACGACTTTAATTATTTTATACACCACCTCCAGTCCTCGAGGGACGACGACTGGACTTTACTAAATTCCAAGTATCGCCTCCTTCCTTTCAAAACCGTATATTTCCGAAGCCATTAATTGCCTTGTATTTATTTATATATAATAATGATAATAATAATAATAATAATAATAATAATAATAATAATACAGAAGCTCGTGCAGAGATTTCGGTATCGCCCCGAAAGTATCAGATACAATTCAACCAAGTACTTCATCGTTTAATCGACAGGCAAATTATTCGTTAATATTAATCGTCTCGTTTTTATTTAAAACAATTGATCATAATGTAATAGCGAGCGACCGAGCGACCGAGAGAGAGAGAGAGAGAGAGAGTATTACTCTCGGTTAAAGTAGTTTCGAAAGCGACGAGGGCAAGATGCAAATCCGATCCAACTAAGAATCCAATCGAGCCGGAATGCAATTACGGAGGCGTCAAAAGGCTTTTAAAAGCCAGTAATGCCTACATAATCATCGGGACCAGGAGCAGCAATCCCTCAGCGCGTTAAACGAGCAATGGAAAACGGCGACGGCGGTAGTCGAAAACAAATAGCTATTTCCATTTTTCATCAAGGCGCGTGCGCCGCCGGCATGTAGCGCGGGCGGGGGGGGCAGACGGCGAGCCGAATTCGGGGATAGAGAGAAGAGAGAGAGAGAGAGAGAGAGAGTCGGTATAGGGGGCGACGGGTAGATGCGAGAGACCGAGAGAGAGAGAGAGAGAGGGATGGGGCGGAGGCCCTGCGATTGCCGCGGGCTCGACTTTATGGCCGGGGCGTGTTGTATAAAACCGCTCGCGACATTACCTCCAATATTCGCAAAACGGATTCTCCGCAGCCGTGCTCCCCGTGCCCACCTTCGACCCCTCGCTCACGGTTAGCGCCCTGGTAATGAGGTGGTTTCGATTCCGGCCCCGAGGCCAATCCTTCCTCCCGGTGCTTCCATCTTTCCCTTCCAATCCCCCAATCCCCCGACCCCTCCTCGGCACTACCAGCCAGCACTCCTCTCGCTGCATCTAACTACTTCGACGTCTTCCGGCCACTTCATTCACCTGAGACGGAATTAAAACTTGAGAGACTCGCCGAGATGAATCCCCGGGTAATTGTAAACCAATAGGAGAGCGGTGATAAATGTTATAATGACGGCTTATTCCATTATGCCGTCCTTCCTCTATGGTCGGACGAATTCCGACTCGTTATTGCCGTTATTGCCGTTTCTCGACAATCCCGATGCTCTTTACCTTCTACGATTTACCTTCGACAACAAATTTTTCATAATTTAATAACAAATGGGATGACGCGCACATAGCTGAACTCGAGCTATGCGTCAGCCATTCTCCTAAAAGCCAAACTGCCTTCCACCAGAAGCTAAAGCTCAACCATTACGTTTATCATTTCTAAGTATAAAGAATGGACACCATGGACCAGAATAACAAGCTCCACCAATAAAATACTTTATAAATCTTTTTAATACCAACAAATGCTTACTTGGCTTGCGCTTGGCGTACGCGTATAGTAATGCAATGAGATCGTTACGAAGCCCGAGTCACGATACTTTTCGATATTTTATTGCAATTCCGTTAATTACTTAATTAATTAATTTGTAATACTTTTAAAATACGAGAACCGTAGGAAGTGAGTGAGAGAGAGAGAGAGAGGGAGGGAGAGAGGGGGGAGAGAGAGAGAGTCCTTGTAAGACGAAACAGAGGCTGCAAGTGACTTTGTAGTAGGGGATTGAAAATTAAAATGGAGTCGATCTCTTCTACAACGAATTCCCCGTGACAACAAAACGATTTCGGTATATTATTCCGAGCCAATGGATTTCGATAAACTCATCCTAGCTGAATCGTTATTTAAATTATTAACAATTCGAATCCTCAAATAAATAAAATAAGTTTACGCGTACTTAATGGAGAATTTGTTTAAAAACGAGGGCTGCTGATACTATATCGAATAATCATGACGTGAAGAAACGTTTATTTCTATATATAATTATCAATGTATATATATATATATATATAATGGGCGTGTATAATGTGCTGTGGCTCAAACACGTGTAAATATTATTAAATTCTAAAGAAGCGCAGGAATAAATATTTTGAATCGGCCGTAGTCGGTGATGCTGTAGAACGATGTTTGAAATGCAATCCTATGAATGTTTGGACTCGTTCTCCTGACGTTCGCCTATTGTTTATACTTTCGTATATCGCATAGGCGCCGTTTTACGGCGAAGGACGAAAGGGAAGGGGAGAGTTCTCCGATGGCTCCCCATTTCTTCACTGTCCCAAGTCTAATAAATTGTAATTGCATGACTTTTTAAAACAAATTCGATATTATTATTCAACAAAATAATAAGATGGAGGAGAAAATCCTGCTCTTTGGGTATGGCATTTAGTCGCCTTAAACGAAAAACTGCTTATTCTCGGAGATATTTTTTTATATTTTCAAAATAGATACTTATCGCGAGGGCTTGGCATAAAGCGTAGAAGATATATAATTTAATTGAATGAATCCATACTCGCGCGCAAATTTTGAAGGCGAAGAAGTACTTACGCGCCAGAGATCTCGGCCTGTAAAAAAACATTAAACTTGCGGAACCCCTTCCTTCCTTACCTTCTCTCTCATTTCCATCACTTGTGCTCATAATAAAAAGCCAACGTTACGGTATCGCATTTGTAGAGTAAGGTATTTTATAAATTTCCGACCCTGAATATTTCATACACAATGACGCAATAGTCCTCGTTGATCTTATAACAAAAAATTCTTAAATTATCCATGAATTACGATGAATTGCGTCAAATTGAGCATATTGGGGAGCGTTTGGTTATCGGCTGCAATAGCATTCGTTTTCGATAATCAAAAACTTGTCTTAAGCAACTTTAGGGGGATTTTATAACTCGGAAATAACGGCCCAACAACGAAATTGATAAGAACCAAAACTTAATTAGCTCTTTTCATAAAAAAAAAAGAAAAAAGGAAAGAAAATATACGGCGTTATCGTTATTATTATAGTTATTACTATAATAGAATGCCGAGTAGGCGTAAGTGGGGAAAAATCTTGAAATTGAAAATAAAGAGAGCGACGAGCAATGTCGGTCGACGTATATAGTAAGGATATATAACGGCCGACGTCGCGAATTTACTATATTTAAGGAAGACGAAGACGAAGGCAAGTGCGAGCGCGAGTGCGGGCGGTGGAGCTTCGCGCGGATGCGTCAGGCGTCGGACAAGCGATTCGCAATGTATATTCCGTTGGAGTAAAGTATTATTGGCAATAGTGCAAAATGGTCGGGAATCCCCGTGAGATGAAGCGCTTACTTAGAGTGGTCGCCTCGAGGGGGTGGGCGTTTAATAAGAGAACGATCGTGGACGGCAGAGAGTTAAGAAAGAATCGTCCCCAGACGAGGCGGCGGTGGAACGGCAGGAGGGTTATTGGGGGAGGGGGTCTCGTCAGTTTTCGTCTCGTGAGTTTAGTCGCGAACCCTGATATATAAATGGCAAGGGTGTTCGCAAGAGCGCCGCTCGTAATTTAAACTAGCGCAGTTTGGATAACTAGCTGCCGGCGTCGTCGTTGCAGTACCCCCCCCCACCCAACCACCCTCCCCCTCGGCCCCTCCTCGGCGGCGGGGGCGATAGCGGTGACGACGTCGACCGTTGACGTCGACGTCTGCATCGACGTTGTAAAACGATTTGCAATAAAGGGCGAAATGAGTTTATAGGGCTTATTGGCCAAAGCCAGCAGAAGTACGGGCGTTAAATCGCTCCTCTCGTCGCCGTTATTCCGCGGCGAACCACCCGCTCCATCGCCAATATGCGAGATCGGGGCTCTTCTCCTTGAACCGAAAGGGTAGCCGCGCACCGACCCCGACATCGGCCGCCAGATCCTCTATTCTAATAATACCCTCTTCCACGGCTCGTTTTAACTCGACCCCGATTCTCTCTCTCTCTCTCTCTCTCTCTCTCTCTCTCTCTCGACTCATGTACCGTGCTTCGCCGTACGACAAATACTTACGCGAATGTTACGTCGAATCATTATTCAAAAAATAACTAGTGCATAAGCGTAATTCTTTACGGCGTCACGGCTTCTATTTTTAATTAATGTAGGCCGAGTTGATGAAATGTATCCATTCTACGAGCAATCATAGGTTAGGAGGGGGCGGAGCGGCGGCGGGGGGTCGGGGGTACTATGCGCTTGAAATAAATTTAATACAGCTAATAGTCGTAGCGATTCGATGTCTCACCCTAGAAATTCACAAACGAAGAAACCTCTTAGCGATTAAAGTCATGTATCTATCGTATTTGAGTTATATGCAGTTGGTGATATTGATGATAAAAGGTCAGTGAAACTTTGGAGCGTACGATGTATTTAAGGTATATAACGGCATAAAGTTTATTACAAATTAACTTTTTCATTTCAAGAAGTAAGAGAAAATCAACCCGAAAATGTTATTATTTAATAAAGAAAGAGTAAGTGGGTATGCGTTAAGTTTATGCGGGGCGCGCGTGTAATATTATATAATGATATTCGAAGGATTAATAACGATCTGATCTCGTAGGGATTTCATAATTACAAGAGAAAAAGAAAGTTGAGGATGGATAGACCAACGGATAGGATAGCTTTATAATTACTTGGGCGGAACGACGTTCCGACTGGTCGGTATTAATTGAAATTCGCCTTATTATCGGGAATTTCTGGATGATCGGATTGGATAGGATCGGAAGCCGAGGCGAAAGGGTTGAAGAAGAGTTAACGCGTCTCTTAAAATACGAGCTAATCTAGGAGCAATGCGAGCTGAATTTAAAAGCAGTCGCGACTCCTGGAAAACTATTTCTCGTTAGGAAGAAGATCCAGGCGTCCTGGATGCATACGGGAGCCCGATTTCGTGGAGGAACGTCGTCGCCTGGATACGTGAATTCGAGAGCTCGGACCGAAGGGTCAAAAATCTATTAATATAATTAGGATATTAATGCATTGGCGGGATCGGGGCGAGAGGAGGGCGAGGAAGAGACGACGGGTATGAGTTAATTTTGGGTAGAAATGAAAGTGAGCCTTATAAAGCACTTATCATATTTCAAGAGAGATTTCGGCCAATAAAACGGGCGTTTATTGGCACGTCTCCGGAAAAAAAGTAATTCAAGTTTTAGAGTAGGAACGACGAGCGAACGGGAACGGAAAGACTCGGGTTCCAAGAGAGTAGATATTTCTTCTTCTGTTCGGCTGTATGTGATTGTAGTAATTCCTCCGCCACCCTCCGCCCCCCTCCTCCCACTATCCCGCCGCCGCCGCTACCGCCACCGCCACCCCCACCGGCCCACTTGCCCACCCACTCCCATAACCCGCACATTGTCGCCTTCGACCCTCCTCCGTCCCCCTCTCGCGCTCTCGATCCGCTCTTTCCCTCCGCGTGTCATACGCCGACCCCTCCTCCTCCTCCTCCTCCTCCTCCTCGCCAGCCTCCTACCCCTTCGGACCGCGCCAACATTGGCGAAAGAGTCAGGGGAGAAGTACCGAAGGCGTAAGTAGTATTTTCTCAGATTGAAAAGCTTTCTCTATGAAATACGAGCGGGCCATAGGCGGAGCTGCAACCCTTCTGTGCTTTAATGGAATTAGTATTTAATAGTTTGAAGCGCAGAGTTTGGGTGTCCGCGGGCTCCGCCCCCTCGCCCCCTTCGACCCCTCCAAAAAAAAAAAAAAAGAAAAAAAGACAAAAGAAAGAGAAAGTAAAAGAGAGACAAAAAAATAGTAACAAAGTGGATAAGCGGCCGGCAATATTTCACTTAATAGCTTTCTCATTCATCATGAGACCTTTCGGCTGGATCCTCGCTAGGTGGAGGAGCGTTATTATTGCATGCGTCGCGATTCGGCCAAGAACCGATAAGAAGACCGGCAAACTCGAATTAATGGCCGCCGACTCTCCCGTCACTCTCTCTCTCTCTCTCTCTCTCTCTCTCTCTCTCTCTCTCCCACTCTGTCCCTCCATGTCGACGTTTCAACAATATTAAGGTATTAGCAGTCGATCATCCCAGTTTCTTGTCACCCTTCTTTCCCTGCACTGTCCGAGCCCGTTCAATTCATCAGCAGCTCCCCTTGTTACTCTGTACTTTTCGCTTTAGCGTCGAGCGTTCGTAAGCGTATCCGTTTTCTTCTTACCTGCCATGACGGGGATCGGCGAGTCGATACCTCCTCCTCCAATACGTTGTTTCGACTGTTAAAGGTATATCGGAAAACGAAGGGTAAACAAAACCAAAACCAAAACCAAACAAGCGAACAAATAAAATAAAGAGACTAAAAAAGAAAGAGAGAAAGTAAGAAATATATAAATAAATAAATAAATAAAGGAACGGCCGAATGCGAAAAAGCTGTGCATTTAAGTCGTACGATAGATCATATGGGTCTTCTCGCGGAGAAAGGAACGGACGGCGTTCGCACCCTATTGCCTCCAACACGAACGACTCAATTAAATGTGTACAGGCCGAGTGGGGTTGATAGAGCGCTCGGTCATAAATATGAATTATCCGCGGTAAACGCTCCCTCGGGAGAGCGGGACAGGAAACGTTGCATCTAAAGAGCCCAGTTGACGCCAAGAAACTTCCTTTTTTTTTTTTCTTCCACCACCCCCTCCGGCCCCCTCCCAGCCCTCGCAGGCTCGCTCCTTTATCCTTTATCGATTTTTTTTTTTTTTTTTTTTTTTTTTTTTGTTATTCTGACCGGTGATTTGTATAAAATATCGCCAGCGCTTTTCAAAATTATGGCTAAGCTTGAACTTAACTGATCGCAATGTACGCTGCTCCTCCGCAACTTATCTCTCCGGCGAATGATTTGTTCTCCTATGACCGATTTACCTCTTTTATTGTTAAGCGAAATTACAAATTTTTATTTACGCCCGGGTTTATCTAAGCCCTGCGAGGCCCATGAATTATTAATGCTTTAAAGAATAATTCGGGCATTGGGTTCGGCGCTCCTGGTACGTACGATTAATACCACTTTACTCGCTCGTCTAACGTATACCACGACGTGTAAAGGGTTTTGCGCTTTCATTAATGCGCTATAGGCTGAGTCGAGCAACGCATGCGCATGCACTAACGCCGAGCCGCTAATGGAAACGAATGATAATTCGTCGGGCAGATTGCCGGTGACAGTCGCACTCTTTGTGGATTGAAATATGCTAAGCGCTTCCCCTGGAATACCGGGGGCAATCGCGCTTACCCTCTAGCGGCCACGTATCGAACTACTAATGGATGAATACACCTCCTCCATGCCGAATCCGTAATCGTAATAGGCGATTCGTAGTCGAGGGGCGAGTGACGAAGCGCCCTTACGTTTAATTTCATTACAAATTCGATTCGTCCGATGCCTAGGCTAATTACGTGATTGGCTATTGCGAGCCAAAGAGGGACGGAGGGAGAGGAAATGAGCCTCGTAATTGTCATCGTAGCGCAAGAGCGTTTTCCGCGAGTCGTCTAAGCGGGATGAGGGAACGTCGGCTGGAAGAATGGAGAAGCCGCAGGTAGGTTATCGTGGACTCGCGGATGCTTCCTCCCTGCGAGTGCCGCTGTCGTCGTGGCTGAATAGGGACCGCTCCCAGGAAGCGTGTGCTTTGCTAACGATGATAAACGAGCCCGCGCTAAGACGCCATATTTATGCTAATCTCGGCCGCCGCTCCGCCCTTACCTACACAACCGCCCTTCCGACGTCTCTCTTTCGCCTTCTCAGACTATCCCCTCGCCCTCGTTCTCGCTGCCGCCCTCGCCCTCGCCCTCACCCTCGCCCTCGCCCTTACCGGGAGCTTCGGTGCCCCCGGCGTCGCGCACTCACCCGTCATGCGTGTGCACGAGCGCGACTATAGAATCACTTTCCCGGAATTTCCGAGATCCACTCTCTCTCTCTCTCTCTCTCTCTCTCTCTATCTCTCTCTATATCTCCCTCGCCCTTCCACGCGCTCTACCCAAGGTCTCCGAGTTCCCGTATATCCGAGTCAGTCCCCTCGTGCCGATAAGGCAGCATCTTCGGATCGCAGCCCCGATTCGCTCCCTTTATACTCGCGGCTTCCTTTACTCATAACATAATTGACCGGGACCCTGCTTCCGCATTTTTATTATCCGCCGAAGGTCCCTGCGTCCCCTCTCTAATCAAACTCAATTTCAGAGGGTTAAACGTCTCGCGGCCTCTCCACCCCCGCGAGACCATCCCGCCATTCCCCCTTTCTGCCGCCTAAATCCCAGCTTTAAATGTCGCGCATCTATTGGCGACGATTGCGTTATTTCTAACTGGAAGAAGGAGAAAGCTAGGACGATTCGATCATCGAGTGGACGAGAGGAGGAAAAAAAAATGGCCACGCTAACGGGGTCAAGTGCACAGGAGTTGATGCGTAATAATGGACGGGGAGGGGGAGGGCGGGGGGCGTAGGCCCCGTCGTCCCTGCTCGGCCCCTCCGCGAAGACGCTTAACGCTGAGCGAAGAAGATGTCCGGGTCGGCATATGTGCCCGGGCTCGGGTTTTCGCGCGCCAGCCGTCGGCACCGGAGTCTGCCTCGGCCCTCGGTCCTCGCCTCCATGGCGGCGGCTGTACCGGTGGTTACACTGGCGGCTACACTGGCGGCTACACTGGCGGCTACACTTGACGGCTACACTGGCGGCCGTACCGACGGCCGTACTTACTGGTAGTGGTGACGGGGACACAGCCGCATTACAAATTTAATCTTACAAATGGATCCGAAAACTTGGAAACAATGGAATGTATGAGATGCGGCTGCGTAGATCACCCGCGGCTAGACGACAATATTGTCAAGGCCGATTTCGCGTCCGGCCCTGAGAGGGAGAGTCGCGCGAAAGGGAAAGGAGTCGGGGGAGGAGGGGCGGGGGGAGCGGCATGCAAGGGTGGGCAGCTAAGGCGAAAACAAGTGGCACGCTTAGCTCGCGTAGGCGTCCGAGATACACCGCGGGCAACTTTTATGCTTCCCCCCGCTCGGCTCTCAACCCCTTTTTACGATTTTCCCAACGATCTCCGGTGGATTTACAGCGATCGCGCGACTTGGCAGCCACTTTCTATTCTACATCCGATACATCCTTATGCTTATGGGATAGTATGCGGTCAGATGTTTACACTTGTCCTTCATTCCAGCTTTTCCATCTCGAGGGAGATTTGTCCAAGTCACTCGCTGGCTAGATTTCAAACGCGTTCGAAGCGAGACCGGAGCGGCGCCCCGTCTCAAGACAGACAGTACATCTTGTATTACCGGAAACCGTATGCGTGCATTCATAAACTCCAGGGTAATACATTAGCGCGCGCGGAACGCATAGGGCAACGAGAAAAAAAAAAAAAAAAAAAAAAAAAAAAAAAAAAAAACGGACTCCAATGAATGGGGAAGCTTGAGGAATTTTTTACGGGTTCCCGTAGATTTGAAGATTGACGAGCACGAGGACGAGTCGGACGGAGCCGAAGGATCGACGCGCTCCCGGAGCTGTTGTTCGTGATTAGGATATTTAATTCTCGAGCCTTACGCGAAGATCGAGGACAGCTTTTCGTTGCTTGCGGCATGTTGGTTCGGGGTTATTGGGGTTATTGGGAGTCGACGAGAGCACGGCAACGCTCGTAGCCCGGATCGGGCAAAAGTTTCATAAATTGCGACGCTCGGCTCTGGCGAAAGGGCTTCCGGCCCAGCGCTCGGACATTGTCGATAACCGAGACGTCCTCGAGCTCCCCGGGGTCGAGATCCAATATCGCATTCGTACACTCCGACCACCACCAACCTATCCCCCCACCCCCCCCAAACCGCCACCACCACCGCCACCACCACCGCCACCACCACCGCCAGCACCACCACCACGAACACCACCTTCGCCGGGGCTCCCTACCATTGTCCCGCGCATTATTGTTAGCCAACTTTTCGACCGAGGACCGCAAATTACCATATGAATTAAAGTAATGTATGAAATACGGCGGTCGGGCGATGGGAGGGAGCGGAAGGGGGGCGGAATGGGGGCGGAAGGGGGTAGTGGGGATAGGGACGGCTGGAAGGGAGCCGAGGGCTGCCCGCTATCGCGGGGAGGATTTCATACGGGAAGATGAGGAGCGCTGGTGAGGCGATTGCGTGGATCTACTCCGGGAGCAGTTTGAAGGAAGCGTGCGAGGACGAGGGAGCCGATGATTCAACATAAGGTCATTCTTCATCAATTACCGGGCCCGGATAGCGCAGATTGAGTAGCGCGCTCACCGCTCTAATACTAAATCGATTATTTTTCTCGTTACAATATTGACTCGGATGGATCCCTGAGGACATTAGCCGTCCCGTGCCGAAACAAACCCCCTCCCCCGCCCCCCACTCCTATTTCAGGAATCACAATTATCGGACAGCAGCGCGCAACGCGATAAGGACTCACGTTGCTATAGATTGTTAAAGGGTGGGGGGCGGGGGAAGACAGGCGCGGATGTGGTACGCGTAGAAAGAAATACAACCAGAGAGCGAGGCAGGTTTTTGTTTAGCAATAACGGTCGAGCGCTATCGGTCCATTGGTGAGAGGATGGGGTAGGATGGGATAGGATGGGATGAGGGGTGGAGGGAGGGAGGTGGCGTGGGAGGATTCGTGGCTGAAAAATGTGCCCTTCGTCGAGGATTGGAAGCATACTCCGGCGGCTCCGTTTTTGCATGCGGAAGTGCAGTGGTGTGAACTTCGCTGCGCATGCGCTTTAGCTACCTCGCTTTCGAGCCATCCAATCTAGATGACTATAAATCCACATTAAACTATCGGCCCAAGAGCGATCGCGAGTACCGACTTTCATTATTACCCGTTCAATTATTCCCTTCTCGCTCTCGCTCTGTCTCTCTCTCTCTCTCTCTCTCTCTCTCTCTCTCTCTGACTTACGAACCGATCGCCCCGACGCTCTAATGAATAATTAACCGCGTCCGCGAATTTAAATGGACTTGGACGAGTTTGGCCATGCCAACTAATTTTAAATGCCACCTCGGTATAATGACCCTTCCACCTAATTTTATTCCGTATTCAAATGACTTTGGGTTCACAGCTCCCCCTGCCACTCTCCTACTCCTTCTCCCACTTCTTCTTCATATTCCTATTATTTGTTATTTATTATTTATTATTTATTATTTATTATTATTTATCATTATCATTATTATTATTATTTATTAATAATAATAATAATAACGGTTCGCTTCGTTGTATAGGTAGAGACGCGCGCGAGCTTGAAAAAGTAATTCCTCGCTTTTTTAACCTTTTAGCATTCAGCCGATAAAACAGAAATCAATAATTTATTTCACTCGGGCAACAATATTCTCGTTTCACGTCATTGCAAGCGATACGCCGACGGTATTGACGCGCGGCTTATTTAACTTTGCTTATTTGGAAATCGAGCGCTGAGCCAACGAAATTTCATCAACTAATGCCTCTGTATGCGGGGGGCCGACTCACTCATTACGCACACTGCCTTATCTACTTTTATCACTATCCTGGCGTTTATCGTCCCGTTTATCATGGCGTTTATTGACGAGCGCGCGCATAAATCTCCTGATCCGAGCTTCGCCGGGTACAGGTAGTGTGTACAGGTAGCTGGACATTATCTCGATTACGGTGGATACGGGGCGGGGGGGGGGAGTTGATTCCACCAGACCGTCCATACGTGGAAAACACGTAAGGGCAAATACAATGGCGGTGATGAGGGACCGTCGGGGGTATAAAGCTGTAGGGAGGTATTAATTTCGCAGTAATTATCGGAGGTGTAATTCATCCGCGGAGGGTCCTGGGTCGTGTCCGGGGTCGCTCGGCCGCTTGTTAACACCGTTGTTATGCTCCATTATATTGCGGTGCCCACGTACGCGCGGCCAACTTGCAGTTGGAGAAAACGACTCGTCTCGTTCCGTTCCGTTCCGTTCCGTTCCGTTCCATGTCCCTACCTTATCCTCTTTGCTCCCAGTCTCTCTCTCTCTCTCTCTCTCTCTCTACTCAAAATGCAAACGAAAATGCTAATCGCCGTCTTATGCGGCTGCACCTTGTTGCCTAATCCCTTGCTTTTATCTTTTCTTCCTAATAACGTTACGTCCTGAAAAATATTCAAACTTTATGCGGCATTTACGTTAACAATTAAAATTAACCAGCTGAATCTCTCCCCTATCCTTTTTACTTACCTCTTGTACTATGCAAATTTTGTTTGTAAACATTTTTACTTACACAAAAACTTACGTCAAATCATTAAAACCAGATCAAGATACCACTAATTGTATCATAAGACGGGCTCGATTCATCAAAGAACTCGTCAACTCCGTTAGATTTATCCGCCGTATCTCAAATTCAAGTGTATTCAAGAAGTACATGTGAACTCGTATTCGGTCAAACGTGAATTCCTGAAACACGCTCCAAAGAGATGATTATTATGGCTCACTTGTAAAATAACGCGCTTTCAATAATTTCCGCTCCTTTACAAGTGTTTATGACCAAGGGGATATGGAATATAAAGAAATTAATAATTAATGATGAGTATCGAAGAGTTGATTTTGAAATTTGTCAAAGGAATGGCTCTGGGGAAAAGTAATTGAAAGTTATGGCATATAATGCTGATAGGGACGACAGGACATGAATTGTACGTGTGCTCATTTAAAATATATATATGTATGTGTATATATAATTCCCGACCGTCGGCGAGTGCAGTGCGAGGCTATAAAATCACACGGGACGCATGCGAGTGCGCAGAAAAATTCTAAAAAAAAAAAAAAAAAAAAAAAAAAAAAAAGAAAGAAATAAAATAAAAAATGAAATAAAGAAGGAGCGTCGCCCCGCTCGAGCCGAGGGACACGCACGAAATCAATTATTTCAAGTCGCTGGATCGAGCAGATCGGGATTCGAGTCCGTGCGGCTTTGTCACATATAATTTGAAATACGGGGCCCCCCGGCCGCACGACGTCCGCCACCTCTCCCCCACCCCGCCCCACCCCTCCTCCCTCCCACTCCAGACGCGTGCTGTCTCAAGCCGCCCGGCCAGTCCCCAGCAGCACCACCGCCACCGCCACCACCGCCACCGCCACCACCGCCACGACCACCGCCACGACCACCGCCAGCACCACGACCACCGCCACCCTCGTCGACGTTCGTCAAATCCGGTTATCGCGGCATCGCTGCATCGCGCGGCGCGCGTAACCTCCGGGCTCCGCTATTATTGTATCCTGCGTTCCCGGGGCCCGTGGGCGGGTCGAGGGGCAAGGAGGTAGGTAGGGTATCGTCGCGTAAATATAAATACATCGGGGCAATTAGTGCGCGGCCTCGGCCGAGATTAGGAGGTCGGGATCGTCGTCGGGGCGCGTGGTCTGCATATTGAGAGGAGCTCGTGCAGGACGAATCGCGGCGAAAATTGATAAAACGTTATTTAATCCGAGTGCGCATCGCCGCGGCTGGGTAAGGGTGCGCCTCGGCGAGCCTCTGTACCCCCTCGGCCCCCTCGACCCCCTCTCTGCATCGCTCGGCTCCCTCCCCGCTCGCGCTGCGCGGCCGACTCGCAGCCCAGATAAGAATTACTAATTTATTTAAATGGACTTATCTTTTCGAAGCGCCCGATACGAATGTAAATTGCTCCCTGTTATTATACGTCGCTCTCTTCGGTTACGTCCGCTCGGTCCACCCACCGCGTCCCCGACGTCGTGTGCGCCCGCCCCCACCCCTCCTCCCCGCCCGCCCAACGCCCCACGGCCCCACGGCTCCTCCACGGCCCCCGCCGCCGAGTCTTTACGAATCAACCGCACGTGAGGCTAATTGTACGAGTAAGATAAAGATATTTTATTGCTCGACAGTCGGACATATTTAAGTAGGGTAGTTTGCAACCCCTGACCCCCCACCCCTATCCCCAATCCCACCCACCCTCCTGCCCACCTCTAGACTTTTAGACTTTAGACTTTAGACTTTACTCTTACCTTTTTTTTTCTTTTTCTTTTCTTTTTTGTTTTTGATTTTGTTTTTTTGTTTTTTTTTTTTTTTTTTTTTGTTTTTTTTTGTTTTTGTTTTACGTCACCACTCCCTGTAGTCTATATCGAGAACGATGGCACCCTGGAGACTATTTCGTGGCCACGACACCTGCTTACGTCGACCCTTAGTCACTCGATAGGCCCGTCCCGAACTCGAAGCGACTTCGACGCCACCTTCGTCACCCCCCCCCCATCCCCGAGCCACTTAACAATGTACTCTCCTCTCCGTCCGCATACATCCAAAACGTAAGCCAAAAACTGTATAAAATTGCATCTCTTCTTGAGTTCGGTTATTCAATAATCTCATGGCACTCGATCCATGTTAAGTAAGAGTGATTGCTGCTTGCCTTGAGCTTTTTAACTGCGGTAGGCTCGTCGTGCATGGGAGGGTAAGATCATTGAGGACATATTTTCGGTAATAAGCAAGGACGCTGAGATCGTTCGATTGGGTTGCCTCGAGAAATTTTGTCAACTTTGAAACGTTCCAGCGAACCCGATCGGTCCTTCGTGGCTCCTGGAAGGAAGCTTCGGTTCGTAATGGGAGAGGGCCGGCGCACCAGGTATCACCAGGTCGAAGTAAACGTCGCCGGCTGCAGCCCGGACAGAGCGTGCCTTCGCAGAGGGTGTGGATGGAGCATAGCAGAGGTAGATAGGCGGACTCGGTGCTCGGTGCTGGGGACCGAGTTATATTTATGGGGCTGCGCGGGTGATTAAAGCCGCGGAAGAACGACTCGGCGAGGCCTCTTCTCTGCCCGCGCAGCAGCTTGATTTACTGGGCGATATTTCGTCGGCTGGGCCGCGAGTCGGTTCTCTCCGGGGCGAGGCCAGCGAGCGCCATCCGCGACAATGGCCCTGTCGCTCGGCACTTCCTTTCGGATTATTGCGCGGAGTGACACCCCAGCAGCCACAGAGGGAGACGAGGCTCTCGAGGAGATAAATAGAGCGAGCCGCACCTAAGCGTAACCGAGGCCGCGTTTTTTCCTGCGCTTCCACCTCTGCTCTGCTCTGCTCTGCTCTGCTCTCTCTCACAGTCCTCTCTGTTTTTCTCTGTTTTTTGTATATTGTTTTTTTTTTTTTACTATCACGAGCCGAGTAGTTGGCCTTCGTAATGCGCGCACCGCCTATTTTCATGGCTCTTTTGTCGCTGGAACGGGCGCTTTCACGCGCTACATCCCCACCCCGCGTCCCTCGCCCTAACACGTTATTTATCGCGGCCTCTGCGAGACTTTTTAAACAAAGCTGATTATTAAGGCCGACGAGGGAGCTTTACAACGCCGCGCTCCAGTAGTCGTTCGGTGTCCTCCAACGTGTGTCCAAGCTACGCCTCCCTCGAATTCTAATGAGATTCAGACTCTCCGCCCAGAGAGCGGCCGATCGGCGCTAATAATGGTAACTAATGACAGCGACGACGAGGCCGCGATACGGCAAGACGAGACATTGGGACGCGCACGTGCTGGGGTAAAGGATCGCCGAAGGATGTTTCGAAAGGATCGAGAGAAGCATATTGGCGGCCAATTAAGCAGAGCTCCGAGGTCCTGACGAACGGCATTTAAATAACGAATGGATGAGCGATCGGCGTAAAAAATGCACGAGTCACGAATCAGTTTAGCTTTAGCGACGCCTCGTTGTCGGCGATGTTCAACAAAGGGGATTATCGTGAGACCGATGTTAGCTGGATGTTCGCAGTCGAGTCACTTTTAACGGAGCCACTACTGTCACTGAAGACCGAGACCAATTCGATTTTCGGGCTCCCGGGGCTCTCGGGGCTCCCGGGGCTCCCCCACTCACGCGTTTCTCCGACAAGAGCGCCATTTTACATCGGGAATCGGTGCGATCGTGATCCATACGTCTTACGCCCTCATTATACGACCGTTCATTATCGCGAAGCTCTCCTCTACTCTCTCTCTCTCTCTCTCTCTCTCGACGCTGTGCCAGAAAAAAACGCTACTGCCCTCTGGACATTTTTTCCGAAAAATATCAAAATCATCCCCTTAATGGCCGATTCTGGACATTATCCCGTGACCGTAACCCTCCTCCACTATACGAAATCATATTTTGTCATATTTCGATCGGAAGTCTCTCTCCCGCATTTAAATAACAAATACTTTTCAGCGATCTCTACGTAAACCCGCTCCTCTTAATATTAATAGCTTCTACTGCTTTTTTAATTTTTTTTCTCTTTTTTTTATTTTTCTCCTTTCCAACGCGGCAAGTTGCCCTACTCTAACGAGCCCCTGCAGGTAGATTCTCACGTACATTAGATTCTCTTATAATTTCGATGCTGAGTTTGATTAAGCTTGAAGGGCCGAGTTCAGCTTCCCAAGAGGAATGTAAGCTTATTGATGATAATCATTGAGTGCATTACTTGTACGGAGTCGAGGCATTGAATGATCGAAGCCGCGATTGTGGACTCGGGGAAAGTCTGGGAGGTTACGCCGGGGAAAGCCGTGGATTTAAATTCTTTATCGGGCGCATCCCCGGAAAAATATAGCCCGGCCGTAAATTGAAAAAGGCAAACTTCTTAAATTCATTTGACGTTCCGTCTTAAATCAGATCGGATCGAGCCTCCCTTCGCCCCTCGGCACCTAAGAACTTATTCGAATAAATTCATGACTCGTTGCGTAGGCGACAGTCAGTGATAGAAGAAGAAAGATAGATACATAGAAAGAAAGAAAGAAAGAAAGAAAGAAAGAAAGAAAGAAAACGCAGCTTCGACGTACGCTGCCGATTTCGCTCGTTCCATAAATGTCTACATCTAGATGGAGGGAGGCTGCGTATGTCGAGCGCTTCTGAGATCGACTTAATGTCTTGGAACGGAGGCCGTATTAGCATCTCCGCGACCAATCGACGCCCACGTGCCGATTGTAGAACGTCACGCCGAATTGTCCTCGTCGTTGCTGTAACATTGTCATTATTCCCGTGACAGAATAAGTACACATCCGTGCCCTGTTGGCCGTCTCTCTTTCCAGCATATTATGAGCCCCCCCACCCCCCATCCCCCCACCCCCACCGGCCCCTTCACCGTCCCTCGCTCTCGGAATCATCATACCCCCCCGCCCCTCCCCTGCCAAACGAGCCGAGTGCAGCACGCCAATTCTACGTACTAACGAGGGTGAGAAGATGGAACGAGTGAATTGCAAGTGGAAGGTCGGGAGTTTTTCGAAGAAAATAAGGGGTTTCACACTATTCAGAGCGATAAAACAATGGCCGAACCGCAGACTATCAGCACAGATAAGCTTTCACAATTATAATAACGTCTACATTATATCCTCGCAGAATCTAATTAGGGATAACTTCACTTTGCTATTGTATTTTATTAAACAGAATTAAGCTTTCGATGGAATAATAGAATAACGATCGTTCCTTCTAAGCGATCGTTACTTCTAATAAACATTATATGGTAAAATTGTATAATTAATAAAGCCGAGTAATGCGGATCGAGGAATGCAATAAAAATAACCTTGAATGTAAATTTCAATCCGCAAGAGTTGTAAAAACGAGGTTTAGCAATGGGAAATCTTAGACTGCTTCCTGAACTTGTTGGGACATTCGAGAGTCATCTGCTCATCGGAGGAATATAAGATGAAGCGAGCTCCAGGGACATCGGACGTACCAATGAGACAAATAATCTTCATCGAGCATTCCTTCATACATAGATCGACGAGCGGTGATTTCTCACGCGCTTCCTGCCTACGCGCAATAAGACGAGAAAGAAATTTATTAACCAATTCTGTTATGTGTACACAAGCGCCTCTGACATTACTAATTCGAATGACCAAGTCCAATAATCCGTTTATTTTATCCTCGCACTATGAAAAAAAAAAACAAAAACAAAAAATTCATTGTTTGCAGAATGGCGTAGTAGAATTCTCCATTATCGGCGAGCCGCAGAATTATATTATATTAGAAAGTTTGATGGAACTTCGGCTTACTAAGCTATATCAGACATAATGGTATAAAATTTAATTAAAGTCCATCCAACGATCATTTCGTAATTACCTCTTAGATAACGAAAATAATAACGCATCGGCGTATCAAACGATGACTTGACGAGTTTACTGGATTTATTGCATTTACGCAGAAATTAAAATAAGGGCTCAAAATCGACGAAACTTTATTCTTCATTTTCAAGCGATAAATATTTTCACAACATTATCCATACGAGTTTGTGATTCGCAAACTGTACATAAAGTAAACTAATATAAAAACTTGTATACATATATATATATATACATGAACATTTGTGTATAGAGATCTGTTTGACAAAAAAGAGAAGCAGTTTCGAGCGGAAAATTAGAAGAGGAGCGATAAATGCACATTTCACTAAGTAAACATACTAAGAATATTAAAGTGGATTTATTAGGGATTATATAATCGTCGCAATTATTGATTAAATATTTCATGCTCTAGATCTTATTCAAGCATTTATGACGGTTATTGCAAACACGGCCTGTAATACTATGATTTCCATTTTATATGAATTGTTTACGATTTCGTTTGAAATATAAATTGATATAATAATGTTTTGATCATGAAAACCAATTGATGGGGAATTATTTCGCAATATTTATAGAAACCCTGTACAAACATGGCTAATTCACAGTTTCCTTTGCATTCACGCTTCAAACTTAACATTAAATTATCTATTATCCGTTTAGCTTGGAATTCTAAACTTTTACGCTGTATTTTTAATTTATGTATACAATTTGCGCAAACCTTCTTAAGTAGAATGGAACGCGTTATACAGCTTATTGCAGGTACCTCTACCATTTGCATTTACATAACCTTATTATTTACACGCTAGTTAGAAATATTTAACGCTAACGAGTATTTCCGGCTTGTGCATTCGACTTATTTATTGAAATGTCTTTAAAAATTCGTGAAGAAAGTGTATGTTACAGTTGGAATCCATCGCGGTCGTCCGATAGCCTGCAAGAATATTCCAGCGGAGCATTTGTTCATCAAGCAGTAATGTAAAGTGACGCATTTATGTCTCGTCTGTGAATGTGACTTGTGCGTCTCGACACTCGGTGACGTGATACTTATAAAGGTTTTTCTAGTCATAAGAAGGAAAGGAAAAAGTGTCCCAGCGAATGAGTATAGGAAATGGTCTCTTGTATCGTCGAGAATTGCCTGACTGAACAATTCCTATGAGATTTAGCTCGCTATCATGTAGTGATTGTAATGGAATACATTAAAATCCCTCTGCTCAAATATGCCTTGTAAATGTCATTAAGGTTTAATGTTACTAACGAATGGCTCTTATAAATTATATATGAGATGGCCAACGCCATTCGACTTTATTTCACATTCTTTCAATGTATTTATTTCCCCCTCCCACCCCCACGTACCGCTGCTTTGCAATTTGCATTTGTTCATTTGGCCCTCGGTGCTCTTGGGCCGTTAGCTGCGGGCATAAGTAGTTTAATTTTTATTACGTACTGCAATAAATAAGAAAGGATAAGCAGTTCTGCCTGGCATTATGCATAAAAGCTCCTAAGGTCCTTTACGACGCTTGAGCATAAGTACCGGGAATTCCGAGATCCCTAAAAAAAGTATAAAAATATAAAATAAGCGGCGGCAACGTCAACGTCAACGTCAATGACAATGACAACGACAACGACAATGACAACGACAACGACAACGACAACGACGACGACAATAGTATTGGTAGTTTTCGGTTGAAGTAGTTGGGATGGTATTGGTGGGAAATAAGGTAGGTGAGCCGATGATAGCGCGGCTGATTAAAGATTCAATGGCTCGGAGCTTCCGTCGCGCCTTACGTAAGCTCGGCGAGGCACAGAGTTTTCTCGGCGGCATAAAATGGACGCGTAGAACGAAGAAGATCCGTGACAAGTGACGGGGCAGGAGTACGAGCGGCGGGAGGAGTATAAAAATTAGGGTGCAAAAGCAGTAGTCGAGTGGGAGGGAGAAGCGGCTGAACGTCGGTGCTCGGCGAGAGGAGGAGGAGGAGCAGCAGCAGCAGCAGCAGCAGGAGGAGGAGGAGGGGGAGGAGGAGAGGGAGGAGGAGGCGAGCGGGGAGGCTCGCGATTGGCGGTGGCTCGTTGAGGGGTGCCGATTGTTAAGGGATGCCGCCACCAGCGGCTGCTCCGTGTTATTTATCTTTATGGACCTCGGGCAGAGGGTAAGTACACTTATTCCGTTCGGGGCTGGAGTTTGAGCAGCGAGGGGCGCGGTAAGAGATTGTTTGTCGTATTGGCTGCGGTTCGAGAGATCCGCAGGCTTAGGTATTATCCGTTTAAGAGTCCTGGGGCCCCGTGGACAAGAAGGAGACCGAACGTGATTTCACTTAGGCGGCACCCGATAACATCAACGCCGCTGATCTACCCTAACGAATACCCTCTGCCCCTTCCTTACTTTACTTTACTTTGCTTTACGTTACTTTACTTTGCTTTGCTTTGCTTTACTATCCTTATTGTTTTTCAAGGGCGGCGACGTTGTCCGGGACTTTATACCCGAGAAACTTTGTACTCATCGGCCACGTGGATCGCGAGCATTTTTTCACGTCGCCTGGACAGGCTCTTATCACAAGCGGCGAGATAACCTAGGAGAAGTATAAAAGTTACAGCCGATACAGCCGGAGAAACGTAAAAGTTATAAGGGAATTTATCGCTTTCCGATCATGTAGCCGCAACTGCAGTCAGTCATAAGTAGGTAGAATCGGCTGGAGCAGGAGGCTGAGTGAGGTTATCTTGCGGATTCCATGCGCTTCTCGCCACTTGTTAATAAAAACGAATGGCATCCGAAGGTACGAGGCGCGTGTCGAGTCAGGGGAAGGAAGCTCCTGCTGATACTCTGGTGGGAGGCGCGTGTACGTGGAGCGTGTCCGTGTGCGAGGCGGCCTAAGGGTAAGAGGGGGCACACTTCGAAATCGGACGTAGAAATTAATCTGTTGGCTCATAATCGGCTTTGCGTGATTTACTAGCAATTGTCCGGGTTGGGGCCGACGACGTCGGCGGGGGGTGCAAGGGGGTGGGGGAGATCGGAAGAGGACAAGTCTGGTGAAGAAGATGCCCGCAGACGGGAAAAGAAGTATCGCTCGCTCTGCGGGACGAATTAATCTCGGCGCTCGGGGTAGTTTTATCGACCTGGGACCATACTGCCGAGGCCTCGAATTACCGACTCGAGACTTCAAACTGCTTGACTAAGCAGAACCGGCGCAGCTCGATAGATATCCTCGTCGATTTATCGATCCTTCAAAACGGAATTTAGTTCCATTCATCAGATTACGCTTTTTTTCATTTCTCTTCTGTTCTATTGTTTCATTTTTCTTTTTGTACGCGCTCATACATACATATATATATATATATATATATATTTATATAATTCGCAATTAATGACGAATGGATAAATTCCTTTTCGAGACTCTTATCTGAAATTCAAAGATTCTAAAGGTGCTCTATTTAATAAAGGGAAATCAAAGACTCGAAACTCTCGTATTCGAAACGTGAATGTTTTATTTATTAGTTAACAACAGTTTTCAAATACGTACAATACAATAATAATAATAATAATGATAGTAATGATAATAATGAAAATAATGACAATAATGATAATGATGCGTTATATACAGGTCCGCTATTTACACGAATGTATTTCAACAGTATTTATATAACTATATTGAAGTATCAACAATATAATGTGATAATAAATTATTTCTTATAAATGAAACAGAAGTAAAAGATCTCATCTTAGATTGTAAGGGTGGATGAGGCGGGTAGGTGGGGGCTGAGTTTTAAAAGCTATTATGATACAGTATTTGTCCGGAAAGATATTCCGGCGCAGGTATTCGTATATATCGTGTATTATTGGTAAATGGCTTTGAATAATTGAATGAGCGGTTAAAGAGGTTGGAGTGAGGCGCTCGGTACGTGTCCACGTGTCGGGCGGCTCCAGAAGGTGACGAGAGCTCGGGCTACGGGCCCCCGGATCCGTCCCAATCGGCCGCATCCCGGCCGAATTAATAATCCAGCCTTCCGGGACTCTAATGCGAATAACGAAGCTTATTGCGGCGGTGCGGCGTTGCGACCGCTCCAGTTGTCCGGAGCGGCTGCACCACGTCCGTGGCCCGCACTCGAGGCACATTTAAAACTCCGTATCAGTGACTCGAGTTTAATGGAGTGCGAATGGCAGATAACGAGACCGCGCCGTTTCCGATTACCGCATTCATTGTTTCCCACCATTATGCGCGCTCCGACGAGTGCGTCTCTCCACCCCCACCCACCCCCACACACCTACCACTCGGCCCACGGCCCACGGCCCTCCTTCCCCACCCGCTCCCACTGGCTCGGCAATCTTCTGCAGCCCGTACTCACGAGGCTTTTTTACGATCGTTCTATTTATTGCACGCGGAGCGCGATCCGATGGCTAAGCCCGTGTTCTACCCTCCCCCGGCCATCCCTCGATCGTCGACCTTTGAACGCGGGGGCGGGAATCGGATCGCCGTGTATTAAGTCGAGCCGATCCGGTCTTGCTTTTTTATCGCCGTCTCCGCAGCTCTCGGTCGGCCCCTCGCGAGCGCCTCGCTCTCAATCTCATCGATCAGCTCACAATGATTCGACGAGCGACACCGCTCTCGTCCACGCGGTGTCTCATCATCGACATATACAAATCATTCGTCGAAAGAGTTATTATACATATATATATATATATATATATATACTCTATGGAAATGCTCGTTAATGATACGTTTAGGACGTTTATCTTTAAAACACGTATACGATATTCATGAAGCACATCTTGTTACATTTACGGCAATGCTAATATTATTTACCGTATCGTTCTCTATCGATACGCGTTATTATCACCTTTAAATAAGCTTTCTCGTATTTTTGAGCACGTCCGAGAAAATGCTCGATTCTTACATCTACTTGTAATATATACAGCGTGAGATCGCAGTACTTAAAATTAATATTGACTTGACGGGATAAGCCCTTTTTTAAAGGGCTCTCTCTCTCTCTCTCTCTCTCTCTCTCTCTCTGGTTTTTAGTAATTATTTTATCTAAGAGGTGGAAGGAACGTGGAAAGGGTTAAGGGAACGAGCATTGAACGGGGATTTAGAATGCTCGGTTGCGTTACGTGGGTAAGGTGGTGTCGACGTAAAGAGCCGCGTGAATGCAAGCGGGAAACTATTAATCGCACGGTTCGGGGGTCAGTGACGTTATCGGCCCCCTTAGCGCCCCCTTCCGGTTATTCGCCCTTCAAGGGGTCGTCCTTGAAGTCTCGGGAAGAGCCGGGTGAAGTTGTGGGAAGTCACTTGCCGTGGAGGAGCGTCGCGGCGGAGCGCCTCTTGAGCTCGACTTGGTCGGCGACCGCGTCGCTCTCCTTGTCCTGGTGGGCGGTCATGTGCCTCGTGAGATGATGCCGCTCTCGGAAGCTCTCGTCGCATACGGGACAGCGCAGCTTCTCCTCCCGCCTCCTCCGGGCCGCCTCGCCGACGCTCTCGTTCTTGTGGTGGCTGCGCATGTGGTAGACGAGGTCGGAGGTCATGCGGAAGGAGAGGTTGCACTTGGCGCAGACGTTCTGAGCGGGCAGGGCGAGGGCCGCGAAGGAGGAGGGCAGGAGGCCCGTGGTGAGGAAGCGGGGACGCGCGAGGGCCTCGCCGATGGGCGGGAAGACCGTGGACAGGGAGTTGTAGGGCAGGTTCGGGTAGACGACCGGCGGCATCTCCGCTCTGAACTGGCCGCTCGGGTTCTTGGGGCTCGGCACCTTCTGCGGCGACTGGCTCCCCCCCAACTGCTGGCCCAGCTTCAGGTTCTCGATAAGGCTCGTCTGCTGAGCCTGCTCAGGTGACATGAGGAACGGATAGGGCATTTTCCCGGGGAAGCCCGCGCCGCTGTATTGTTTGTTGTTGAGCGATCCCGCGCGTCCGTTGGCCGCGGAGGGGCCAATCGGCGGGCTCAGGCTGTTCTGATAGGCGACGACGTCAGGGGAGATGGAAGACCTTGGCGAGCTCGTGGCGTCCTCGTAACTGGTGGTGCCGATGGATCCGGGACTGAGCGCCTGGAGGCCGCCCCTCTGTACGGCCAGGTTAACTTTAGTGAAAGCGCTTCTGGTGTCCCCTTGAAGCCTGTCCGGGCAGGTGATCCCGTCGCAGTTGGTCTTGCCGCGCGGTCCCGCGATCATGGCGCTCTGACCGACCAGTCGAGCATCCTCGGCAAGGCTTTCCTCGGCGAAGAGCTTGCGGGCATGCAGGGCCCGTTGGAAGGCGTCCGGTGGACTCGGGCTCGGTTGAATGCGCGCCAACTCGCCGTAGGGGTTGGCTTGTGGTTCGGGCGAGAGGCTCGAGGAGCTCGGCGTCAACCTACGCTTCGGTGACACGTAGCCCGGCAAGGTCATCTGCAGCTCGTCGCTCCGTCGTACTTTAAACCTCGCCGAGTGCATGCTCTCGAAGTGCTTGATGCTCATGTTCTGGGCTGCCTTGTCGCTCGGCTCGTCGTACGGCTCGTCCGCAGGGCGAGCTCGATCCTCCTGCTGGCTCAGCGGTTGACTCAGCGGTTGGCTAAGCGGTTGGCTCAGCGGTTGGCTCAGCGGCTGGCTCATCGGCGGGACGTTGCAGAACTGGAGGTTCACGAGCTTCTCCGTCTGACGTTTTATCATCTTCTCGTCGGGCGCGACGAGGAAGGCCACGTCGAAGGAGCGCTTGCTCGTCCGCTGGATAGGGTAGGAGGCATCCGTGGTGCGCTCGCACGGCTTGATCTTGGCGTTGTGCGGGGCGTTGATCGCGTTGACACTGGCACCGGTTGAGATAACTGGAGAGCCATCCTCGATGCCGCTCGAGCGTTCTTCCATTGTCATCGTGCCGGCGAGGCGGGTAAGCTGATCCCTATTTCGGGAAAGGTTTTTGTTTTTGTTTTTGTTTTTTCTTTCTTTCTTTCTTCCCCAATGTAATTTCGTTGAATAGAGTTTGTCGTGGGGTGGGGGGGGGAGGTCGAAAACTGTAGCTGCATAGGTACTTACCGAACGTGGTGTGTAGAACCCTGACGAGGTCGGCGCTCGTGACGGCTCACTGACAGGCAGTCCGACTGTTTGGGAGCGAGGTCGTGGTAGAACGCTGCGGGTACGCAGGCGCAGCTCGATTCGTTCGGCCGTGGGAGACGCGTGCCCGATGACTGTCGGCGAGCGCGAGTGGAACGCTCCGCAGAGGAGTCCGGGCGAGTGCGCGCGCACCAATGAATACGGCGCCGACGGCGGTCCGCGTCCGAGTGAGCGGCCCGGGTCGCGCATCCCCGTATTTAGGGGTTAAAGCGGGCGTCGAGCGGCAGGTGGAGACGCGGCCGCGGGCTTCCTCGCCGCCAATGGGGCGCGCCCGGGGGTGGAGCATCGAGAAAATGCGGGTTAGGGGAGGGGGGCGAACATATTCGTCAGCGGCGATGCGTCTGCTGCTCGGAGCTGCGCCCGGCCACGCCTACGTATTTTAAGGTTCGACACATGTGTGCCTGGGAGCGCGCGGCCCCGCGCCGCCGCCGCCGCCTCCACCGCCTCCACCGCCTCGACCGCCACGACCGCCACGACCGCCTCGACCGCCTCCGCCACCGTAGGCGAACTCTGCCAAGTTGGTCCTTGGCCCCGTCGAGCCTCCAATACCCACCACACCGCTCTCCCCACCGCCTCTCGATACTCTGGAACTCGCGGAACCACCATTCGGAGCGCGCCGCCACTGGCCCCCGCACCCGACCACCCACGCAGACCAGACATGCCCGTAAATTCCGGCCTGAAAAACGATCTTCGATGTATGCGCTCGGTGTCACGCTCCGCCTCTAGCGTGAACCTCCCCCGCGCCTCCGCCGTCACCTTCACCACCGCCTCCGCCTCCACCACCGCCTCCACCACCACCTCCACCTCCACCTCCACCGTCATCTCCGCACACCCACGTCCCCCCCTACTCCTCCTCCTCCTCCTCCTCCTCCTCCACCCTCCTCCCCCAGTAACCGACGACCAGTACTCGAGGCCGATACCTTCTTCGATCCTCCTTCCCGTCCTTCGTTCGTCCTTAATAAGCTCGCCTGGCCTCGTTACTCCCCTCGCTCGGGTTCCTCGACGACGCGGACGGGCCGTTCACAGGTAAGCCCTAGCCTACCCAGCTGAGGTAAGTAAGGTTACCGAGTACAAGGGCCTCTTTAAGATTTTTTTTTTTTTTTTTTTTTTTTTTTACATGGCAAGCTCTCCTCGGGTTCTTTGCTCCTTTACTTTAACTGAGAGGACGATAGCTGAGTACGAAGACCCACCCCTTCACCCCCAAACCTCTTTCCCCAGACAAAGTTTTTGAAACGGCAAGAAATAATGAGCCATGATGAGGTGGTAAAAAAACTGAAAATTTCTACGGTGGCGGGTGGACGGGAGGGTAGGAGGGGACGACCGGGTAGGATGGGAGAAGCGCGAAAGAAGCGTGTAAGCTATTATGGGCTGCGGCCAATAGGTAATCAATCATAGGTCGACGGTTCGCCTCGGGCTATCTATTTTTCTCGGCATGTGAGAACCGTCGTAGTTTTTCATCCGGAGCTCGCCGTCTCTGCTCGGGAATCCTTTTGCGGCTTCCACGGGCATCGAGAGACATTAACTTCCCGATATATGATCGAGCAAAAGTTCTAATGACTTTTTGAGTGATTTTTACTTGAGCTTAAGAAGACAACCTTACGGATTGCCGCTGATCCTTATTAAATACCAATACTCCTCTTCTTCTCGAACGGCGCTTGCTTTTGCTTTTTAAAAGCCTGCGGAAAATTTATGGCCGTAGTTGTATTTTAGTAAGGCTAGCTATAGATCCACTAACCCGAGCTACCTTCAATATTATCGCTTATCATGAATATTTGTATAAGGTTGTTTTTCCTTTTCCTTTTCTTTTTTTTTGTCTTTATATATATATATATATATATGTATGTATGTATGTATGTATGTATGTATCTATATATATTGTATGCACATATATATATACGGGAGAAGAATCTGGCAGCACATTTCATTTTGGAAAGTAAATAAGGCAGCGGTCCGTGAGAAATGGATGTTTCTACATCTTCAGAAAAGCGAAGATCATTAATCAAGGAAGCGTTAATGCATATTTGATAAACGGCTCTTTCCCTTAATACTTTGCATACGTACGAGCATCCTCGGCTCCGACTGCACCCGTAATTTATAATTTCCAGGATTACTTTCTTCCGTCCTCGTGAATTAACTTTATAAAAATAATCAACCCCCGTCCCCTCCGTCGAGGCCTTCGACTTTTCTTCTAGTTCATCTTTTTTTAATTTCCTCCCCCCCCCTCTTTTTGTTCGGGAACGCAATACATCTCTGATACGCGTTTAAGGTGAAATGTCAGACGCTCGCAAATAGGAGCTAAGAAGCCGAGTGAATCTTCCAGTCGACTCGGTGACAAATTGAATGCGTGATGAGTCCGCGAGATTCTTGAAATAAGGAACGTAATATTATTACTACTACTACCACCACCACCACTACCACCACCACTATTGTCATTGTTAGTGTTATTATTATGGTTATATTTCTTTCCATTTTATTCCCTCCTAAACTTTTCTCTACTTTTTCTTCCCTTCGGCCGGACTTTATTTCATCCAGAATTCCATTGTTAATTTATTTTACCTCTTAATTATTCTTTTCATCCCTAGAATGTATTTCATGTACTTGTTATTACTGGTGTTTTAAAGCACTTTTATAAAACGTTATCGTTTGCAATACACTCATTGTCAAAGTTTGGTTCTTTCAAAGACTTAAAAGTAGTATTAAATTTCTATATATATATATATATATATACACACATATACATATAAAGTCTAAATTAATTGTCTGAATCAGGAGAAGCTTAAATTATTTATTTGATATTTTCGCTGAGCTCGAGCTGCGATGAATTTCCGATAAACATTGATAGCTTTAGTACAACCGTAATATTGTTATCGACACGGATGATATTCCGTTGTTAATATTGAAACTGTTGTATACTGACGCGGGGCTGCCGGGAGCGAATAATTGCGGCGCTTGTCCTTTTAAAGGTTTGGAATTCCATTATTAATATGAGCGGCAAACGTTGGCCCGAACAACTGCAATGTAAAATATGTATAGCGCGCGAAGGCGCTTCGGTAAGATATTCACGTAACACATAAGCGACTCTAGGCGCGAGCTCACTGACTGTGTGCACAGAGATAACACGTGCAGAGTGAGTGAGAGAGAGAGAGAGAGAGAGAGAGAGCGAGTCAGCATCTTAGCGCGATATCTACTTGGTATATAATTCGCCGGAGCAGCGCACCCTTCCCGTTCCCCTCCCCTTCCGCCGGCCCACCACTATGCCCCACTTATATAGCTCCTATGCTAGGTGTTCCTGATAAGAATCATCGGCGAATAAGGCAGGTGCACTTTATTGCAGCCGTAATACATATTTCCGAGAAATATTTTAGCAACTCGGCGGAATTTAAAGGCTCCGTGTGTCGCATCATTTATGAAGAACAATGCATCTCGATGGGTATATTAGAATATCTGTTAGAACGCGTTGTCTCCGCCTGTATTGTTAAGCATGCTTCAATTGACATTATCGTTAGCTCCTTCTGGGGAAAGGATACCTTTTGCACGAGTGCACGTGCGGCTGATTTGCGAATGCAGAGCTTGCACTGCTTTTATATCCTGACTATTGATAGAAAAAAATATTTATTTTCATGCAATAAGGGGCCGGACATCGGATGGAATCAAAGCGAAAAGCCTAGTAATTGATAAGTTTCAGCGTAACGATTTACAAAAAAAGACGGGGGGAGGCTGGGCAAAATTGATGGGAAAAGCTGCGAGAACCGACGGAGCCGCCGAGACTGAGCGCGAATCAATTCGTGGTGGTTGTATTAGATCGGCGACAATGGCCATTGACTGGAAGCTCCGAACTAAGTGGAAATCAAGTGCTGCTTGAATAACGATATGACTGTCCCTTCGCCATCCTAACAGCCAGCGCTGCGAGGATACTGGAATGACAAATACACGGCTTCGCGCCGAGCTAACGACGCGTCTAAACAGGCATACTCGATCCATCATGGGCCATGATGACTGGCACCTACGGCGAATCGTGACGAGCACTCGAGCGTTTCGAGTACCGATGCGCTTACGCACGTCACGGCGCTCAATATCCCACCCTCTCTCTCTCTCTCTCTCTCTCTCTCCACTCTGCGCACGAATCCCGTATAGACTCACGGGTGCAATCGGTGTCGGAATGCATTTTTCGTAACTTATCACGTTCCTCTCCGTGTCTCCCTGGTCTTTTAAGGCAAATATTATTACCTATTGGATTTTCCTCCGTTCCGGCCGAGCATATCGATATTATCAGTACGATAAGTATTGTCGCGCACATTGTCAGCAGCGCCAACGTCATTGTAACGTAGTTATTGACGACATCGAGCACAACATAAAACTAAAAGCATTCTCCATTGGATAAATGCATTGTATTGCGGCAATTGAAGGAGCGAATGAAATCAGGAGAATACTTGTTCAGGTTATTTAACGCTCTGGTCTAGGAAAGGAGTCCGTGATTCCCTTTCTCTCCGATTGCATGGCTTATGCGAAATGCAGGTGTTGCGATTCTCTCTTAAAGAGAGAAAAGTGCTGAAAGCGCGCCTCCTTTCAGATTATGAAGGATCAAGGTCCGCGTAAAGGGGCCGAGCTCTTTTTTCCCTGCTGAAAAACGATCCCAGTGGCAGATTCCTCTTGATAGGGGCAGAGCAACCGGACCATTAAAAAAATTCGCTAGCGCCCGCTTATTTTTCCAAGGAGGCTTTTCTCTCTAACCTCCAGCAACCTCGCTCCTCTCCTCGCTCCTCTCCTCCGCCTTTCCTCGGCGCCCTTGCACACGTGACTTTCAAAAAATCCTCGAAAATCCGAGCTTGCGCGTAGGCGAGGAGGAGCGGGGGGGCGAAGGGCGGGGAGGGTCGACGGCGGCGGCGGCGTCGTCGGCGGTGGCAGCGGCGGCGGTGGCAGCGGAAGGGGCGGAGACGAAGGAGAGCGGGTCCGTGCAGTCGTCGTGGATCGGGGCGGAGGCGGGTGGACCGTGTAGAGGCAGAGAGGAAATGGCAAAGTTATTAGAATGGTCCGGAAAAGATGGCGTGGAGACGCTCCGTATTTTTCTACTGTATGGCCGACTGCTTTGCATAATCCCGCACTTAGCTCGCTCGCGTCTCGGGAGATAGTCGGGAGGTACCCGGGGCGCGATATTCCGGCGCGAGCCCAAGCCAAAAGTGCCGAGGCCCCGGGCGCGCGATTCATCGCCTCCCGGGAGAAGACGAACAATGCCGGCATGCAAATTTCCGTGTTGAATGTATACTTTGCGATATTCGCCGCGAGACCCCGCCGGCCGCCCTCGATCAATGTCCCGTTACGTCCCGCTGAATATTGCTCGCCGAATATATACAGCCTCGATCGCTGATCCTGACGATGAAAAAGGGACATCTGCGGTCGACCCTCTCCTCCCACCTCCAAACCTCGCTTGTTTATCACTTTTCCCGAGCATCGCTTCTTTCTTTTTCTTCTTCTTCTTCTTCTTCTTCTTCTTCTTATTCTTTTTCTCGCGCCCCCCCCTTTTTTTTCTACCCTCCCACCCACCACCCGCACCCCCTCCGCGTCTCTTTTTCTCCACCGACTCCTATTATTATTCCTATTATTTATCCTATAATCTACATGGCCGGGCATTCGATATCCCGGGACTTTATTATATTTATTGCTAATTTATACGAGCTGGCCATTCAGGTGTTCCCAGGTCCGACTGGGCGCGTACCCCGCTACACGCCGCTATTGTCAAAGGCTTCCATTACAGTTTCTTATCGATTGTCATGTAGTCATTATCAATCAAGTACTTGATTGATCCACCAAAACGAGAGCGAAAACCGAAGTGAAGAGTCAATAACCGCTCGGATCGTATACTAACTCATACATTCTCTATACAATCGTAGTCCGTCACGCCTTATAATTATACGATCTTCTCATTACATTCGAATTACAGGCTTCGTAATAGCACGGAAGGAAATTCATACAGTAATACTAGGATTATCTCGGCTATAGGCGCTAGTATTACACAATGGAATTTTTGCGAGGGTATGGGTGCCGCCATTGTCCCCCCTGAGAATTAAAATTCAGTATTTAAAAATCCAAGGCTCGAATAAAACTAGTATGCGTATGATAAAAACGTTTGCGACGTTGATGCCAAGTGCGGATAAAAATTTAAAGTCAAAATTTTCACTTCCAACTCCGAATGTATTGTAATGTTTCATTGCCGAGGAAGTATTACCAAATAATAATAATCGTCGTAACACAAAGCCATTGAGGTTATGAACGAAGCGCGCGAGCGATTCGGAAACGTCAGAAGGTAAATTGGATTAAGAAGCGACGATTGCTGCAGGAGAATAAGTCAGGCCGAGGTTAGAAGTCGGGCGGAGGTATCCGGCGAATAAGGCTTTACGGTTCCGCTGCCCTCGTCTGCCCAATAAGCCTTGATAATATTCACTCGATAGAAAAAGGAGCGAGTAGGTGCAAGGCTTTTGGAGAAGAAATCCAATAAATGCGACGTCCCATCGATCTTGGCCGATAGCTTTACCCGGACAGCCGAGACGAAGCGACTACCGCACTGGAAATCACAGATGTGACTTTGATTTCTCTCTCTCTCTCTCTCTCTCTCCCTCTCTCTGATATCCCCATGAGAAACTGTCCTAGATTAAGTTCTTCCCTGTAATTTGTCATGAATTCGATCCTCCATCTTCGCTCTTTCGACGTACAGGCTGAATAAACACCTGAGCACTCGAGCCTCGGTCCGGCATATTACGCCAATCCCGGCTGAAAATCTTTCAGATCGAGGGATTCCTTTTGTTCGAGCCTGGCTCGCTGGTAATAACCAGATAGCTTATTAATCGCTTAATAATATTCGGTGCAACCAAGTGAGGCACATTGGCAAAGTGACTCACGCGGGAGTAAATAAGGGGCCATTCATTGGGTCATTAGCTTTAGAATTACATGGACCTTGTGGAGATAGATATGTCTGATAGAGACAAAGACAGGGGATGGGAAAAAGGATGTTTCGAGCGAGGTCTACATATGACCGTGCAATATGCGGGGGTGTATTTATCCTTTTTGGGAGCTCTCGTTCCGTAAAATCCACCTCTGGGACAAGATTTCACGAACGGGGAATGTTAATTTATACGCGACACGGAGGGAGCGGGAAGGGCTGAGGGCGCGGAAGGGGCAACGCAGTAAGTTTGGTCACGGGGTGCACATAGTCGGGACATAAAATCTCTGGGCCGTTGCGACGACGACGACGACGACTGCAGCGACGGCAGCGACGGCAGCGGCGGAGACGACGTAAACGTAAACGTAGACGACGTGGCGAAGCTGGAGATGGCGGTGGTGAAGGAGGAGGAGGAGGAGGAGGAGGTGGAGGAGGAGGAGGAGGCGAGTAATACAAGTGGAATGGGCACGGGAGAGGCTCGCGGGAGGGGGGGACGGTAGCGGGAAACGCGGGTAAACGACACGAGACGAAAGGAAAAAGGGAGAAAGAAACGAGCTTCATGAAGAATAGGGTGGGAGAGGGAGGGCAGCAACCGGAAAAGAGAGCGCACAATCAGAGCATACCTTAGTTGTCCGCTCGTAAAGCAAGCCCGTATGTCCGGAATAGCGCGTGCACGCTCGCCTCCTCCGGTGATTCCGTCCGCAAGAGCACGAGAAGCACGAGAAGCACGAGAAGCACGAGAAGCACCGACTGTAGCGCAACCCTCGGAATATGCATGAGGACGGCCCGAGAGTTATGCTAGGTTGATCTTAACGGCCGGCTAGTAACTTAAGTGCGAATATGGCCGCGGACCGCGGAGTCCGAGGCTCGTACTCGCGGACGATTTCCCACTGCCCACGACCTCTTGACCCTTTAACGTTAACCTCGGTCCCGATAATTGCCCCGCCTCGCTAATTTCCCTCCCAGTCTCTTGGAAGTCCGGCGACGTTCGACATCATCCACGTAAGGAAAGTATTCGGAGGATAGAATACAATTCCTCGTGGGGAATCCTCGTCTCCTTCTTATGTTTTTGCTACTTCTTTGTTGTTCGATAACCCGGGCTTCATCGATAACCAATCAAGTCGAGCCAGTTGGAGGGCTCGGGTACGAACAATGGTATAGTCCATTAGCGGATTACTTATAGAGGACTCACTCGAGGCGCGGAGAACGCGGTCGGTCCCTTTAGTGGAAGCGGGTTCCCGTCGACCCCGACGATCCCAGTCGTCCTTACGAGTTAAGCGCACATTTCACACATGAAGGACTTATCTTTGGCCGGCATCCGATCGCTCTCGGGAGCTAAGCCGCGCCACGCACGCGGGACATATGGTAGTTGGCAAGGGCCTTTGGTCTACCTCTCCCATTCTTCTGCCGCTCCTTCCCCCCCCCCCCAACCCCCATACCGCCTTCCCCCCCCTGGCCGGCGTCGCCAAACAAGCGCCGAGCCGCCCGGCGGCAAGTGTCCTCCTGAGTTTTCAATAAGATTAGCAGCACATCTGTGAGGCGCGCTCCCAACAATGAACCGGTGAACCTGCCCTGGGGTGCTCGGGATACGCTCTGCACTTGTTGGCCCCGTCGCTCGAGCCTATCGTTCCCCACCTATCCTGTATCCTCCACCTCATCCTCCTCCTCCTGATCCTCATCCTCCTCCTCCTGATCCTCCTCATCGCCGTCTTCGTCGCCGCCGTCGTCGTCATTATCAACGAGATCGAGACTCCTCGAGCTCCCTTCTCCCCCCCCCCATTCGACTGTGTTTTTCTTTATCGTCGTTTTATTTGTTAGGCTTCGAGGCTCCGGACACGTCCGTCGGAGATGCGAAGGGCCGGACTGCCCGTCCATGCATATGCTCCAGCAAATGACGTTATCCGAGCTTCGGGGACGAGTACTGAGGCTTGTCATCGATGCCCGCTTTATCGCCGTACTTTAAAGGAAGTCTTTGGAAAAGGGTCTTTGGTTGCTGTAACCGTTGCGCCCAGGGTCTGCCTAAGCCGTTTTATCCCCGAATTCAAATTACTCATTAACGAGTTATTCTTCCATCGGGATGGAATGGTACGGCCGAACCCGTGCATTCCAACGCCTCCTTCCACCGGAATCGCATTACCCCGAGTTTTCCTTACCCGTCCGTTTCGCCCATTATCGAATCGCCGATTATTTTAGCCTATTAGGCCATTCGGCTGGCTCCTCTCATTACCATCGCAAAGCTCCTTTCCTTATTGATACTCAAATTATTCAAATCATTTTTAAATAAATCCAATCTATTCAATTTCGGCCTCGCTAGTCAACGCACCAACACCATAATCTATTTAGCCGTATATTGGTCCATAATCGAATACCCGACACAAAAGAAATGCAGAAGCGACGAGATATTTATTTATCCCGAGTCCTTGGTGATTAAATTAAAATAAATAAGCTAACACGGCGGTAAAGAAAAAAATCGGCCTATAATTAATATCGCTAGTGGAAAAGTTCCATTAAATTAAGGTATTCACTTTGCCAAGGTCGACAGATAATTACGACTTGTAAGGAGGTAAATCGATTGAGAGAGAGAGAGAGAGAGAGAGAGAGAGAGAGAGAGAGAGAGAGAGAGAGAGTAGTAAAGAAATAGCAAAATAAGGGACAACGGAGCGTTTAATATTGGTACTAATGACAGATAGTCCGAGCCCGTGGTTCGAGACAAGTTCCGGGATTCCCCTTGAGAAGCACGACTAAAGACCAGAACCATGAATATTGGGATCGGCCGTCTGGCCTCCAGGGCGGAGCCGACCCCACCTCAGCCCGAGGCCAAGTGCAATACGAAAATACTTAGCTACTCGAGGAAAGCGGCTCGATCAACGAGAAGAGTCGCGGCATCGAGCCCCGCACGTATCGATCCGCGGTCGCTCAGAGCGCGCCCGGTCCCCGTTCCCTACCCCCGGTCTTCGTCAACGAGAAGTCGATGAGCATGATGGCGAGCAGGGGCAAAGGGGGACGACGCTCGTGGACCCGACTCTCTTCCGACGGCCCATATGGAGGCTGCCCTCGCATATGTTACGACGCGCCACTAACGACCTGCTTTAGGCCCCCGACATGCTAAACTGCGGTTCGTCCTCTCTCTCTCTCTCTCTCTCTCTCTCTCTCTACTCTCTCTCATTCACGGTCTCTGTTGTGTCACCCTCCTCCCCCTCGGACCACCCATCTATCCCACCTGCTCCGATGCCACGCGCTCTCGCGTGTCCTTCTCTCTCTCTCTCTCTCGCTCTGTCTCACTCTCTGTTTTGCTCTATGTCGACCCACCCCCCCAGCGCTGCCATCCCCATTGACGTACACGGACACACACTCTACTCTTCTCCCCGGGGACAGTAACTAACCATACGATTGTCATTGACGCTGATTACACAAAATCCATCTCTTTTTATCAGCGTGTTCCTAATGAGCCTCCGAAATATTCATGTATTTGAGCCACTCGGACGCACCAAGTAAACCCGCAGCGAATTGCCGTCTTCTCTCCAGCCCCTCCCCCCCTCCCACCCCTACAAACCCTCAGTCAGTCGCTGTATTATTTACATGCAAGACGAGTACGTAAATATTGTATCGCAACTTTCTTTTAATGCTCGAATTTATGGCCGAATTTATCATAGCTTATAAAACTTACTTACGGGCAACTTTTTACACTGCATTTTCAACCTTATAAAATCTTAACCTTTCACCGAAAACATATACTTGTAGACTAATCTAGTTATTTACCGCCGCTGCGCTCTTATCTCGATTTTATTATTATACGTAAAGTTATAATGTTCAGTAAGCTTATCATTACAACAATACAACTTACAAATTATGTGAGAACATTTTTTATTCGCCATTCCCAAGAACTTGTTAAGGCGCTTTATAATAATTCCAATATTTAATATTCGTAATATCGGACATCTTAATTTGAGCGCGATGAAAAGCTCTTTTATTTAATAAGAAGTTAATTTTCTTACCTTAGTAACCTTGTACATATAATAATAATAATAATAATAATCATCATCATCATCGTCATCGTCATCGTCATTATTGTTGTTGTTATCATTATTGTTGTTGTTGTTGCTGTTGTTGTTATTATTATTATTATCATTATTATTACTTATTATTAGATAACGGCAGTTTCACCTACATTCAAAATAATATAAAAATATTTAAGAAATCTCTTTATTGCGTGCAATGAATGAACGCGATGCGTCGGCAAGTAAATTTTGAAAGGATAATGAGTCCTACCCAGATATTGTACAAGGGACTTTTTTTTTAATAAAGGAGAAAAGGATGTACCGCGCACGGAGTAATAATGTCCTGTAAAATAATATCGTACGAAAAATTAAAGCCCTTTGGATGTATTTGCAAAAAACGAAGAGGAACGGAAAAATTCTCGAAAAATGTTCCTTTAATAAAATATTATGTAGTTGGTGGACGATGGGGGTAATTAGTGTTGAGTATGTCGTCGATCGGATGTTCTCTTCTCGTAAAACGGCAAGTAAAAAAGAAAAAAAAGAAGAAGAAGAAGAAGAAGATTTAATTTCCTCGAGTAATTGTAATCTCGGAAGAAGGGATCCGAAGTTGCGGGGGGGGGGGGAGGAAGACTCTTTCCTCGGAAGTGGAGAAAGGGCTGTGCCCCGCCGTCGGCTCTGATCGATAAAAATAAGTGGAAGACGCCCTGGCGAGTGGTGAACTCGTCTTAAGAGAATAAGAGGCTTAGAACGCTCTAAGTGGACTCTCGGCTCCAGAGGTATATAAAGACCGGGAGTCTGGTTAGTTTTCTTTTTTTTTTTTTGTCAACCTGCGTATACTGTTAGCGAATCGCGTATCGAGGATGCTGGAGACCGCGAACTGCCGGCTCGAGCTATGGGGGGGGGGGGGGACGAGTGTCAGTGCCGGGGTTCCGTCGACAACGGCTCGGACCCCCTCCGAGCCGCTCACCGGCCCATACACTCACACAACCAGAGCGCAGAGAAAGAGAAAGCGGTGCACCCTCATCGGGACCATGTTGTATTCCGGGTCCCGGCCATCTGGACGGCTATTATACCAGTATTTTAATTTAATTAACTTCGCGTAAAGCGCGAATTCGATCGATATTATCGGCGCTTTCGCCTGGATTAAGCGTGTTTGCAGGCTTAGTCAGAGGAGCCCGGGCGCACTTACGCACACATAAGCCCCGGGGCTCGCGGCTCTGGATTTCGTCAATACAATAGTTACGGCATCGGTCCGTAATGTTTAATTAGGATTCCGGCTGATCGTCTCTGCGACAGATTCCAAACCTTCCCGTTCGGGATTTATACAGCAATCGCTCGAGGATCAGAGATCGATAGGGGAAAACTACACGAATGCCAGCAATATTCCACCGTAGGTTCGAATTCGTCAAAATACCCCCAATAACCTTCCCCATTACGAATTAATTTAATTATTAACAATGCTCGCCTAACCTTAACTTACCGTAGATTCTACAACTCAACATTCCTGTCGCTTTCATGTACTAGAGCACTTACCTACCGTCTCTCTCTCTCTCTCTCTCTCTCTCTCTCTATATATATATATATATATATATATATGTATATATGTACACGGATACAGCGGATGTGACGTAGGTCAGTTAAGTTCGGACCAAAGCGGTATTATCAGTATTAACTACAAGTGCGACCTGTTCTTGCTCGGGTCTACCTCGTGGCAAACTTCTTTTTCCATTCCAATAAAGTGGCTTATGACGACGATGATGACGACGACGAGGTACGTAAAATCTCTATCAGGACTCTAGATGTTCTCGAAAGAATGCTTAAACTTTCTATTTAACGAATAGACGTAATATTTATAAAAATGTGTTTTTGTTGGGATAATATTGCCAAACCGTGGCTACGAGAATCGATTAATAATCAATTAAGAATGAATTAAGAATCCTCGTTTGCGGTGCTGGGAGCATTGCTGGGCCATCAGTTTTTTCAATTGCGCATTCCGCGGAGAAGAGCCTCTATAACTCGTGCGGCAGAACTACTGCTTATTACAAAGCCATCGAATGCTCATTCGTGACGGGCTGGTTCGGGGCCGCACCGGCCGTACTTCTTCTCGATTAATGTGCAGACTCGTTATTTATTGAGCGTTTGCGGGAGTGCGAACACGTCCCTTTGTCATCGAGCGAACAGATTTCCGTGGATGATGGTGAAGTGGGCTGCCGCGCCCGTACGACCCCGTCCGAGATCCCTCCTACCCCGGAGAAAAACACTGCGGACTCTCGGCTGGCTCGTAGGGCCGGGACGGGGAGGGGAAACATAAGACAGAGGTCATGAATACGAGCTATTGTGTGCACTTTCGAGGTCATTTCGAACGTATGCGAGCCGTGCCGGTACCCACTTACTTGTCTCCCTTCCTCCCACCCATCCCCCTCTCACTCTCTCTCTCGCTCGCTCGCTCGCTCGCTCAGTGTGCGCCGAGAGCCCCGCGACCCCACCCCCCCCTCTTCGTCCAATTCGTGCATCTGTCCTCAATCAGCGCTTCGCTAAAATGGTATGTGCAGGTTAGCTTTACAGGGAGAATTATTGCCCCTATGCTGTTTTTTAAAAGCATTGAAAAGGCAGTCGACTATTATTAAGGAAAAACAATGGCTGGATAATGGCTTAATCCTCCCCTTAAGCTGCTACCGAGGATCGTTAGGCTAACATTACCTAATAATTTTAAAATCATTTTAAAACCGAAGCTTAGGGAACGGGGCTCGCGGTATGTTTGCATTGCGCTTAGGAGAAAGTAGCGTTTAATGTACTGGGCGAGCGAATCGCTCGGGTTCGCCGATTGTTTCGTTCAAGTAAAAAACGCTACTTCGTATGTACCTTTTTACGTAACTGCGTATGTATATTGGTGTGATAAGGGAGCTCGGCTATAGGTGCTGCTATACGTAATAGGACTGAGAGCGAAAAGGTGCCGGGAATGTAATAATAATGTTCGTGTTTCGTGGGGTCGAGCGACCGAAATTATTATTGTGACAGGTCGTTAATGCCGTGGGCTATGGTTAATAATAATAATAATAATAATAATAATAATAATCATGTAGATGGCGAAAAGGCGAAAATGCTGATTTCGAAGTCGCGAGTCGCATACTAACCGGCGAGGAGGCCTTTCACGAGGTCGAGGGGCATGGGTCGAGGGGGAAGAGGGGCGAGGGGGATGGGTCGAGGGGGAAGAGGGGCGAGGAACGCGAGAGCGCAAGTTCCTCAGCAGGGTGCTTCAAGAGTTTTCTCAAATTTCCTCGAAGCATATGGTCGGCCGATTGGTAGTAGGGTATTGATTTTGCCGGGGCGCAGTCGGCAGCCCTCTCCTCGGGGCATCACAGGACTGCTTTTGGACTAGTAGTAGTGCCAAAAATAGGAGCCCGCCCGCTAGTTGACCGCTGCAAGGTTTTTCCGTTCTGCGCGAGGGTGCCTCGTCGAAATAGGGGTCGGAGGCCGCTGGTGACGTAGGAGAAGGGCCCGAGGCTCCCGGGGGCGATTGTTCGCGTCGATCGGCATTGCGCGCGAACATGTGGATAATGCCGGCGCCTATTAGGAGAATAGGTGCCCGCGACCAGCAAGGGCCATTACTCGGAGCTCCTATGACGGATCCAACCTGTTTCACGTTCGGTGGCCGTGTGCCGAGGATCGATGCGTGTGGGCGGGGACGGGGCTAGAGTGGCTCCTCGGCACCGAGCTCGAGAATAGGCCCGAGTGCGCCGTCCGTTCCTTCCTCGCCCTCTCTCTCTCTCTCTCTCTCTCTCTCTCTCTCTCTCTCTCTCTCGGTCTCGGACTCGGACTCGGTCTCGGTCTCGGTCTCGGTAGCGAGGCGCGTGCCGGGCACATAACAGGTGCGCGGCTCCTTTGACGAGAGGATCGATGGCGAATGAAACAATGCTCCCCGGGACTACGGGACGAGGATCCTCGTCTCTCCTAGGAGACTGCGAGTAGGCCGACAAGAGGCTTTTTGCTAAGCGGACTACTCCTGTTCCCGGCCTTTTGTCTCTTCCAATCTCTAAGCGTATAAAACGAATGTTCGAGCTATTAGTTACGATAACATTAAGCACTCCCATCAACTTCACCGATTCCCCATTACTTCATAATAATTCTCTCTACGCTACAAGTTTACTTTTATTATTGGCTTCCCTGCACTTTACCCCGCCGCCCTTCCAATCCAAATATTCTATGCGCATATTTTTTTATAAACCATTACCATGATTACCAGTTTCTTTCTTTCTTTCTTTTTTTTTGTTTTTTTTAATTTTCTTTTTTTTTTTTATTACAAGCTCGAACGACATCAAAGCAATGCAGTCATCTAAGTAAATGCATTTTAATTTATAGTATTGAAATCTTGAAAGCTAATTTTCTTTCACTTCTCTCCCAACTAATAATATAATTATCATTCAATCGTATTCCATTCGAATAACCCTATGAAATTATAAGGATGCCTAAACGTCAAGAACAGGAGAGTTCATTATGAAATTAAGGTCGGCCCTTTTTTCAGAACATTCATTTATACGTTTATCCCATAGATATCACCAGCATTAGAAATACTTGTTTACGCATCCACTATAAAATATTGGATAATGACAAGTACATCTTGTCATTGTACACTTTGTACGGGAAGAATATAAATTTGGAATATAATTTCGTGTGTTGAAATCGAAGTCTTATAGCCATTTTTGTTTATTTAAATTAAAAAATAGCGACATTTTCGACATAGACGGAGTGTTATTATACGCTTACGCGTATAATTTCGTTCGGGATGCGTGCACGTAAAATAAGATTTTGATCGTAAGGTTAAGGATGCATAGAAATAAAGATCGTAGATTTATGGCCCCTATAAGTCAGATGTTTTATTAGCGAATGTAACGTTTGTAAGCTACTGCGCCGATGCAATTAATCAGGAAGGAAGGGAATGTACGTTTCCTCGAGCGAACGAGGGCATTAAATATTTTTCCCAACCCCCTTGACTAGGAAAGCGGATGGGAGAGCGAGATTGAGCGCGGCATGCGTACGAAGGATGCAGCTCGGGTTTATCTGAATCGCTCATGGATTAGGTTGCAACGTGACCTAGAGCATGACACTCGATTTGGGTAAATGAGGTAAATAGCGGAGGGAGGCCGATGGCCAGCTCAGACCTTTTCGCAAGCACATACGATTATAATTGAATAAGATTTTCTAACGCTTTCGTGTCGAATCAGCCGAAATGCAGCAGAAAGTAGGGATTCCCGCGTGCTCGGTCTTCCGGAGAAAACCGATGGACTGACGCTCCCCCCCCCCCAAGTATCACATTCTGTTGCTCAATACTCCGAATAATTTTCAGAGCTCTAGGCGTCGTGTCGCTTATATTCCTTCGCATTGGAACATCGAGTACGTGCCATCTTGCGCTTTCTAGCTGTGGCGGCGAGGGGGTGGCGGGTGAGCGTTCGTGCGCACGCTCGCGGGTGGCCCATCCTCGAGTCATATCAATATTCATCAGTGTCCTATGTTCGGTGGAGACCTACTACCGGGTATTAGCCATGAGGAGACTCGCTGAGGCTGAGCTCGCGCAGTTACGCGGTCGGGAGCGACGGGAGAGGCGGGTGAGGCGGGTGAGGCGGAGGCGGAAGGCTGGCGAGGCGAGTGACGGGAGACGGGCGAGCGAGCTCCTCCTGCTCATACTGGGTATTCTAATTCGGCAGGACGTGACGTCATATTGCATAGCAATTAATCAGCGGACGATAACAGCTAGGCGCTGAGGTGTGAGCTCTCGCGCGGAGACACAAAGACCGGATATATAGAGTGGGAAAGCCCGATAATCATTTCACCGGGCAGCTTAAAGTGCCACTAGTTAACTCTAAGCCGATTTAAAAGCGGTTTAATATCTCGAATGTTATACCTGGTAGGCGCTATATATGATGCGCGACTCGGCCAAAGCGCTGCAATGTCGGGCCAGAGACTCCCCGAGAGTCTGTGTGCCCATGTGTGCGCCAGAGTGAGAGAGAGAGAGAGAGAGAGAGAGAGAGAGAGAGAGAGAACGTAAAGTATCAGGCGCCGCCATTCATTCGCTTCGGAAAACTTGTCAATATTTTTTAACTTTTCTCCCCCCGCCCCAACCACTTAATCCCCCTTCTTATTTTTAAATATACGTTTTTTTTTTTTTTTTTTTACACATCTTTTATATTAGTCGACATTTCTCTGTACCACTCGGTATGATATTTCCACTTTAAATTAAAAATGGGAGGGATTAAAAATGCTTCCACCCCAGCATCTCGACTCGCTTTTTAAAAATCATGAAACTGTCGATTGCGTTCTATATTTGCTTTCAAGGCAAGCTCGCAAGTAATTAGAATATTCTATTAAACTAGCCAAACTGTATATAATTTCGCTGGTAAATAAAAAAAAAAAAAATGTCTCCACCTCAACGTATCTGTGCATTTGAATATCGTTGCAATCGAAGATTAAAAAACGTACATCGTCTAGAAATTACTTTATTTCCAACGCGAAAGTACGAGATCGATCATTAATTCGTGTTAAAAAGCGCCGAATACTCTTTCTGAACGACATGTATGAGGGCAAATCGTTGTCCTTAAGCATTAAATACCTTGAAATTTATGATGCATTCGTAAGGGAGACTTAAATTCTGGAAATTTCGGTAAAGCAACGCTATCGATATCGTCCGATCAGAGCCCCATTGAAGATGTGTTGGAATTCTTTTTATCACACAAGCAAGCGTCCATAAAAAAATGCTCTGGATAATTAAAATTAACAACGCGATCTTCTACAGATCACGGAATTGTGCGTAATAATAAGCGGGGCCATTTAAAACGAGAAATATAAGGGGATACGGTTTTCTTCTTCCACAGTAGATTCACAGTAGATTGCGAGGTAAGGCAGGCAACGAATCAGAAATTAGCTCGATATTATTAGTTATCTTATTCTCCTACAAGTTATATGCGTAAATAAATATTCTTCATATGAAGCAGTGGCTCGTATTACCAAGAATTCAAAGCATTCGGGATTTGAAATGCAAGTAACGGCGTCCGGGACATGCACAATGCTTTTGTGTTCAATACGCGATAAACAATAAAGCCTAATTCGTCGAGTTATTTAGTAGAGCGGTGAGGGACGAGGGACGAGGGGCTGCTATTGGTCATGTAAAAAAGTTTTTAGTTTTAGTTATAAGGGAGTCGCGCTCCGGATCGGTCGGTCGGTCGGTTGGTCGGTCGATCGGTTTCCGCCGAGGTCGTCCTTATTGTTGATCATCGGCTTATTATGAACGTAAAATAGTTTTTAATAATCATTCGGATTAAGGGAGAGGCTCGAGGGCATCGCCCCGTCTGACATGATCCACTTAAATGAAATATTACACGCGTCAATGATAAGGGTTGTCCTCGCCGTATACGCTTACGTTAACACGTGGTGGTGCGCGCTTGTTTAAAGTAGACGATTTGCATCTGGCATTTGAGGTCTTCTCCCTATCTGCCGCATTTGCCGCTACGGTGTAAGAATAATACTCTTTTTACTTATGAAGGCTAAAGCGACGAGGCGTTGAAAGGACGATCCTGTTGCCGATAAGGCGATGGCCGCCACCTACGCCACCTACGCCGAGCTACGCCGAGCTACGCCGAGCTACCCTCTACCCCTTCGGCATCCTTCCGCAACGTGAGATCCGAATGAGCTGTCGACGTATTCGGCGGGTAAGTGCCCCTACGGCGGCCAGGTTCATTTAATTTATTATAGCCTTTAAGGTAAAAAGCCTCGTAATAAATTAATAGGACAATGCGGGGCGTATATTATTAGGTAGGTAAGGTCGACTTAGCCAACAGCGAATCGGCATAACAACTTCCGCTCTCCGACTTATTACCATATTTCATATTTCCGTGGAGGTGGTCGCTGAAGGAGGAGGAGGAGGAGGAGGAGGAGGACGAGGAGGAGGAGGCTGAGGAGACTGTGGAGGCTGAGGAGGAAGAGGGAGGGGTTCGCTTGCCCGGCAGATAAAATACTTGGCCTTGCTGGGGAATTAACCCTTGATTTCCGCGCATTATTCTCTTAGCGAGCCTCCTGAGATAAAGAAGGGTTGTTCCTTCCTATCTCAAGTATGTAATGGCTGAGGTGGAAAGGGGAAGAATCCTGGGAAATACAGGGTACCGGCGCTGCGGAGCTTCGGAGCTTCGGAGCGTGGAGATGCCGCGCCGCCCGCCACTCCGTACCTCCACCTCCCCTCCTCGTACAGAATTTATCATTTCTTTTATTTCGAAAGGCGCTTTCTTCTGACGATTTGCTACAAAAAGAGACAGACGGTGCGGGGCTAAGGGGGAGCCGACAGTAGCGAGGAGACCAAGTAAAGAAGGAGCGAGTGACGCGCCGTGGCGAGCGAGAGAGAGAGAGAGAGAGAGAGAGAGAGAGAGAGAGAACGTGTCCTACGGTGCTCTATTTCTCACTAATCTCTCTGAAATATAACCGAGTAAAGCGTGTAAATGAATCTCTCCTCCCTGTTTCTTCCTCCTCCCCCTCCTCCTCCTCCTCCTCCTCCTCCTCCTCCTTCTTTTTACCAGCCCCTTACTCCTTTTTTTATCAAACTTAAATTTCATTATCGTGAAAACATGTTCCTATACAGAGGTATCAAAATTTTTCATTTCACTTAATAATAATTTCGGCAAACTTTCCATTTTATTTTTCCCCGAACTCGTTAATATTCATCCGAAGCTCGAATAATTTTTCACCCCCGCCACTAGTCCCGATCATTATATCCCTCGCTTCATTCTATCTTATCAACTACTTCTTTATTAATAAAAAAAAAAATAAAAAAAAAAATAAAAAAAATAAATAAATAAATGCGACCCTTTACATTTTTACTATTATTACTATTATTATTATTATTATACTTTTGTGCTGGGCACGTTTATTTTATAATTACACTGGTTTACCCGGGATTTCGTTAATTATTAGCTGTGGCTCACGGGCTTCTCTGCCTCTGAGCGGATTAATTCCAGATTTGATTTGAATTTAGTGACTGATGCTGCGTCACACTTACCACTCGATCTGTCGGCTAATATTAATGAATTTTCGAGTTTTCCCAAGGTCAGCGCGGCCCAAGAAAAGCAGGTAACTCACACGACGAAGGCGAAGAAGTAAGAAATAAAATAAAATGGAATTATATTCTTCTAAGCCAATTTCAATATGGCGACTTCCTGATCTTCAGTCAAGTACAATTCGATTGCAGGGGCACATTTTCCTCCATTTTCTAAGCCGCTTCTCCTCGTATCATGAATTATTCAAGACGAGATGAATTTAATTTTTTCTTCTTCTCCTTTTCATTATGCACCACTCAGCTTTTCGATAATTTTCTCTAAAAATTAGGCAATATTTCTGCACAGTTATTTTTCTCATACCCACGTTCAACGTGCTTACTTATTTATAAAAAGAAAGAAAGAAAGAAAGAAAGAAAGAAAGAAAGAAAGAAAGAAAAGGTATATTATTGTAAAGCAGCAACAGTTCTCGAGGCGGTATCATTGAGCGAAATATTATTTTTGTATTTTAGTAAATATTCCAACGTTTCGGTGAATTTAAGTTTATTTTCTATTCAAATTATGCGCCATTTAATTCTTGATATAGAGCTTTTGATACAAATTTCGTATGCGGATGAGCATAAAATACTTTTGAAATAAATTCGATAACGACGAGGATCATATAGAGTAAATAGAAGCAGCGCCAACTGTTTCTAATCCCTGAATAGCGAATTTTATAATATTCCGAAAAACTATAATTTGTAGTCGTGGAGTGCGATAGCCGCAAAAGTAAGAAGAAGCTGGAAAGGCGGCGGAGATATATATATATATATATAGATATATAGTGTCGGGGGGGGGGTGTAGCTAGCCGTGGGGCGAATAGATGCGCAGAAGAAGCGTGTCGGGATAAGGGATGGAAGATTGGCGATGGGGCAGCGGTTGGGCGGGACGGGACGGGACGGGACGGGACGGGACGGGGCGGGGCGGGGGATAAAAGAGTCGGTCTCCGCGGTTCTCCCGACACCTGATCCCTCCTAAAGATGCTATCGGGAAAATTGGATTCGCTCTCGGGGTGACCGCTCAAACGTATAAGCAGCTCATAAAATATTTTTTAGCGCTCGAACGCGCGCCCGACCGCGATAGGATTTATTTTACGCCCAGATAACGATCCTCTGACCCTTTAGTAGTAGAGCAGTAGTAGTATGAGTAGTAGTAGTCCAACGGCAGCAGCGGCAGAATCCCCGTTGTTACCCATCGGCTTTCTACCTCCGAACGCCGGGGACTAAAGAAAGAACGAGGAGGAAAAAAGAAATCTCGCTCGGGAGAATAGAACCAACAGAGCTCGTGGGGCTTATGCTTAGTACATGTAACTTACGCTCGGAGGTACTCAAGGTACACGATGGGCTGTTGCTACTGCTGTTGCTGCTGCTGCTGCTGCCGCTGCTGCCGCTGCCGTTGCTGCTGCTGTTGATGATACTGCTGCCGTTGCTGCTGATGCAGTAACTACTAAACTCACTACTGCCCATGGGGATGACCCGCGGGCGGCCCTTTCGCCCTACCAACCCACCCCCGTCGCCTGTCCCTACCGTTTTATTATTTCGTTTTTGTTTTTTTTTTCGAGTTTATACGTCGGCCGTTATCTTGAGGGCATAGAGGGTCGGCTGAGTGATAAAATATAATGGAGATGTTTCTCGCCGTCTCTCTCTCTCTCTCTCTCTCTCTCTCTAATCACTTTTAAAAGCTATTCGGGGAGCGGCGGCGGCGGTGGTGGCGGCGGCCCGTCTAGTGGGTCAATTCTGGTCAGCGAATTGCCTTATTCGGCTTCTCAGATGGAGGAAGAAATCAAATTTCCGAGTAGCAGCAGCGGAGACAGCGACGCCTTCGTACTCCCAATACCCCCGCCCCACTCCCCCTCTCACCCCGCCACACATACATTAGCCGGCCTTTAGCGAAGAGGAGGATGCGTGGCGTGACTCGCAGTTGACACAAGCCCAGAGCGATTTTTCCTCCCCCACGTCATGTATTCGTTAAACCCACACGAGCGTCTTCCGATCCTCTTAAATTACTATCACGAAACGAACTATTCCCCTTTGAATTTTCTAGCTCGAAATTTTACATTTCCCGCCAAATAATCTTGCCTGTTCGAAGAGTGAATTTTTCAATTCCGCGAACGTCCTGCCGCGAGCTGTCCGATGACTTCTCCCAAGAATAGCTAAACAATGTATTTTAATCCCTCTCAACGAGTTGATAGTTTTTTTTCTTTTCTTTTCACGGCTTTCTCTTCCCGGTACTGACATATTCCGTATTCCGGCCTCGGGGATCGGGTTACACTGCCGTTCTTCGTTCCTTCGTTCCTCCCCCGATATACGGATATATTTATATGGATTAGTGGTCGTCATGCGGCGGGACGGGGCGGACGTAATATTTTTTACTTGGTAGCGCGGGGGGGGGGCAAGCGACGCCCGAAAAACAAAGTTCAAAATCTTTGTAAAATAAAATTCACGTCTCCTTAGAAATATCGTTGCACGGCGCTCGAGGAAAATCGAGAGCAACGAGGGGGGAGCGAAAATAAAGTACAAAGACGTTTATCTGCTCGGACAGGAGTCGAGTGACCGAATCAACTCGATAGTACAGCTTCGTTGCACTCCATTTCTTTTAATAATGCACAGAGATGCGCGTTCCTAATGTCAAGTAAGCTCGTGCTAAAAAATTCTTAATTTCTCTCTCTCTCTCTCTCTCTCTCTATTTAAGACGAATAAGTTTTTATCGATTTCTCTGGGATGAAAATAGAATCGTTGCTTACAACTGACTTTCTATACGTTGTTGTATCTAGGATTAACACACAGCACAGCCCACAGAATCTTTAGAAAATTTAATTACCGCATGAAATAAGTAATTAAACAGTTCTCAACTTAAATTAATTTTCTATAGTTTTATAAAAAAAAAATTTAATTAGTCATATCTCATATACTAACTTTAGTCTTATTTAATAGCTGTATTAATTAGCCTCTGGCTACTTCTATTCGCTATAATATTTATATGTTTTCGGAGCTACTGTTTACTTTCATGCAATCCGAATTGACGTGCGTGCGTAACTTTATGAAACTCGTTTAAACATAATATCACTTTGAAATTTGACTGCTGTATTGAAATAAAACTTTTGAATACGGAACTTGGTCGTGAGCAACGATTAATAAAGAAGGCGACCGAGAAATTTTACATTAAACGAGCTCTTAATGGAAAAATATATATTCAAGAATGATTCATTCTTAACAGATTTAATGGATGATTATTTTTATGAAATAACGGCGATGCACGTAAAAAAGAACAATAATGTCTCTTTCTCTTTTCCGTCAATATTTGTTTTACATATTACCGTAGCTTAGGTAGTGATACTTATTAGTGATAAATGATATATAGGTTTATAATATTCGTGAGCCGAATACGCCAAGTAATACAACGCATTGTAAAATAGTTGTCCAGTCGCTACTGGAAATAAAATAAAAAAAACAAAGAAAAAAAAATCGCCTGACAAAAAGAAAGGGAGGGGGAGATCAAGTATGGAACTTAACGTCAATTCGATTTCTAAAATGAGAAGCCAAATGCGGCAGTGTCAGGAAGCAGTCTTGCAAGTAAAACACAATACATTTACCACGTGGCTCTTTTTGTATTAGCGGCGGCAACGAGGCTGGCCCCGCAATCCTATAGGATTTCTTTTCGATCGGAGCTCGACGACCCGCCCCATAAAATCTCTTTGGTGTGATAATCAGCTGGAGTCTCCGTCGGAGCCAGAAATTGCAACGAGACAGGAAGCGCTGTGCGAAAGGACGCTCTCTCGCTCCTTTATAGCTCTGACCCTTGACAAAGTTTTTCCAAGGGTGAGAGAGAGAGAGAGAGAGAGAGAGAGAGAGAGAGAGAGAGAGAGAGGGATCAACTCTATAGAGAATACTGGAGGGTGAGTTCGGAAGCGCTCGAAAGAGAAAGTGCGCGCGCGCGCGCGAGAGAGAGAGAGAGAGAGAGAGACAGTGAGCGGGATGACGGGGGAGAGGGAGTCCCGATATAATCTGCGTTTGATCAGCTTACACGTTATACAGAATGCGCTGACGAGAGATACGGATGCGACCCGGGGATCCGGATGAAAGAGGCTCAAGCTCACCGTGCCGTAAAATAACATTGTCCCGCGGACCGCGAAGGTGCGTGCCCGGCAAATCCCCCCGCCCACCGCCACCGTCTCTTACCTACCGTCCGGCTTTTTCCTCGGGCTTCCATTCTTCCGAGCGAGCCGAGCTTTTCATCGGGAGGCGTCGCTTTCCCAAAGCCGCCACCAAGAGCCACGACCGGCCCCCCGGCGCCGACGGTTCGCTCGCGTTACCAATTTTCCGGCCGACCGGGCAACGTTGTTCTTCTCCGCTCCTAAATGAGCACACTTGCTATTTGTCGGCATACACGCTCACGGGACATTTTTACATATTGTTTTCGAATACGATACCAAGTGCCGTAGACATCCCTTTGCTCGGGGACTATGTAAATTCCGGGGACAAAAACAGACCGAGTTTCATCCGTGTCGCAATTTTCGAAATACGCTCTTTCTTCTTCTCTACTTCCAATCGTAAATCTTTCATATTTAAGCGATAATGTTATATATATATATATATATGTATATATTTATACGTACGGATACGTGCGTGTAGGCGCTGCTTGCCGCCTCGCGGAAAGACCGCAAAGACCGTAAAATCGCGTGTCTACCAGGAAGGGATGCTGCGAGATTCTTAAATATAGTACCGTCCGTATACCACTTTTTAATGCGTCCTTTTCAAATTCCTCTATTCCTTGGCATTATTAATTATAACGATCTGTTAATAGTGCTTTGCACTGGCTCTGATAATGTTAAGCAAAGTTAAGGAGATTGCAAAAGACATTGTTTTCCAGTCGTGTATTCTTCGTGATCGATGCCATTGTACAGTTTCGTGTATGTCAATGGCTTTCCTGTCGATTAGAGTTTATTTTATTACTTCATGGTAGGATGAAAGAATTCGCGAGAGCGTAGAGTAGTAATCTTTACGTAAATGCGTGGGTAAAATGGGTAAAAATCACCGGCATTGCCTCGGAGCGGCAATCTTTTGAAAGGAGCATATAAGTCAGCGTTAAAACAAAACAATTTCATTTGCAGTAGGCAGATGATAAGAGTTATGCTCGACATATATTGCGGCCCATCATCAAAAGCCGATTAGACCACGTGCGATTTCCGTTTCCCTCTGTACTCTTGTGAATGTTGTACAGGAACTTGCGTAATTCCTTTCTCTTTGTGCAGTTTACGAATTTCTAGAGCACACAAAAGCGTGCCTACTATCACAGATCCATATACCGGCGGCAAAATATATTGAAGTAATTTGAAATACAGTCTACATTGTTCTACTCTCTATTAATAACAGTCGCATTAAAGGACCTGCTATTCCTGCCATAGATAAATAAGCCCAGCAAACTTAAAGTTTCCCTCGTAATACGGGCATTTAATAATTTTCACTAAGATTATTTATTTATATTATAAATATTCTCCACCCAAAGTACTTACATTGGTGTTGCGTAAATTGGAACGTAAATGCCTGTTAAATTCATTTGTACTTTAAAACTCTACAATGAATATACTCGCTCTTGGACTTGTATTTGATAATTATAATTAATTTGCACATTTGGTTTTACAAGAGGGTCGCAAAATGGAATCCCGCCTACTGGCAAGAGAAACAAAACTTTTTAACAATATATTAAATAAATGTCCATCTGGTTTAAAAAAAAAACAAAATATTAGCCTTTAATTTCAGTCGGCGCTTGTATGTATATATATATATATGTATAAAATATTAATCGACCGGAAGAAAATTGTAGGAAGCGAAAAAAAAAAAAAAAAAAAGAAACAAAAAGAAAAGGAAAAAGGAGTGAGTGACTCCTGTACGATTCATTCCTCCTTAGAATCATAAAGTCGCGAGAAACTGTTTCTCAGTCGTGGAGTGTTAGCGCTCCGCGTCTTCCGTCCCTGTGTGTCAGCGTGCTAGAAGATGTTCGCGTGCGGGTTCGGTGGTGATGGGGGGTGGGAGAGGGGCGTGCTAGGCGAGCAGGCAGGCAGGCAGGCAGGCAGGCAGGCAGCGCTCAAAGGAGAAGGGGAATAGCGGATAGCGCGAGCACCGAGCCAAAAGCGCGAGTCCAAAGCGGAACTCTTATTTTGATCAGGAGACGCATATATTTTCATATTCGAGCGAGCGCGGGAGGAATATTGTAATTTGCATCGCAGACGGCGGAAAGAAGTAAGTGGCGGGATAGTAGGGGGGAGGGGGCAGGAGAAACAGAATTCGGATCGGCTGGCTATGCAAATGCCTCCTCACTCCCCACTCCTCCCCCCGGTGGTGGTGGTGCCGAATGTTCCCGCCGCTTCCCGATTTCTCGCTCCTGACACCGGCTAAGGAATGTGCCTCCGACAACCTGACCCGACTAGTCGCACGTATCCCGATAACATCCCTCCATTATTTACCATTGACGTTCTTAACTCTCCGCGCCATTTGCCCGCTGATTTTCCACTAATCCGTCCCCGGATTCTGCTCCTAATTGCCTGCTCGTACATCATCGGACCCCCCCCCTCCCCAACCCGTCACTCCCGAAAACTTGTTTGGTTTGACCTCGACCGTTAGCCGATGAGAGATGGCCGATATTGATTTATTCATTAGGTCGTTGTTGTTTGTTTATCCACGGCCATTATTCCCCCGGGGGAAATCATATTCGAAACGCTAATATAATCGTCGATTGTTGGCGCATCTTCGGCTGCCGATAATATTCCTTCTCATCCGGCAGCCGAGTACTTTTCCCGGCCAAATAACAATGGCCCTCCCCTCGACCGGCTCTGCACCTGAATTATAAAAACTCTGCGGTTAAACGGGAGATTAATGACAGGCCCGTTACAATCATATCATCCTGTCGCGTGATGAATCGCGTTCGCGCGTTCATTCGACGCGGAATAAGGAAAATTGCGCACGCTCGCCCGCTCGCTCTCTTCAACATCCACTTATGCATGCGTTATTGAATATGCTCTGACAAGCGAGCGAGCGAGCGACTGGGCGAGCGAGCGAGCGAGCGGGCGAGAGCAGGCTTTGTGAGAAATCAGCGAATCTAATAAAAGATGAATAATGCTCGCGGCCCGCAGCCGAATGACAACGTAGTATTCGACGATGACCACAGTTGAAAATGAAAAACGGTATTGGAGCATGGCGGTTGAGTGCTATGCCGGTGTCCTGCTGGATATACAAATAACAACGTGCCGTGCCCCGCTCGACGTTACATTCTCTCTGTGCATTGCATCGACAGTATGGAAATAGCCCGTCCAATTGAATTTTTATTCGGCTCTTGAAACTGCCCATCCAGTCACGATAATCACCTCGACCAAAGTGCTCGTACAATTGCTTTTTGGGGCTAAACAGTCCTTAGTGCTGCCCGAAGAATGGGAAAAAAAAGAAGAAAGAAATTAGCAGGGGCCCTCGCTGCTTTGTAATAAGTGTCGGCTTGTACTAAACAACAAGTCAATTCAGTCGAGGCGCAGATTCGTAAAGCACTTGACAGTCAATGGCTGGCCCGCACTTTAAAACAATAGTAACGGGGCGGCAAAGAGCGGGGGAGAGGGAAAAAAGTGCGGGAGCTTCGTTAGAAGCTGCGGCTCGAGGACAAAGAATACGAAGAAGAACAGAGAGAGAGAGAGAGAGAGAGTGGGAGAGAGAGATCGCCCTTCCGAATATCCAGAGCCCGGCAGAAAAGTGTCAACGCCAGCGAGAGAAACGAGTTCACGCGGCGCGTCCGCCCATGCGCGCCGGTGCAGGGGCGAGAGAGGAGGGGTGTAGAGGTCTGGTTGCGGCGAGGATCGCAGAGAAGCCAGACATCAGCAAAAGCCTCCATCCCCCTGCCCTCCGGAATAGCGCGACCTGGCGACCCGGAGCCCCCTCACCCCCCTCACCCCCTCGCCCCCTGGGGTATCGCGACAGAGAAAGGGAGGAAGTGGCTGGGCGATGAGGCGGGCCAGGGGGAGAAGAGCAGGGAAAACACGAAATTCGTAATAGAGAGAAACACTCGTAGATATACGAGCGCCTTCCGGAGCGCCGACGGGTTTTACTAATAACCGATACCCCTAGCGAACCGTGGAATATTATAATTGATTTATTGCGGCAGCCGGCCGCGGAATCCGATTTATCAGTGCTCCCTCGTCCGTTTTGCCAGGCTACGCTTCATCGGGCTCTTCCCCAGAGTCGCGAGCTCTCGGCCGACATTCTCCTCCGCGACTCCCTCCCCCGACGATTCTCCTCCCAACCGGGCACTGCTCTACCTGCAACGTATCGAGCGTCGAGGTCCGATTTTCACCCGGAAACGTGCACTTTTTGTCGACCATGGCCCCCCGCTAAGACAATTTCCTCCAACGACTGCATTGGAATCGCAAATCTCCAATAAAAGAGCTCACGATGCCAGAGCCGTGATCAATGCCCTCCCACTAATCGTCTCTCGGTTAACCGCAAACGATCGAAACCTACTCATCGTCTTCCCTCCCCGGAACGAGCTGCGTCAAATCGATGATAACTGCAACATGTTGCGACTGGAACGGGAGCCGCGACGACGGTGGTGCGTTATTTATATCTTTGGCCGACCGAGTCCGAGACTGAGCCCGACTTTTCCTGCACGTCTCGATGTCTTCCTGGCGGCACCGCGAACAAATCTCGCCGTCGTCCTTGGGAGAAACGCTCGGCGCGTACACGTTTTAAACGAGGCTGTGGCTTCGTTTCCCGGCTTTTCTTTATTTAATATTCTTTATTCCCTAGACTCCGCGGTGCAAAAGCGGCGATGGTACTCGATAGTCTGGAGAATAATAATCGTAGCTGCAGCATAAGCAGTAATTTTCTGATAAATGAGCGCAGACTAGTGGCAGAGGAGCCGACGGATGCTAAGTAGATTGAACGAATTGGCTCGGGCAATAAAAATAATTAAAATATCTGGCCAAGAATACCCGGAATAATAAGTATATTCCATTGGAAATACTGCGTGACTTGGGTAGATGTGGGTAAGTGGGTGGGTGGGTGGGTGGGCTTCAATACAATACAGCTTGCGAGTATCGTTAAAAAGTAATAGGAGGCCAGAGCAACGGTTCATTGATCATCTTTAAAACGGCGAGCAGAGCCCGACGCAAATGGACGATAGCGGCGACGTTATAGGGAAACAGACGGCGCTTTTTTTCCTCTGCTACATCGTCGATTCCTTTTTTACAGGCAGCAGTATCTCCGCGAGGAGATCGGGACGCGGATGGGCGAATAAAAATCGATGCTGACTCCGTGAACCGAAAGAAGTCGCGTAAAACGAAAAGGCGCCGCGGGGTTGGGGGGCGGGGAGAATGGCTTAATTACGTCCCTGCTCTTCGATCCTTCTCGATCCACAATTCCATGGTAAGAGTAACGAGAGAGGGTAACTTCCGTGCGTAGTTGATTTTCCTGGCAGAATATCGTGAGACTGCGGGGCTGCAGTAAAAATTTCCAGAGAAAATATAACACGGACGTAAAAGGTAAAAGGGTAGGGGGAGGAGGGAACGTAAGAAAAGACGAGCATGGCTTGGCGGGGGATAATGAGGGAAGGTAGATATAAAGAAAAAAAACCAAAGCTTCGAGCGAAAGTAGCCATTCTCGGGTGCATTGGGCGTATCCGGTTGGCCTCCTGTCGAGCGGACTGTGAAAACAGTCGTTGAGAGCGTAGATCAGTATTAAGGCAGCGGAGGTGGATAGATTTATCGGCGGCGGTCCACCCTGGAGCGCCCCAGCGAGGTGGGATCAAAGGCGGGCCGCAACGTTCTAGGAGCGAGAGAGAGTAGTCGCCATTCGATTTTCTTAATCGAATGGCGAGCGGGTAATCGAGCGATAATGCGCCCGGGTGCAGGAAAAAGCCGCACTCTACTTAAAAGGCCGGCCGGGAAGGGCGATGAAGGGGGTGGGGTGGGGGGGTCGAGCGAATATTTATCGCAGTCGCTTGGCTGAGTCGGTAAGCTCGTCGCCGAGGCTAAGAGAGAGAGAGAGAGAGAGAGAGAGAGAGAGAGAGAGAGGCGGCGCTCAAGGAGGAGGCCCGGTAGTGAGGCAGGGAGTGAGGAGGGGCGCTTGCGCGATCCAGCGAGACCTCGATCCGGAGCCGAGAGGGCACCGGGTGGGGGCTTCCGCGGCCCGGCAAGAAAGGGTTGACGATAAATTCAAATGAAGGGGCCGAGCACGCAATCTGTGATTCAGCCCCATTAAGCACGGGATCTTTTAAGGATACTCTTGCGCACTTGGGCATGAGATAGCGCGTATCCGGACTAAGCAGCTTGGCCCTGCACTCGCTCCTTTACTAAGGAGTCCCGCTCGCGATCCTTGACTTACTTTCTGACTTATGAACTCCCACGTTCTAGGCTCTCCAGGACCTGTCGACCAAGGAAGCGCCCAAACTGTCCAGACAAGCCGTTGTACATGAGCTCGCGACTCCTCGCCGCCAAACACTATCCTCACAGGATACTCCTTTCTTTTGGAGGACTGACCGTCACCCGCTCATCCTCACGTTTTCCACAAAAAAAAAAAAAATCACCCCGACCAGTTGCCAAACATTATCTTAAGCTGTGACTCTTGTCTTGCTCATCGTCCATCCATCGAAGGACGCAACCCACGAGGACGACGAGCATCTAATATCTGCAGTTAAATATTTATTTTATTAAATATTGCTAGCGAATTGTCGCTCTATCCATCGGCGCATCGTTGTTGCATATGGGCGAATGGAGAGAGAGAGATGAGAGATGGAGATGGAGATGGAGATAGAGATAGAGAGAGAGAGAGAGAGAGATGAAGAGATAGAGATAGAGAGAGAGACAGAGACTCGCAGACACTCGTATAGGGTAGAGAAAGGCGGCGTGGTAGTAGTATCTCGAGCACCTCGTTAGCTGTAATGAGGCAGAAAAAGGCAAATACGTCTACTTACTAATACAGCGACGGAAGAATAAGGAAGCCCTGATTTATATCGGCCTGATATTTTTCGCAGCTCTCAGTCTTTCTTAATTCGAGGTTTCTCCTCGGCTTCCACCGCCGACAGACGGGGTAATTTAATTTTTTGGTTAATCGGTTGGAAGTAAATCAGAGTACAGTCAGCATCACAAGTGTCGTCGTAGCGTCTGTTTTTTTCAGCCCTCGCTAACAAAAATAAGCTAGACATTCGTCATTAAGTTGTTCAATCGGGAAGCATTTTTCTATTTTTATTTTGCCCGTGCATTTATTTACTTTGTATTAATCAGTATGCGCATCTATGACAATGGCGCAAGTGCTGAGTAATGAACAAGAACAGGACTTTTTGCTTCGATAACGAAGAAAGTTAATGCAACAGAGTAAAGTTGGCGAAAATGGAGAATCGAGAATGCTTCAATTAATCTCACGTTCGCGATTTAATATTGAAGTATTTGCCGAAACGATACGCGACGGACGAACGAGAGTGCACAGGTGCGCGTCTTGTAAAGGGGGGTTGGGGTGGGGGTGAGGGGGAGCAAGTCCTTTTTATTCAAAAGCAGTGGCTTGGGCGGGTGGGAAGGACGGAGGTAGGGAGGAGTGACGAGTACGTAATACCTATTTAAGGAGAGCTTAGGTAAAGGTTGGCCGAGAAAATAGGTGAGAGGAAAGAAAAGGAAGTCGAAAGCGCTGAAACAACAGAAAGGGATGAGATCCATCACGGCGCTCGGCTTCGTAGGGAGAAGAAACGTGTGCGACAGGGAGTGAGAGGGAGAGAGAGAGAGGGTGGACTCGATAAACTTTTACTCCACTCTGCTACTCGAGTATTCCGGAAGGAGGCCGCGGTCCTCGAGAGCCGATTTGACCAAGTTAAGCGGCTCGCGCGCTCACTTCGCAAATCCGTCTGGCCAGTGGACCAAGGATATCCGTGCGGAATATCAATTCCCGATCCGTCCGGACATATCGAAGAGGCTTTGGTGAGCGTGACGCAAATGCCAGATGCAATCAGCCGAGTGCGATGACGACGTAGCCGCGAACTTCTTCTCGGTCTCGGTCTCCGTCCACGTCTCCGTCTCGGTTGGCCCTGGAGGCTCAGTGCCCCTTACCAGGTCGGTCAGCCAGCCCATTGTCCCTACCGATGGACGAGACTGCAATCTGGCTTAATCTCGAGAATAGCGGTGGTCCCACACATTTTCCACGTTTAGCGCCTTATATATATATATATATAAGGTGTGTGGGTTGTGTATGCGGGTGTGTGTGCGTGTGTGTGTACACCGGTCCTCGTTCCTGCCGAGGGGTGAATTTGTTCTCTGTGTACACTCGTTCTCGACGCCCAGAGAAAGAGTTCACCGAGGGGGATGAGGGATGGACCGCGGCATGTGGCCAATATGGAGATAAACGTAAGGCCGTGACAGTTTTACTCATTCGGGAAAACGTATTCTTTTGTGTTTATGTGTTTTTCTCGCGCCGCTTTTATTATAACTGAAGAAACTTTCTGCCCCCCACCCCCCACTCACATCTCCACACACTCTTCATGTTCACCTCCGGTCCAGAATAATCCTCGGATCTTCTTCTTTCCTCTACTCGACCTTATATTCCCCGACCCGTCCATCTACTTACTTTTACGAGCGATTCGCTACCTTAAATTAATCCAATATTCGAATAATCCATCTCGCAAGTGATCTTTTGTCGGCTAATCGACTTTTCACTCTAAATTTATTCTTCTCATAATCGATAATCCCGCCTGACACGGTTATTGGCTAAACAGAGATGAAAATAATATCGAGTTAATTTCCCAATGTACTTTATACGTATACAACCATCGGCTAACAACGTCTAACAACATCCGACAACGTCTGACAACGTCAACCAACGTCAACCAACGTCAACCAACGTCAACCAACGTCAACAAACGTCAATAAAATCTATCTTAGTCTCCCTCCCGACTCGGGCAGATAACTTTGATATTCCTTTATTATTTTTTTTATTTTTTTTTTTTTTTATACTTTTGATCTTTATGCTCATGCTTTTACTTTTAAACGATGCAACGCTTTATAACGCAGGTTACAGTTTTCAATCAGAGACATAAAGTCTTAAGATAAATTATTTATTCCGTAAGTATGTATTATTGCGAATACTTGGTTGCTTTATTATATTTATTAAGGTGATGAATTCTAGGGTGTAACAATCAGGGTAATGTAATGCTATGTGTACAGATTCATTTAGGCAACAAATGTATATCCGGGAATATTTAAGATAGAGAAATAAGTTAACTGCTCAGCGATAAATCATAATTTCCAAGGGGCAAGAGCATAAACAGTATGTGCTTATGCGTCATCGCGCATTTGCTGGAAACGTCGGGAGAGTGAGAGTGAGAGAGAGAGCGAGAGAGAGAGAGAGAGAGAGAGAGAGAGAGAGGGCAAGCGACTTGAATAGGATGCGCATATGACACCTCAATCACTTACGGCCTTTAGTTACATTTACAAAGCGATCGGGGGCTCGGTTCTCTCCACGACAGAAGCACCGAGTCCCGTCCCTGCTCTACCCCCCCTCCCCTCCTCCCCAACCCACCGAGCTCCCCCCTCCGCCGCCGATCTACCGCCGCCGCAACGCTGCCACCCTCCCGAGCCCTTAAGCTCTTCTGCAGTTTACTCGGTCAGAGAAAATGAATAAAGATAAGCTTTTAGCATGATACGTAGCGAGAGAGGGAGCCGCCGCCTCTCTTATGGAATTTATGATTCTTCACGTGAAATTCATATTAGCCGCGTTAATAATTCCTCATCCGTTTCAACGGCCTCCCAAGAATATGTCATTATTGATTACCTTTTTACAATACAGCAGAGAAAAGTACACATGCTCGCTACTCTTACGATTGATTCATCGGCTTACGGGCGCTATTACAGTGACTGATCGAGGCCAATATCTCTGATTAAAAGCGTTTCCGTGACAAAGTGTTAATACAGATGGATTCGCAGAGCCGTTCTCTTGAAATCAGCCAGTGCCCGAGGACTAGAAAGTAGTAGGCTTTCCGTCGACTTTCCTCGATTAAGAGGAAAAAGTTCTTTCGAAGAATTTCCGATAAGCTGGTTAAAAGTTTCGCTGTCAAGCCGCACGAGTCTATTATTAATTATACAAAGATCCACCAAGAGATCGTCCGAGAAAAAGATTGTCGAGTTAGTTGTGGACCGAGGAGACTCAGCCTCTGCTAGTAATTGTTGAGAATAAGAAGTAATCACAGAGTGAATCGCTGGGGGGCGGGGAGGAGGTTTGGCTGAAATCATCGCTCGAGCACCATTTGAAGAAAAAAGTATATATAATGTGTAAACCTTGTTAAAATACAATTGAAATTAATAGGGTCGTATAAATTGGAATAAAATTTCGTTTATGGATGGCAGTTTGCGGGGAAACGTTTCGTCGATGGAGGTGTAAAACTTCTCGTAACAAGAGCCCGTCTCTATCGTATATATGGCGCAATAACCATTAAAAATTATCCTGGCTAATAAAAATCGGCCCCTCTCGGTGACACACGTCAGCCGGTTCGTCGCCGTCCGCACATCGTCTCTCGCCCCCGGGAAACCGCGATCGCCCTAGCAGGCCCTCGAGAGTATCACGAGTATTATGGTCGAGATGGGAGGGAGGAGGGTCAGGAGGGAGGAGGGAGAGGATCAGGCGTCAGCGGAGAAGAGCAAACTGTCCCGCCGATGATATATAAGGAACGTCGTCGTCGTAGTCGTCGTAGTCGTCGTAGTCGTCGTAGTCGTCGTCGTGTCGTCTGTCCGGGAGCGGAAGCCAAACTCCCATAAGACGGAAGCCGCGTAAAAAGAATCCTCCGAAAGTTGAGGGAGGGCCGGGCAGCGAAGCCGCACCACCGAGAATTTATCGGGGCAATTTTAAAACTCCACCTTCGCGGTATTAGCATATTATTTCAATGGAAGTTTAGTAGCCACGAGCCCGGGCATGGGAGCCAACCACCACCCACCTACGCTTACGTCGCCGTCGCCTCCTTTGCCCGCCATTAGCTATCCTGATTAAGGATCCCGCCGAGCGTCGATGAGCGGCGGGGAAGGGCAGGGGGGAACGAGCGCACCGAAAAGCGCGCTACATTTGAACATCTCGTTACTCCTTTTCCTTCCCTCTCCCCGGCCTTCTTCCCGATCAAGAGCCTCGGAAAATACTTTAATCCCCTGGCATACGCGCGTCCCTCCCCCCCATTATTATTATTATTCATGGCGATACGCAGGGATTAGTGGCCTTTGCCCTCGGAATCCGGCTCCTTAGCATTCACCGCTATTCGGAAACCGGATTTCAGTATTTCATCCATACGACAACATTGATTGAACGTCTGTTAGAGTATGCGTTTATTAAATTAGACGCGACTCTTAGAGCTTTTACCACTAACTTGCAGGTATTTTATCAGCAGGTAATAATGGACTTTTTTAATGAAGCGAACCAGTCACTTTGTATGAAATATATTATTCGGGATAAGTGAGGCGGCATCGGAAAATGTAGGACTCGTGTTATAAGCTACGATTCCTTAATGTTCCTATAATTTTCACTGCATGCAGCTCGGGAATGCGGGGCCTCGCACATTTTCCGCAAATTATGTAAATCGGTCAGCTTTTCTATGCGCACCTTCGGCTCTCGTATTCGATCTTCTGACATTACCATATAAAGTCGAACGATGTAAAAGATGAAAGTCCAACATTGCCGGCAGAAAGCAGAAAGTTAAATCAACTGAAGTTCCGTCGAACCAATCACCAATGACCTTTTGCAAGCTCTTTGAATTCCTCCTTCGGCATGTCTTTACAAAACTTACTATGAATACCTTTGACTCAATCCTAGGACTCGCTTTCGCTTCTTAAACCTCGCTTCTTCATACAAAGGAGCTTAGCTGAAATAGTAAATTTTTTATACCTTGCATAATAAATTTCAATAAACGACTAGTTATTTATTTTAAACTATACTTTTCACTTATGGGATAAGGGATTCATCATCCTGTCAGAGTCTGTATTATTAACATAAGGTATTTCAAAGATTTTTCCTAAATTATAAACAATAGAGTAAATAATGTCTGACGTGCGCGTATTTAATCCTTTAATTATTGGAAGAAAAGCATTCTTCTTTTCTTGCAAAACAATTCCATCTTCGATTGTTTACTTCTTGTAAATGGTCTGCCAAAGTTAAAACTTTTCACATTAAAGGCTAACAATTGTTATTGCTCGCTAAGATTTAATTTTTCCTTTTATTATTATTTTAATCATTTGCATTATTATAAAGCACTATAAATTTATAGAGACTAATAATAGACACTTAGCTGATTGATTATCGTAAGAGAATAAATTTCGACTGATAGTAAGTTCTAATCGACTGCCAACGTCTAAGATAATTACCGACAATAGGGGATAAGGGCGCGTCGGTAAAGTAGATCGTACAGTACCGACAGTAGATCGAAAGCATTACCTTACACTCATCGGTTACTGCTTTACCATCGACAAAAATGGTCCTTAAGGTATCCTAGAGACGCTTTCCTACATATCCGATATTGTGAATAATTCTTTATGAAAACGGAATTATTTTAATTTACATGGCTTAATATTTACACAATTAAATCTTATTATTACGAATGTTTAAATGCTTTTCCCGTATTGGGAATTAAAAGTCTTGGGGAAAGCAGCTTTTGAATGACATAGTAACGAGATTCATTAATTTATAAGTACAAAGAAAGAAGTCACTTTGATTATTATTTGATTATCACCATCTTCTTTAAGACATAAATAATTTTTAATAGCCTCGTTGTTATTAATTTGTTTCGCTATGCTTGATAATGAGAAAAGCAAGTGACGCGCATTTTTACAGATACGGCCTGATGGCGAGACCAACACAGTCGGGATAAAATATAACATTACAAATGCATTGTACGGTGTTATTAGTATTGAGCTATAAAATTTCATTAGCGTGTCGGACAAACACTTAATCGCACTGTCAACATAAATCATTCGCGGCCAACAATTAAAAATGATAAGGCAATTTATTTTAAAGTTAATGCTTCGTCAATTATTTTTATTTTATCATCGATTCGATATTATGCGCCAACATTTTTGACATATTTCATGAGATATTAGGGAGCGATGTACAATGGACATTATATTAATTCAACTTGCTCACGCGTAAACATAAAATCTTTAATCCCATCTCGTGATAATGACATGCCGGACACCATGAATTACCGGCTATTCGCCGAATTGGAAAACAGCCGTCCTCTCGTGAAAGAACGAAGCCGTTTTTTTTTTTTTTTTTTATCTCATTATCTAGCTTCGAGGCATTGCTCCCCCATTATTACGGAGGCCCAATAGGCTCGAGCGGCTCCAGTTATATTTTTGAGCACGCGAAACCTTGCGCACATGTCGGTCAACTAAATCAAGCACTACTATCTACGCAAGCATCGCTTACACTACACGATAACACCTGATTTTCATACTAATTTTATTCTATCAGTTCATTACGCTTACACCATCGCTGCCGTTGATTCTACTGTTGCTATTGCAGTTGTCAGCTTATCTATGCCGTCCTTGCCATTTGTCGACAATAATAACCGAGGAGGATGAAATCGGAATTTCGTGAAATATCGTAACCCGTAATCTGTAGGCCGTACGCGCTCCCTTTGTCCTGCAGACTTCGAGCTAAGCAAACACGCCGGTTATTAGACATTCGCTCCGGCTAATTGTTATATTTAGCTTTTAACTGAGGACAAAAAGTTTTCACGTGCAATGTAAAAGCTATCGCGCAGCAGCAACAGGCCGTATTCAGCCGTTCGAGGTGTTGAATTCCCTAGAACCAGTCTCTCAAATAAAATGAAGAAGAAAAAAAAAATGAAAAAAAAAAAAATGAAAATAAAAGAATGAAAAGCATAATTAACGATAGGTATCTGGTCTGTTGAATCTATTTCAAGTGTATACCGAACACACGGAGCGCTGCTTTAGTTTAGAATATTAATGATAAAAATGATATTCTTGTCAAGTGCCATAAATCATTGATAGTGGGTATTAATCTTTGCCCCTTCGAAAAGAAAGCTCATTATTTAAAATATTTGTTTGTAAGTATTTAATGTTCGAATAAATTAAATAACTTAGTAGTCGGCGCCTGTATGTGAGCGCCCAAGCGTTTGTGTATATATAGTTTTATTAAAAGCATATGTGTACGTATTTAGAGGCGCGAGGGCGACTAGGCGCACTTAAAGTCGGAGAAAATTGCTTGCGCGTTAGCTTTAAAAAATCTGAAAAGTATTTATAATGTGTCAGATGCATTTTACATGATATTTATGTCGCTTCATCAATCAGAATGCAATAAAAAATGACGGTCGGGGCGCGCTGATCTCTCTCTCTCTCTCTCTCTCACCTTCACTCTCTCACTCTCTCACTCTCTCACTCTCTCTCACCTTCGCTCTCTCACGCGCGCGCGCCCGCGCGCGCACACACACACACACACACAATCACCCCCGAACCCCCGCCGAACCCCATCGCGTAATAATTATTCCTGCTGTGCTTAAATAATAATATTTTCAGCTATAATATGTCTAGGGAACGGGATACTAAAATTAAACGCGGCCTACACTGTAGGGGCTATTACACCAAGTGGGATTTTGTGCGAAAAAATAACCATAATGAGCGATGGACCGAAGGCATAATATACTTGACTCGGGCTAAGAAAATTACTGTATTTGTAGTAAGTATCCAATACGCTGGTAATTTTCTCGAAAACGAAAACATTCCCAAGAAGTCACTGAATATTGTAATTTTTCCGTCGTTATTTCAGCAGAGGGTATGAGCTGCTTGATATTTTTCAAAATAAAAAACTTAAGCTTTTAGCTAAGCATAAAATTCCCCGCCGCGTCCCCGCCGCCTTCCATCACTTCCTCATACATTATACGCATACATGTGCGCGCATTATAATTCGGGCTTCGCTCTAAAAATAGAAAGTCTCCGATATATCACTCGGTTGTAATTAAGAAATAAGAGGCGCAAGAGATATAGTCGGGCCGTAAAGCCTTAATAATCTCGATGATAAAAATCAGCGAGCGGTGGGCGCGCGCGTACGAGGGCTGAAGGGAAAGAAAGAGCGACGTTAATCTTGCATATTACATTCCGAATTGCGGATGAACTAAGCAAACGCCCTCGGCATATTGATACAACCAAGCGGTATGCGTTATGTACTTGAGGTTGTCGGGCGGCATTGAGAATCAGCAGGTTGATAAACACCTTGCCGGATAGACGGATCAAGAGTGAGGGAGCGAGATACGCTAGTTCCCTTTGACCGCGTCGATCGCCCCCCGTGGGTCGATGAAAGGAGTACACTCGATGCCATTAAGAAAGCTGAGAGGGGAGAAAGAAAGAAAGAGGAACGAGCCAACGTGCTTGCAGGCCTCGAGGCATAAAAGCTTAAAGCCGATAACGGCCGACGGTGATCCTGTGCGGATCAAGCGCTAGATCGCTTGGGCTTGGGCATCCCGGAGTAGGTGCTCGAGCACGTACATCCCCGGCCCCTCCCGACGCACATGTGCCGCTAATGTGGACGTTATTACGAAGTGCCGCTCGACAGCCGGTCCGGCGCCTCGAGACATCCTCGACGGACCTTCCCCCTCCTACGAGCAGCGCCGGGGAAGCTCTCGAACCCTTCCGGGGCCAAGGCCGATCGCCCACGCTATCTCACACCCCCCCCCCCCCCCAATACTCGTTCCCCGTAATCGACGTTCACGCCCGTGCCTTTGTTCTCGAGTACGGCGGCTCGCGGAAGGCCCCGCCGCCGCTCTCCCCGACTCGTGAGTCACGCGCCGGCCTTCGTCGAGCCTCTCTCACCCTCTTCCCTTCCCCTTGCGCCGCGCTCGGCCGACATACAATCGCCGCCGCGACAAGACCCAAATTGTCGCGCGCGCCCCGCCGTCTCGACGAATTACGCACCGCCCCGTCTATTCGCCCTTGATGAAAGCCGACGCGGGATGCGCGCCCCCTCCTCCGCGCTCTTTGATTAATGAGACCGTTGCCCCGAGTGACTCGGCCTCCCGACTTCTTTATTAACAATCAATTTATAAATTCAGCCCAATTAATAAGTCAGGCCGAGGAGGTCCGCTAGTCGTCAGCGGGCCCGACTACTCGTTCAGGTAAAGGGGGCCTGAATTTATCGACTCTGCTTGCGAGCGTCGATAGCAGTTAAGCCATTGGCAGGTGCGAGATGGGGGGAGGGGGCGTGTGCTCGAGGGCCACAGTTCTCGATTAATTGGGTGGGGCGAGGGAAGGCGTGAAAAGTTTTTTCCCCGGCGCCGCTGTGATTTTAATTAATAAAGATAAAGGGTCGAGGCTACCGTGGGACAAACTGATTTATCGATATTGTTGTTTACGTCCGAGGAGGACGGGCTCACCGGTCCCATATAAACAATAATAATCTAAAGAATCCATTACTCCAGGCTTTTGAAGAAGACGGCTATCTCGGATGCTTTATTGAACGGGGCGGCTATTCCTGAGTTTCGAATCGTTACTCATCATCGTCGGCGGGACGTTGCCATTCCGTCGAGTAATTGCACTACAGGTGTCCGGGGGGCAGGGGTGTAGGGGGTTTACCGGCGCGTGAGGGAGAGGGAGAGTGAGAGGGAGAGGGAGAGGGAGAGAGAGAAAGAATGGAATGGATCCGGAACTTCGGTGCGAAAGGAAAATTTGTATTTTGTCGTTAGAAGGAGCTGGGAGCCGATTTGCAGCTTATCTTTAGCGTGTGCGAGACTACCTGCGGATGTTGAAAGTGCAGCCTTTTATTGTGTTGCCACAAAAGAAAGGGCGAAAATAAATTGCGCGCATTTAAGCCGGGCATTTCTGAACGGTGAATCATCGTTCTCAGGAACTTGAAACTGATTAGCATACGTGATGATCGTTTACTGCCGGCCGCTTCTCATTTTACCGCAGACCGAAATTCCCTTTATATGACACTTGATTTATTATTAAGTTTACTTTATGCTCTCCCTCTCTCTCTCTCTCTCTCTCTCTCTCTCCAGCCGCTCTGCATTATCTTAGATTACGCCACCTATCGTCGAATTACGTGTGACAATATTACTTAAAAGGCGTTATAACTATCATGGGAGGGTGCCAAGTGACTCCCTCTCCCTCTCCCGCCGCAGCCCCAGCCACTGGCTCTGCCCCGCTCTTGCCCCTGTCAGACCGCCGCCCGCGGCTATTTATATTCAACAATAATTTCCGAAGGTAATCGTTATTTACCTTCCGCCAGACGGTCTTTAATATTCGCGTTAGTTGGGACAGCGAGCGAGGCTGGCTCTCGGGCCCGATTAACCAGCAAAAGCAAAAACGAAACTGAAAAAAAGAAAGACGTGAGGGAGGTGGCGGAGGAGGAGGGGGAGGGGTAGAGGAGGAGGAGGAGGAGGAGGAGGAGGAGGAAAGAGAGGATGTTACTTAATCAGCATATGAACGGCAGTGCTGGACTCTTTCTTTTTATTATTTTTCTTTTACTTAATTGGTCAATTAGAATAGCAGAGTTTAATTAAGGGAACGTAAAAGCCAGAGTCAATGAACGAATTATATGATGCGCATTACAAGACAATTATTTCAGTCGAAACTGTAAAGGATATTTTTAATATAACTTTTATATGCATCAGTAAAGTAAATTAATTTAAAGGGGAAGACTTTAAGTGCCTAAGATTCTCCTCATTACTTAGACAATCTTAAATCTTAATAACAAATTATCGAGATTATAAAACAGCGAGTCCCTACTCTCTACCGATTATTCCCCTCCGTCCCCCCCCTTCCCCCGCCGCCATTCGCGGAGCTCAATAAGTAAACGTATGAACGAATCTTCTCGTTATTTTGCCCGTTCGAGGCGGAGAGTTAGCAACAAATAGATAAATGGAGCGGCGGCTCGCGGGAAAGGATCGTGATCTTAATAGTGGGCTTGGGGCTCTTTTGTTCAAAGTCGCCGCCGCCGCCGCCGCCAGCGCCGTCGTTAGCCCGATACGTGTCCATTTTGCCATCGTGTCTGCGTGTGCCTAAATAAATTGGCCACGGAATCGAGATACGTCGAAAGCTCGTCGAGCAGCCGCAAACGAGTGTGGAGGAGTAAAGTTTTTCAGTCTGCCGGTTATTTACCTATGAATTATCCCTGTATGATTCCCTCGCGCCGAGAAAGAGTATCAAGTGGAGTCCCAAGGATCTCGGGATTCCGTCGCTCTCGCTGATTTATTTGAAATTCGCTAAACGCCCGGCTCTCTCTCTCTCTCTCTCTCTCTCTCTCCGTTTCTCCCAACACCCTTTAACACAGAGTACAGTCGAAAGAGTGCGTTATGGCGCATTACAAATACTCCTTAACTATGGTAACGCCGTTAAATCTTTGCTGGCGTCGCAGGTCATGTAAATGTGTGCATTTGTGTAATCAAAGTTAAAGTGTCCGGCAGACAGGCAGGCAGGCAGGCAGGCAAGGCAAGCAGGCAGGCCGAGGGGAGCAAAAATCACGTATGGTTATTCACGTAGGCGCAGGGAGGCAATTATTTCTTTTGAGAGACGTGTGGCTTAATTAAAAGTGAAAAGTCCTCGGGCCTAGGAAAAACGAAGATACCGGCCAATTAGGCAGGCGAGGCGCGCAACGTCGAAGAGTATCCTCCCCCGTATCGATTCGATAGATTCGAGCCAACAGTATCGGTTTAGAAGCGATTTAGAAATAGAGAGTCTTCGCTTCGTTCACAGCGATACCTAATGTCACACGTGTACACAGGTAAGCTGATTACATCGGAATTCCGTGCTGCATGTAAGAGCTTTTGTAGCCGTGTAATCGTGACGGGGGGGGGGACGATTTTATACGGTTCTTTCGGCATAAAGGTAGGCCGGAGCTGAAAATTTCGTTGCTTAATTTTCCATCGGCGCATAATAAATACGCATATAATAAATGCGTAGCATAAGCTTAGAAGCTCCGAGAGTCGATTTCCCAATGTACGCGAGACTTGGCTTTTTATCGCATCGCGCTTACTAATTCACCGGATATCTCGTTCGCATGGCCGCTAGCGAATTCGCTTCGGTTACCTCGAGTAAAATGCCAGTAAAATGCCAGTAAAATGCCAGTAAAACGCCAGTAAAACGCGACTTTTCAACAATGGCAATAACAAGCGCGCGCGGCCCTCGATAAGTATATACATACAAATAATAATCCCCGTGCGTTCCCTCGGGCCTAAGTGTACGATGGGTTGTTGCGAGCAATGCCGGCATTGCCTCCCGCTCCTCACGATAAGCCCCAACAATCACTTACTCCGCAAAAAACGTGAGCCGCTTTTTCCCTTCACGCTAACCTTTACGCTCTGTTTGATAATCTGAATCGATAACGGCCGGCTCTCCGCTACACGTGTACGCGTACGTGTCTCTACGCCGGCTTCCCTTCAACGTCCCCGGGAAACAGGACTTTTTGCACCTGCAATCAACCACAGCCGTTACTTGTGCGACCGACCGAAAGATGCATAAGCTCGACGTGCAGCCTTCATCCGCGTCCGGGCATCGATGTACGAAAGCACGAGGGAGGACGGCCAGAAGCGTGACTAGGTGACAGCTGCCGAAACAACGCGCGACGGGGCCATTAGTCCGCCACTCGACGCTGACCATCGGCGGCGATCGACAAAAAAGACGGGAATACAAGAAGACCATCTCCTGGGCAAGGAGAGACAAAGTTGTCGGGCACGCTTTTAACAAAAGCTTAAGCACCGGGGCTGGGGTGGGGGGGGGACTTGATACTTGACGCTCTCGACTCGAGCCCATCGTTTGTAACACTCCAGAGGAGGAAAACCTGGTGTCTGTCGTCCGCAACCGCGCGCCTCCTCCGCCTCCGCCTCCGCCACCGCCACTCGGGTTAGTGCTGGCACAGCTCCGACGGCTCTCCCGCTGCTTAAATCGCGAGCACGCGCTCCTTGCTCTCGTCGGCGGGGAGGCATAAATCCCGGGGGCTGCGATTGGCGCGAATACCGTTAATACAATTCAAGTGGCAGTTGCTGCCACCCCTACCCCCTGCCTACCGACCTTCTTCAACAGGACCGGGGAGGCTCTTTTTTGGGGCCGATGCATCTCCCGATTACCTCTTGCCTTTGCTTTTTTTTTCTTTTTTTTTTTCGTGTTTTCAAGTCGGGACAAAGCCAGTACCGGGAGAGAGAGAGAGAGAGAGAGAGAGAGAGAGAGAGAGAGAGAGAGAGAGAGAGAGTACGTTAATGCCACCCTGGGAGCGTCGCGCGCGTGAGGCGATTTGGTTGGAGCGTGAGCGCATTTGTTTGAATTAACGGAGGAATGGGGGGGGGCGGGCGCGTTGAGCGAGTTGAGTAGCGACGGTGGCGGGCGGGAGTGGGCGTACAAGGGGTTAGGTGGGGGAGTGAGAGAGAGAGAGAGAAAGGGATGACTGTAAAGCTGGTTTTACCCCGGCAACGGGAGGAGCTTTGTTTTACGGACTTGGGCGGTTGACCCTCTCCCCTCTATACGAGCTTTATATAACGCTACGTAAATTAGGGCTTTTTGAAATGGAGATTTACGGGAATTCTTTGCCCGGGCCGAGAATTTTACCCATAGATTACTCTCTATGCATTTTGATTATTGCACTGCGACACGAGCGAACCCTCCCATTGATGCGTACCCCCGATCTCGAGCATCCCGCAGTAAAATTCTTGATTCTCGATTCTCGAAAATAATTACTTAGTCAAATAATAAGATAGCCAGCCATGAATTTTCGGAAAACCCTTTGCGCATTTAACGAGCGTTCAGCGCCAATTTTAGTGGGAATATTAATAGGCGAGCGGGCGCGATCGCCGATTCTAATGAATCATTCGACAAAACAAATAATTGCCCTTCCAGCAGAGTATTAAATTTTAATTCCCGGCCAAGGCACATTAGTAAAATGAAATAAAAAAAAACATGGCCAACTCGGCGGCGTGTCTCTGTCATCCGCGTGCGCGCGCGCGCGCATACATATTAATATATTTAATTAGATTAAGGGTTAGTCATTCCTAACGACCGCTGATTTTATAAGATTCAATTTATTAAGTAAGTGTAAGACGTACGGCTTTCCATACGAATTACTTCCGGCTAATAGAACTGGCAGTTGACACGAAACTGTTTTCATGAAAAATTAATTCGATCGTTGATCCGGATATCGGAATTGTTTCGTTTGGATTGCCGAGCACGATTTGTAACTACATCGCTTTCAAATTTACGGCGTTGCATAATTAAGAATAGAGGAGGACGATAACGACGACGACGACGACGACGACGACGACGACGACGACGACAACAACAACGATATCGAGTTATGTATATGTATATATATAAAAACGTCCGATCGTGGAGTGGTAAAGAGTGGCGGCAAAAGGCAGGGATCCGTTAATAATTCAAAAACCGGGAGAGAAGGTGTAGATGCACTCAGTCGTTCGCACCGGCCGCACTATAAACGGATGGGAATATTTTGCACCTATTCGCCATCTTTATTTAGACGATGACCCAGTTTTGGGGCCGCGACCGACATTCCAGTTACTTTTTTAGATTTACCGTCCAAATACAAATGTTATTGCTCGACGTGGTGCTTGCCGGTGCTGCTGCCGGTGCTGCTTGCATTTATCGAATTCCCTTGGTAGCTTAGCAATGGGCTTCTTGCTACTACAAAGCCAGCAGTCCCAACTTTCCCAACTCGATAATATATTATTATTACAGGGGTTTGGATAAAGTATAAGCTCATCCAATAGAACGACGACCCGTCGACCCGTCGACTCGCTCCGACCTCCTCGCGAACGCCCCATACCCGCCGCTAAACAATAACAATTTCACATTCAATAATAATAATGCTGACTCTAATGCCCCGCCACGTAATTAATAAATAGTCCTCTACAATGTTTACTCGCGTCTACTTAATCGCCTTCGCTTTTTATATTTATCCTCGCGGATAATTAATAATTAATTTACCAGTCGTTTATGCAACCGTGATTTATTACTGCGCATAGTGAGTTGTACACCCTCCCTTCACACCCACCACCGTCCCCCCACCCCCTCCTCAGACAAACCTCCTTCGCAGGTCCCGGTGCCCGCGACACGCAATTGGCTTCATGTAGTTTTGGATAGAAACTACAGCTTACGTACAATAGCAATTGTTGAATATTGAAGCCGACGTATTTCTTCACTCGCTCGCACGTACGACTCAGATGACGTGTTTTTTTTTTTTTTTTTTCTTTTCTTCTTTATCACGCGTATGTCTGCTGGGGCTGGGCGCGCGTACCGGCCGCGCCGCTAATAAACATATTCTTTAGGAATATGAATGGGCCGCGATCTTAAATGAATAATCGTTTCATATTGAGTGCATGAATGAAGTCGGCCAACTGCTAATCGCGGCTTTTCGATAATAAACTAGATAATCGTGCTCCCGGCTCCGGGTACATTGGCCGACGCGGCGGGGGCGATGACGGGGGAGGGGAAATAAAAAAAAAAAAAAAAAGAAAAGGATTAGCGAAATTAAATATTAAGCTTCCTACCGCGTGAGCAGCAACAATCTCGACGATAAAAACGTATACGCGAAAGTTGGATAAGGCTCGTTTGTATAATAATATCGGTGAAATAAAGGCGGGGGGTGTGGGGGGTGGGGGGTGGGGGGGGCAGGGGAGTTTTGCACCTCGGCAACGAAATAGCAACGCTCTTGCTCTCGTGACTTTTTCCATCTAAAAGTCTTATCGAGGAGTCGCCGCGATACAGGGAACGGCTTCGACATTGTTTCCGCTGCGTTCGAATTTAAGATAGGAGCTCGGTCCGGGCGTATTTCATGGAATACGGAATACATTTATAAGCATATAAGATAGAGCCTGCCTCTCTCTCTCTCTCTCTCTCTCTCTCTTCCCCGGCTCTCTCACTCTCTCTCTCTCTCTCACTCTCTCTACCGAACCGCTCTGGCTTTTCTTCCCGACTCCTTCCCTCGCGACTTATAGATATATCAGCCGGTCCACAATTCGTGTGGATGCCGTGGTGGATAAAGGGAGGCTGCTGCGGCGGTACCACTCGGCTCTCGCTCTCCTCGACACGGCGCGCGCTCTGTAATCCGATCGGAATGGGATCAGCGCCAACCGCTGCTCCTTGGCCACTGCTCGCCCGCGCTCCCACGTACCTACTCCCCATCCCCCATCGCCCCGCCGCTACCGCTACCGCCACCACCGCCACCACCGCCGTTCCTCTTTCACGTATCCGTGGAAGGCTCGACACGTACGCCCGCGCCCGTCCCGACTCTGCACGACGAAGACGACGAGCCTTTAATTCCCCGGCTCGGTGAGCTTGTCACTGGCGCCGCGATCTCGCATGCCTATGCGCCTTCCGAGTACTACTACCGAGTCTACCATACAGTCGATCTTTACCTCCTCGACGATCTTCCCAAGCCGATGCCACTTTAACCACCTCCGTCGTTAGCCTCTGATCTCGCTCAGCTCTCGCTCAGCGCTCGCTTTTCTCGCTTTTCTCGCTTTTCTCGCTTTTCCGTCCGAGCCGCGTCATCATTGACCGAATCTCCCTCTTTATCCCCCGGAGCGGCCCCTGTTGCAGCGCCTCTCCCCCACCCCCTCCTCAGCTACATCCATCATTATTAAACGTGCCAGCTACTCGCCCATCGATCAGCCACTCACGTAATTTTTTAAGTCTCCGGAATTCACACCTGCTCTTCTTTCTTTCTTTCTTTCTTTCTTTCTTTTTTTTTTCTTTTCCTTTTTCGCGCGCTCTTTTACTCTCGATCTCCTATTTAGATGTTTCCCTCGGAAAATACGGCCGGCCCGCGCATTCTCTCGAGCGACGACCTTTTAACATCACAATAACCAAGGCACAATAAATAAATAAATAAATAAATAAATAAATAAATAAATAAATAAATGAATAAATGCCTTATCTCGGCCGATTGTCCACTCGGGTATATTCCACACAATGACAATCAACAGGCACATGCATTATTTATAAACGAATAATAAATCCAGTGTCCTTACAATAAGCCTTCTTTCTCTTTACGCTTAACAATATCGTCCGCGGTGCGCTCGAGCATCTATCTCACTTTATTATAAAAGCCATCTTCGTCTGTATATATATATACATATACATATACATATACATATACATATATATATATAGAGTTGCGAAAATTGGCGAGGCTTGGTGGAATAAAATTTTTATATACTTATAATATTTTCTATTGTTGCATTTTCCCGGGCATTATAACTTGGCATCGCGTATCATCAGCCATGCCATGCAATATATTGCGATTTGAAAGGAGGCGATGCTTAATAAAATATTGAAACGCAATAAGGTTGAATTTCGAATGTCACTCGAAGGCAATAATAACGTTACTACAATGTCGAGTGAGCGCATCCGTAACGCAATAACAACTGCACTTTTTTTCATAAAATTCATTTGCCCACCGCTTTCGCCGTCCGTCGGGCAATAATAATTAGTAATACCGATCGGCCGAGAGCGTTAATTGTATATATTGGAGCTATTTCGTGAAGGGGTAGCGATGCGTCGTAGGGATAATTATTTCCTCGAGCTCTCGTCTTTGTTAAAAGTTAAAAGACAATGGGAGGTTTTAGCTCCGGCAAGTGGGGGACTCGCTTGGAGACTGACGCACACGTATGCAGTTATGCGAGCGAGGTTACAGGACTTGGCCGATGGGTATTCCGTACCGTTGTTGGGCTTTTTGCTTTCACTGTACCGAATCCTACAGCGAGCATGAGCCCGATAGATAAAGATAGATTGGGAAAGGCTAAAAGGGAGAAACGAGGCGATGGGCGTGAATGGCGGAACGGGGGGGGCGGAGAGGGCGGAAGGGGGGACGGGAGGAGGGAGGAGAAGCAGTCGGAAGAGTCGTTAGAATTTAACAAGCTCGCCTATATAAAGATCAGCGAGCACGCGATTTATTTATTTATTTATTGCTGCTATAACCTTTCCCGGATTGTCTTACATCAATACTCCATTCGCACTCGAGGTGCTAAAAATAATGGACTCATTGTTCTCCGAGCTATGCGATTACTAATAAACCTTACTCTTCATTCTATTACGCGGACCTTCAATTATGTCACGTCCCCTTATAACGATGCTTAATTACATTTAGCAATTATAATTGCAAGTGAACCGCTTGTTCTATTAGCACCGATTCGGCATTTCTCTATTCGCGTATAAATAATTGAGAAATCTTTACTTTATTATATTATGCAATAAAACAAGGCTACGCGCATCGATTTCTATTATACTCGAGTTCCTACCGCATAAATAAAAGAAGCTGCTAATGCCATTAAGGGGTCGTCGTTATGACGAGGTCATCGATTACGTTCGTAATTTATTAATCTCTATGCCTCCGATCTCGTATCCGATTACGGAGGGGGGGGGGTCGTTTAAGATTTTATAATTTTCTATATAAAAGTAATTGCCATTGCACTGCTTTAATTAACATAACGTGCCGAAGAAACTTTTAAAGTAATTACCAAATAATTTGTTGTATAACTAGTTTGGATCGCTACAACAAGCATCAACTGTAATCTACATGAAATCTTCATTTAGATTACCTATGATAATCGACTAAGTAAGAACTACTTTATCTTATTTCTGAAAACTTAGCCGATTACCAGAATTGTCTCTCATTCGTTAAGAATTAAAAGTATAAATAAACGAGCTTTATTATTAAATGTTATCTAAAGTAGTTTTCCCGACCAATCCTCTCTCTCTCTCTCTCTCTCTCTCTCTCTCTCACTCTGTTATCAACGATTGTAAACAGATGCCCGATAATAGATAATAGATCGCCATGCGCATACAGTCCAAAAACTTATTCTGTATACTTTTTTTAAATTACTTTTTTTATGTTTTTTTTTTCCAGCCCATGAATAATTGCTTCTGCAAGTGTGCATTTATAAAAAGTAATTTAGCTTGGCGGCAATTTTCATTTACGCGACGGCCATTAGCTCGATGGATATTATTTAAATCGATCGTATCTGAGGAGGAGAAGTGCACTCGCGGATGAAAATAGTCACGCTCGTCGGGAGTGGTTCGGAAAGAGCCGGCATTCGCCAATGGATTCACGAGACAATTACTTTTTCCCAGAAGCCCGTGTTATTACATTTAAATAAATCCATATTGTTATTGCGATCACTTGGCGACAGTGTTTTCCGTCAGTGGCCCGTCGACCCACTTACGCTCCCGTTCGCAGATAAATTTGGCATCGATATTCGACCTCCCCGCGCGCTTTCTTGAGAAAATTATATTCCCGTATTTCGGCGTTCTCCTCCCCCCCTCCCCCAGGAAAGAAAAGGAGGAGGAGGAGGAGGAGGAGGAGACGAGCCGGCCGCCGTCTCCTAGTCTCGGCGGCGGAAGCGGCGTCAGTTCGATTTCGCACTGCTGTGTGCCGCCCTCGTAAAATGAAATTTCCAGAATAAAAGCTTAAAAGCGCAGCCGATATTGGGTTTCTTTTTTTTTTTTTTTAGCGTACAGGAAACAATTGAAGAAGGCTAAGCTCGGGTCAGAGTCATCGGACCATCCATCAAGTGGAGGAACCTTTGGCAAATTAAAAGTAGCGGCTCGCTGCTCTGGCCCCCGGGTGATTAGCCTTTTTTTTTTTTCTTTTTTTTTTGGCAAGTCATGCACAAATAGTCAGTGACAAGGACAGATGTTTGAAAGGACTTGATCGGCTAGGGCCGCGGATTAGCTAATGGAATCGCACGGCGGCCAGGGATATGGAAAAAATACAATGCGTTCGTTTGGCGCGGAGCGGCGGAGGTGCTCACTTGGTCACTTGGTGCTCACTGATTAGAGGGAGTGTCGCCAGTCGAATGACTCGAATGACTCGAATGACTCGAATGACTCGAATGACTCGCGGATGCTTAAATAAAGCGGCGAAATATCGATCCGCGGATGAAACAAGAGGGACAATAAAGAGCGAGTCGAAAGTACGGTTATAAAGAGGTCGTAATAAACGTGCTTAATTGAAAGTCATTGAATTATATGACGGGCGGGTAGGGTAGGGCAGGGAGGGGGGGGATGGTAGCTCGTCCGACGCGCCGCCGAGATCCGGGAGCGCGAAGGGGACGATGGGCGCGCTCGGTGCTATCGATCGCCCGACGCTTCGCTCGCGCTTGCAAAACCGCACCGCGAGCGAGCACGGAAATCTGAAAACGAAAATAATAATATTGCGCGGACGTTGCGGGCGGCAGGGAGCCCGGACAAGGAAGGGAAGGGAGAGTCGAGCGAGAACTCCTCAGCTCCAGGGCAGCGGCGACAGCCCCTATCTCTAACCAGGACACTTTATTGAGTTAGAGTTCGGAGGCTCTATTAAAGCGTCCGGTTAAGCTTTAGCATCCGCTAAATCAATACGTGCCCCGAGCTCCTCCTGGCTGTACAAAGCGCCGGGATATTCGATTACCCTTAGTCGGTTGTCGGGACGGGACGGGACGGGACGGGGTGGGTGATCGGGGTGGGGAATCGGGAAGGGGGATCGGGGTGGATGGGGTGGACGGGGGTGTAGCGGTAATCTTCAAGGTGCGAGAAGCCCGGCGATTCATGAATTTTCGATGGGCCGTTCCGGGGGCGAGGGACGGGGAGCGTTAAAAAGCTGTGCCAGTCCGTGGTGAGGAGCGTGAAGAGCAGTAATTCTCATGTCGCCAATAAAGGGCTCGAATCCTCGGCGCGTCCTTGGGATGTTTGATCAGGCCACCCTTAAAACTTGGGCAGTTTCGCTCGTATTTTATGTCTCCTCGGGCCTGCGCCTCTCTAAATCCCTCCCGCCCCCTCCCCCCTTCCCATCTTTCTGCTAATTGGGAAGTTTACGCAAAGAGTTGCTCGTTCCTCCCAATCAAAATTGCTCCTTTCTTTTAAAGCGGTTCCTCCCCCTCCCTCGGCCCTCCTTACCCGGCCAGCGCTCGCCAACTCGTCGCATGTCCGACGCCAGCGATACATGAATATTTCTTCGTATGACCTGCCCTCGATATATCCCGCTCTAGCGCTTTGAATAAAATAACGATATTGTCAAGCGCCGCGTATTATACTCCGCATGCTCCCTCACTTTATTTCTCTTTCATTTTAAATTTTTTTCTTCCCTTACAGTCCATTTTTAGTTTTGTTATCAGCGTCTCGTTGCCCAGAAACATTCAGCTCAAGTCCCTACTTATTTCATCGAGACCATTATTACCTTATAATTCTAATAAATTTCCATATCTTTATGATGACTTCCAGTTATGGAAATTTTTAAAACATTATTATAATTATACTGTAATTTGTCTGTCCAGGGAGTAAATATCGATGAAGAATCTACTCGGCGTCTGAGCGAATTCAAACATAATGATTGTAATACGAATGTCAGACGAAGGCGCCATATCGGTTTACTGTATTACACACGCCAATACAAAAATACTATATAAACAAATTAAAAAAAAATGAAATGAGTCCGAAGTTTAACAATTGACAAACAAAAAAAAACATACACGTGAATCGTCAATTGCATAAGTAATTAAGAAAGTGAATATTTTCGCATAGGACATAAATACACATAAGCATTTAAATTAAACGTTAAGTGCGAATAAAAAATAAAGTTTGATGTGCAACCAAAATAAATTTTCAAAGTAAATCTTTAATGGTAAACAGAAATTTTCTCAGTATCGTTAATATAAATATTAATAAATTGAACAATAATAAATGAAATTTATACTACATAATCATCGAGAGTCAAGCAGTGTTACTGAAGCAGTGAAACGTAATTTAAGATTACTTTCAACTGCTCGAAAATCAACAAATTCTACGAGACTGCAAAATATAATTCAACATATCCTCAAATACGTAAGTAGTATCCTTTCCTTGTCATATATACCATTTCGATTACATTCAAAGATTTTCAAAATGGCAGACGTGTATAATCAAACACTTAAATTAAAACGTCAATGAACGGCTGTTAAATGGAAATTTACTAGAATTTCGCGATATCTCGATGAATTTAATGATAATATAGACAACACACACTTATAAATTAGATTAAACAAAATAAATAACTTGCTAGATCAATATGAGCTCGTGCAAAAACGACGACTACGTATTTGAAAGCCTTTTTAATACTGAAATTAAGCGCGCGCACATTTATGAAATAAAGAAAATAATATAAATAATGTAAATAACACAGAGAATACACAAATTTCAAATTTAAATCATAATGGCAGCTATTTGCGTCTACCCAGAGCTGAATTAAAAACGTTTAACAGGGCTTTCGATAAGTGTTTGTGTTTCACGACACATTTACCGCGGAAATGGTCCGCGAAAATAATCATCTGCCAGATATACAACAATTTCATTATTTACTATCCCATCGACAATTGTCGTATTATCATTAAAAAAAACACATGAACGCTATAATGGAGCTATGAATCCTATTAAAAGAAGATGTGAGTCGATTGCGAAATATAATCGACAGCGTAAAAACTCACCTACGAGCTTTAAAATCATTAGCGCAAACAGTATAAGCTTGGGATCCTTTTTACTTATTTACATAATTTCATCTAAAATAGATAAAAATACACGTAGTTAATGTGATGGCGATGTGACTGGGCAAAGTATTCCCACTTGGGAAGCGTTTTTAAATCATGTAGAAAATAAAACTAGTTGCACGTCATCGCGTTCAAGCGGCTCATGGAATTCATTACACTTATTAAATACAAACGCAAATAAATTTAATAATCAATCTAATATAAACAATTTACTTAATAATAAAAAAATTGTAAATAACCGACATTGTCGACAAATCAAGCTTCTAACACTTGCGAAATTTGCAATTCAGAACATCTCATCTGTTCAGGCGTCACCTAAACTCAATCAAAACAATAAACGGAATATCCGCAAATCAGCACCGATCCATTTTTTAATAAAGAATTCTGCGTATTTCCACAAAAAAAAAAAAAAAAAAAAAAAAAAACGCTGACAATAGGGAAGCGCCTGCAAGGTCATTCCTCAAAATATAAGATATAAATGGAGCTGAAAGTCACTCTGAAGGGCAGTTGCTATTATTTTTTCAATAATGTAATACACATAACTATTTGTACATATTAAATAAATTGTACATAAAAATTACAAGTCAATAGTATTATTAATTTCTTAAAAATATAACAAAGGCGCAACTCCTTAATTCGACGCTTGTGAATTAAATGCAATAAATTCCTCGAGATGAACGTAGAACAACGGGCGAATGTTATTAAGTTAAAGAAATTATGTTTTAATTGCTTTAGAAGCGGACTTACGAACATTGAATGTAAATGGAGCGCATGGAAAATATGTAATGGGAAGCCGAATACGTTGCTTCACTATGAATCAATACCACGACAAAATATATAATAATACAATCACAGAAGCTACAAGTCAATCAAATAATCCAAAAAAATGAAAAGCTAAGTTTACAAACAATTGCATTGAAAAACAGCATTGCCGACACAAGTAGTATAATCAAGTGCCGTAATAGAAATAACAAATTAAAAGGGAGATAAATTACCGGCACGAATCTTAATGGACAGTGGATCGCAATTGGACGTTGTAAGCGAATAATTGGCGGGTCGTTTAAATTTACCTAAGACAAAAAATAAAACACCTGTACAAGAAATTAGTCAAACGAAGGCAAAAATAAAGGCAAAAATTCATTTAAATCTCTTCTTTAGGCTACAAAACTAATTGGGATTTTCTTATAATTCGGCGAATAAATTAAATTATCCGGATTACGCAAAACTCGTAGACCCCGATTCAATAAGCCTAATGCACAACTTGCCGGCAAAAAAGTCAACGAGTGCCAACGCGTTAATTACAAAATAACATTAATTAAACATACGCTAAAAATGATGTACAAACTATCATTTCCGTCTTTTGAAAATGATTACAAATTCTAAAAAGACGATTAGTCACTACGTATGTTTTATTAAACGTATCGATTTCATTAGACGCAATAAGCGTTCTGACGTTTCGTGAATAATAATTAAGGGGAAAAATAAAGAAGAAAATTCCGTTAAATCTCCGTTATAGATTCGTCTTATCTCCGTAATCATAATTCACTGGAATTAATATATTGTCGCAATGATATTATAAATAATGGCTGTTTTATCAATCGATTAAGCTAATTAAAATATAATGTTACGAGAGGGCGTGGGCGAGGCATTGAAAAAATATCTTTAAAAAAAATTTCCTATCTTGCGCATGGATTTAATGGGGGGGGAGGGGCATGGGGTGTGGTGGTGGTGGTGATTAGGATGGATGGACGGCGGGAGGGAGGGGGAAGGAGGGATGGAGGGAGGGACACGGTAGGCGCTCATTTATCTGGCATTCAGTCGCATACGTAACCGCGCTCCAAGAGATGTGGGACACGAGTGATAAGAAGGGCGGGCTTAGAGCACTAGGCGACGAGTTACATAAAAACGGTGGCTCTTATCTGCCAGGTCGAATCGGGTATCGATGATGTAAAGGAGGCAGAGTGCGCGACCCAGACTCCGTAGCTCCGATAAGAAATCCAAGAAAGAATAGCTTCACCCGTGTCGAGGAAGCCTATCATGACACGCCCCCGCACACACGGCGCGTACAGACAAACGAACGTAAGCGCATACGTACGAGCTCCTTAGTTATGCGGATGGGTCGACGACGACGGGAGGACAATGATCGAGGCCCTCCGCCCGGGACCGAACGAAGCAACGAAGCGATCGCCAGAAAGGATATTAAGTCCCATTAAAGAGACTAAGGCCGACAATGAGTGGCAGGAGGGGGCGTCGGCGAGCAAAAGGGAATAATGCCCGGGATGACGCTTTCCGCGATTCGTGGCAAGTGACGTGGCCTCCCGAGATCACAGCCCGCGATATCCTGTCTCCCTCCGGCGGATGGCGACGCGTGGAAAGGGCGGTGAGGATGGAAGTAGGTGGACAGTCACAAAGCTTAATTAAAAAGCGGCGGCGGCGGCGTCGGCGGCGTCCGAGTCCGCGCGCTCGAGGTCGTCCAGCTGGGAGAGAGAGAGAGAGAGAGAGGAGGGGGGCAGGCGGGCCGGGAGCGAGATAAAAGGTGATGCGGTCGCGCGGGTGGGTGGAGGTGGGGAGCGACACGCGGTCCGCCGCGTGACAGCGACAGCCAACGGGGAGATACAGTTTCCCGGGGATTATTTATTTATGTCCGGTGCCGGGAGACGGTGTGGGCACGTATTCTTCTGCGGCAGCCCGATTATTACGACATTATGTAAGGACCTTTGATTTACGGGCCGAGTCTGCTCTGCTCGCGCGTGGGTGTTGGCCGGTTTAATTTTATTGATCTATATAAAGTGTGGAAATTGGCGAAGGACCGCTAGGAGAAAGGCAGAGCTCTAGCGGAAGGCAAGATCCCGGACAATAATACGCCCGCTCGGCACGATTATCCTTATCCCCGCCTCCCCCGCCTCCCCCGCTTCCCCCGCCCATCCCAACCCAACCCGCCGCTTTCGTCACGGAAATCTTTGTTACTTGCCGAATGTTAATATTACACAGCGTCGGCTACGGGACGGCGAACGGTACCTACATTTATTTATTACGACGACCTACAGTTCTGGATCATTCGCATCGGCTATCGCAAATCCCGCGCACTCGACGGCTACATCCTCCCCCTCGCCCTCGTAAAAGGCTAAAAAGTACAATAACAATGCACCTCCTTTTCATTCTGTATACTCGAGAGTTGATCGTATGTAGGGCCCGAGAGGACCTCGAACTCGATGAATCATAGCTATTATACGTGCCAAATGAGTCCAATGATTTATTTTTCATTTCGAATTGGTCATCCCTGAGGCCGAGGTAAAAAAAAAAAAAAAAAACAAAAAACGACAAAAAGGATAGTATCGGAGATAGGCGCGCCCTCTATCGTCATCGGACTGTTTGCAATCGGCTAATTTGATCTAGCCCGTATGAGGGCTAAGCGGGCCCGAAAAATGTGTGTCCAGTCTCTGGGGCTAATAAGAACGTCAAAAACGGTCGGGCGCGCTATCCTGGCTGATCTCGAACGTGACAAACGAGATCCCTCGGCTCGGCCGAGTAATTTCGAGATAGAGAGAGGGACGGGGACGACGCACGCATCCCTGCCGTGGACCAATTAATAAAAGAGTTGAGACAGGTCGGGGGAGCGAGTAGGAGGGGGCGGTGGGACGGACGGAGGAACGTAGGGGCGTAGGGACTCGCGGTACACGGGGCGGGCATACCTAGATAGAGAGATAAAGGGCGAGATGGGCGCATTGAACGGCTCGGACAATCGGCGAGGGAGCGGGTCGAGGAGGGCCAGGGTACGATTGGCGGCATGGAGGGTAGGTAGGTAGGTAGGTAGGTAGGTAGGTAGGTAGGTAGGTAGGTAGGTAGAGAGAGAGAGAGAGAGAGAGAGAGAGAGAGAGATGGCGCATGCATGAGCCCGGCCAGGACCGTGTCATTTCCTTTACACGGATATAAATTCCCGATGCCCGTATGATCGCACACTCCCGATTTTCGAGCCCCGCGATGGCACGTGCGCCGGCGCGATCGATCCCCCGCTCCGCGGACTAAAATAAAAAGGTAAAGCAAGCGGGGAGTCCCCACCCCACCGCCGGGCTAGTATCGAGCCTCCCGAGTGTCGTCGATCGCTCATCTTTTTCCCGGGCTTACGCCGCTAATTAAACTCGAGGTCCCGGTCTTACCCTCTGGAGATGCATTTGTATTAATTACGCGGATAATGAAGCATCCCGCTCCCCGATCGGGCTTACTTTATTCTTCTCATCCTCCTACTCTTCTTATCTGCCTTCTTCACGTTCCTTCCTCCTTCCTTCCTCCACCCTTCCCGCACCCTTGACGCCATCCGCCTCGTTCGCACACGCGTTTTCCCATCTCCTTCGCTCCCCTACATTAACCCCCTGCACCTTTTTTGTCCTCTTTATTATGGCTCGGCTCTTGCCGAGGGGATAAATTACCGAAGATTGATGATTCCTGGATGCGATGACCTGCGTTTGATAGCGGTGCTGATTTTGCGGCCGTTTCCCAAGGCTCGGCCTCGTCCTCTCGGATACGCCGACTCGGCTCCCGATAAGTACGATATTTATTTATAGGGAGCTGTAACCCCTCTCCCCTGACCCCCTCTCGCCCCCTTAGTCCCTTAACCCTTAGTACCTTACCCCTTCGTCCCCACCCCCGCCCCCTAAAACACGATGAATATTCTTACCAATCAATATTTAATCCCGAATTGTTTAATTAAGGGCCGTCCGTCCGGTCTTTAATCCCCGCACTGTTCTCACGTGACCTTAATTGTCAACCGTAATTATCTCGTCTCATGCGCTTCACCGAACTCCCCGCTACGTCTTTTCAATTTTTTTTATTTCGTATTTTGTATTATTTTTTTCTTTTCTTCTTCTTCACAAGCCTCTTTAATAACCGTCAATTATTGCCAATAAGTTATTGTGAGCTCAGTATTTATAACTCCAAATGCGCCCTACCTTTTCCTCCCTCCGTTTACGCCTATAACTTTTATGCATCCGTTTTACATCGACTCGATTATGCGGAATACATAAAGTTAGTTATAATATAAATTAATTATCGGATTACTTGGCGCTTCATTATTTCTTAATTCTACGCATCGATAGAGGAGACAGACGACTCTCTTCATTAAAATTCTCCGTCTCTTTATTATACCAAGGGTTTATTGCATCGCTCCTCCCCCTCCCCCTTCCCTCATACACGTAGACCGTTTAATATCAAAATATAAGTTCCCCTCCCCATTCCTCCTTATCTCTTGTTTTTTCGACTTTTTTCTCCATTTACCCCGAGAGAATATAGAAAGCTACGCGTGGCTTTAGTTTCGTAATTATCGTACAAACGAGCTCTTAACTATTTTTTAATAATTATACACGAGTCGGAATGACGAAGAAATCTCCGATTCGATCACACGATACCTTTCGTTGAAATTTAAACGAACGCGATTTGTTATGGAACGGAGCCGAACGAAAACTTTGTATGTCGCTTTTTCATCAATTTAATCTTATCATTAATAAAGTTATAAAGTAAACATTTTGCCGGTAATGGAGCGGCATAATTTTTACGTTTTATATATCCGCGCCCGCCTCTCTCTCTCTCTCTCTCTCTCTCTCTCTCTCAATCTGTGTAGCTGCAGGCGCGCGTGTACGTATAAATGGCGAGCGTGTTTCGTAATGAAATACACGAGAATCAATTTACAAAAAAAGAAAAGGAGGAAAGAAAGCAAGAAAGTCCAAGCATTTATTACAATTTAATTCTTAACTGGTTTTAAAACAGTCCGCCCGCTTCATGAATATGTATAAAGCGTACAAATTATTTATTATACCCGAGGCACACACCGCCGAAACTTACGTCGAGAAGTGTCTTTAATCCGAGGGATATGACAAGCTGACGTCCCGCCGTCGCCTCTAACTAGATTTGTCCGAAGCCGTCCAAGTCGGAGCTGGTAATTTAAAACTGACAAAAGGTAATTTCATTGATTAGCCTAATTCTCGGATTAGAGTCTCGTCATTTTTACGGCTGGAAACGCTTGGCCACCCTCGGCCCTTTGCTGGACTGGAAAACTCGGGCGAATATGATCGAGCGATGATCCCTTGATAATCGATCGCCGATGCTACGAGGCAAACTTGACCCACTAGCTACCCTCGCCTCTGCCCCGACAGCCCATTGTACTCCTGACGAGGATCATCGGCTCCCATGATGTATGGGCATTAGGACGGCTAAAAAGCTCCGAACAATGAGCCCACCACCATCGCCATCGCCATCGCCACCGTTACCACCACCCTCTCCTACTGCTCCTCCCCCCTCTCCCCCCTCTTCTCTCCGTATTCCTCTCGTCCTATGGCTGGGCGCGGACGGACAGCTCAAACAAGGATTAGGCTCCTTGAGAATAACATTAGCGCGTAACCGGAGGAGGGAAGCTCGCGACGATTCCATTATACTCCTCCGTGGCAAGGAGAGCGCCATTGTCCCGGGGCATGTCCTTACGAATCGCCGGGTAAAATTATATCGCCGGGTCGCGGGTACGCGCGAAACGGAGACAAAAGGGCCCCGGGGCTACCCGGAGCCCGGAATGAATAGTTAATTGTTCTCGGTGCCCGGGCATCCGCCGGCGGCGCGTGTCCCGACCGTCAAATACTCACTACTCCCGCGCGTTCCCAAAAGTCTCGGGTTACCGCACCTCGATGCGGGCGAACGCGCGCCCACCTCGGGCTTCCTCCCGCTCGCCATCCGTCCCCGCTCGCCGGCCACGAGCTCCGAGGACTCGATGCCCTTGAACGAGGGCAGGGCAGTGCCTAGGAGACAGAGCTCCGCGACAGCCAGCGACACCCGCGACACTCAGCGACATCCGCGATAAAGAATCCTTAATGGGCCCGAGGAATTGATTCCCGGCGACGGCGCGGTCGAGTCCATGCGTGACGCATGGGGAGGCAGAGGCTCGCGACGTCCTCGGCAATCGTAATTATTACCTCTCGCGGCCGGCTCTGTTATATTGTACTCGCTGCTGGTTGCCGGGGCGGGGGGGGGGGAGGGACTGGGCGTCAATTGCCGGTTACATGCGCGGCACTCGCTCCTACCTCCGTATTCGTATTACACCGAGCCCGGCTCCCGCTTATCGATTTCCTATTACTCAGAGCCGAGGGAGCTCTCCTCGCTTTTTAGAAAAAGGAACGACAACGGCAGGGGCAACAATAGCCAGGACGGCGACAACGGCGACCCAGGCGACCCAGGCGACCCAGGCGATGACACCGACAACGGCCAGGATCTACCCATTATCATAAGAATAATAATTATTATAATAATAATAATAATAATAATAATGGTAATAATAATAGTAATAATAATGGTAATAATGGCAATGAGAAGAATGAGGAGTCTAAGATAATGTATAAAGGAAAAAGTGGAAAAGAAAGTTGCGGAGCAGCATCGTCCATTAAAGACGCTCCCCTTTTCAGGGGGCGCTCGCTCTCCCGCCCGTCCTCCTTTTCCCTCGACGCACCCCTAATGATACGCTTTCGCCAATTCGTCTGCGAAAGTTTATGCGATACTTTTGTTCCGCGGGAGCCTGTTGTAGGTAGGCCCTCGTCTTGTCTTCGCGGTCGGTTAAGAAAAACCATCGCTCCCGCATTATCTGCGCCGTCGTAATTTTCCATTATCGCCAGGCATACGTAGGTTATTGGGGTTATCCGGGCGGTTCATTAGCCCCCACCCCCCTCCCCCGTCCCGTCCCGACGCGAGCCACAAACAGGAAGTAAAAAATAAAAAATAAAAAATAAAGAACGTCAATACATTTGCCCCGCCTCGACTCGCGTATGCTGATTCTCCGAAAAGTATGGATTTTCTAAGGGGCAGATGCTTACGGCCAGATGAAAGTTATTCATATACCGAATAACTTAAGAGAATAATGTCTCCACGGGCTCATGCCGATCATGTCCCGATAATTTTTACTGCCATAAGCTGAATGCAAAAGCGGCCAGTCGTCGATTCACAATCTGCCTAATGATCTCGTATCGGGTCTTCGGCTATTCAACACGTGTACACGAGTTTAGGAAAAACAGCGCCGCCAGAGTTAATTTCACATCAATCAAGCGTAGGTGGAGGTGGAGGGGGTGGCGGAGACCGGTTGCCGGTCGTATGCGTGTGAGGGCACGCGGGCGCCAGCCCGTACGTACACGTCCGATGAGGTGAGCCGGTTGACGCGCGCGACTCCAATACGAATGCGAATGCAGGCCGTCGATATGGAAAACTACGTCCCCGACGAACAAACAGGCCGCAGCAATTCTCTTATTCCCTCCCTCGCTGATTTCCCTTTAGATTTCCCATGCCCCGTACGGGACACGTCGGCTAACTTTATTATTAGCCCGCCTATCGCGCCCATTCATTTGGCTCCGTACCTTATCTCGAGCCCGGATTAAAATTAAAAACTACGATAAGGCTTCACTTGTCCACGTATGTCAACGCGCTCCCGTGCAATATACAAAATGTACGAAAAATGTACGAAACGTCCATCAGTAAAGTTATCCTTTTCCGGCTTATTTGACTTCCAATGTGCCGACGGTGGACTGAAATTATATTAAGCCGTCTATTCGATGCTTTAACAGAGACGATCCCGTTCATTCAATCGATAATAAGATGACTTTGGCTTTCCCCTCCCGCCCCCTCCCCCTCCCTAAGGCGTAAATTAATCATCACATCACGTGGACAACTTTCCGAATATTTTATAATATTAGCATGAAATGAAACGTGTCAATCAAATACACGTTATTGGAATACGTCCGCTGGAATCTAATAAATTTCAAAATAATAATAAAATCTCTGTTGCCAATCACAAAATCTCATGACGCAATCAAAAAAGAAACGTTACCGGATTATAATATCTATAATCCATGGGGGTATTACACAGGTTTTTCAAAGGATTTACTGACAATGACAGTTTCGTCAAAAAATAATCAAATCCATTAGACTGATATTATATTTGTACGTGAGCTTGCTTGAATAACTTGCCTGGGATCGATGCGCGATGAATTCGCATAATCTCTAATCACGCGTTATTAAAATTTTGTACGGCTCGGAGAAACGATCAATTTTTACAGTACATTCGAAGATGTTGAAAACCCCAATTATCAGAATTGCCGAGGCTCGAGAGTATTTTTGTCCTTAAAGTCTTTAAGGACAATGAACAGTTATTTAAGTGAATTTAGCGAATTATTTGTAACTACGTATCGGTATTTCGCTCTCGAGCACTGATTATAATAATTTAGAGTCTTCAAATTGAATTCCCTAATAATTTACTCGGAAGGATCAAGTTCGGGTGAGGAGGGAAAGGGGTTTGGGTGAGGGGGGCGAGGAAGAAAGGTGAAAAGTCTGGAAGAGCGAGCGAGCGACAGGTTACTTTCGTTACTTTAGGAAGAATGGGGGGGGGAGAATAATTTATAAATCCCACGTATCGACAATAACGCGGAAGAGTCATTGCGGTGAATAAGATGAATTAAGCCTTTCCTATCTGCGAGCCATTAAGCCGTTTGAACGGCTTGGCGAGCCGAAAATTATTAAAGCACCAGCTGCGCGGAGGATGTAAAAGAAATTTATTTCAATAGTCGAGCCGGGGGACATTTTTTTCTGTTTTTTTTTTTTTTTTTTTTCATTATTTATTTTCAGGAATGACTCGCAGGAACGAAAGAGCGGAGACTTCCTCAAAAGCATTTCTCTCGGTTTTCTCGAGGAATTAAATTCACGAAATTGTCCAATAAATCATGATCTCATTATCAAGGTCAGAAAAATTTAGACCTCGAAAATATTTTTCCAGGCCCTATAGCCTTGACTCTCATTTTCTCTCCTTCTCGACCTCGCTACTCTCTCCCACGCTCCCACTCTCTCCCTCCCTCCCTCTCCCTCTCCCTCTCTCTCTCTCTGGGCAGTACCACCACCGCGTACCGGTAATTGCTATTGACTCACGGAAATTGCATTCCTTCATTTAAACTTCGGGCTTCAAAGCACCGCCTACAGGCAAACGGTCTTGCTTACGCCAGCAGTTTCTTCTCTCTTTCTCTCGGTCTTGGCGCGAGAGTCATAAGAAAAGCCTAAGACGCCTCGGAGGGAAGGATGGAAAGAGCGCGTGTAAGTAAGAGCGAGCGCGAAGCGGTTGAAGTGAGACGAGGTGCCTATATATGCCCAGAATCAAACGACCTCTTCCGACCCCCACCCTCAGCCACCACCATCCCTCGGACCTCAGCGACGAACGGACCGCTTAGATCCTCAGACCTACCCAACTCCATAATACGAATATCCTCCCGGCATAACGTCTTTATATATTCCCAAGCCCCCGATATGTACTCTGCGTATCGATGGAATCGCCCTTACCCTGTCCCTCCTCTTCTAACTATACCTATATGTATACGCTCGAAGGGAAATAATATTCTTTGGAGGGATTTTTGCGGACTTCATACTGGGCACATTATCACCCCGGGGACAGATCGATAAAATCCTTTCGTTCAAGCCGACGCCGAGCGCCACGGACGATCCTTCCGAGCGCATCCCACCGGTCCTGAGCTCCCCCGCGTGCACGTATACGTCAACACGAGGCCGGCTCGGCCGATTGTATTGGGAGTACGGCGGCGGAGAGGGACGGGAGTAAGTGAGGCCTTGCTAAAATGCTTTGCGAGAAGAGAATGCCTCTTAAAACGTCGAAATTAAATTCCAACGGTGCGTCGATTTAAAGTCCTTCCCTTTTAACCGGCACCGGTTCCGCACTACTTACTTCCCACGATTCTTATTACTTAGGCCCGCATCTCATCCTCTGCCCTGCCTCCCCCGTCCACCCGTCTCCCCGTCAACCCCGCCCCCGCGCAGCCTAACTATACCAACAGGACGCTTTGCTTTTTTTCTGCATCGTCTCCTCCTGCGGACCCCCCGCCTCTCTAATAACAGCTGGCTCGTATTCCCTATCCCTTGCCCCGTCGCATCTCGCCCTCAGTCCCACTCGTTCCTCCTTCAATCTCTCTCTCTCTCTCTCTCTCTCTCTCTCTCTCTCTGTCTGTCTGTCTAATTCTCCGTCTCCGGTGTACGTATCGGAGTAGGTAGGGTTTGTGGCCAGTACGTGTATTACCGGCAGACGGAAAAACACCCTTGGGATGGATCGAGCGCGCCGATCGGGACAGATATCCGAATGATATCTGACCGACATAAAAAACACTTTCCATCGCCGCAGACGCAATATATAGTCCTGGCGCGGGGTATTATTCTTCTGAAGTGCGCAGACCGGCTGGCATGTAGATTTTGATTTGCCGAAGCTACATAGAGGGAAGCATTGATGGGCCCTTTAAAAGGGACATTATCCACGCTGACGCATGGTCATACTTCTTTCCGCCCCCCTCTGCCCCCTCTCTCTCTCTCTCGCTCCGTCACTGTTCCAGTAGAGCTCTCGCCCTATTACGATCCATCCCCTACTTTCCGCTCCTCCTCAACTCCTCAACTCTCCCCTCCCTCCCGCCACCCACCAACCCGAACCCTCATTCTTCTTTTCTTATAGCTCATATTATTATTTGTCGTATTTGGCTCCGCTTCAATTAGAGGCCCTCGTCGAGCTCGGATAATTGACCACCTTTTATTACTATTATTACTATTATCAGAACTGTAATAGTTCATTTTTAATCCGCCCCGATTAATGATTCCGGAATTGAATTAACGTTCGTATAAACAAGAGCCGATAACCGAGCACTGCTCGGGAAATTATTTCAAAGGAGAATCTTGATATACGCGTTGTTAACGACTGCAATTTACTAACATGGACAATCCGCTCAAGAATATTACTTCGGTACTTGCGAACTTTTTTCACAAAGTTATCTCATTACCCTTTATCAAAATTTCATTTTACGCCATACACTTACGCCCTAACGCGCGCTCGCGCAATCGCGTACACACACACACACACACACACACACACAAAACAATAACAATATATAATTAAAAGAAAAGAAAAAAAAGTAGATCGTTAAAATCTGGTGCGGGATTTCTAACAAATCCTCGGATAATTTAAGCAAATTTATTCGGGATTTTACTTCTTATTCGACCGGACAAAATTGTATGGGAGGTTAATAAAACACAAAAATAGCATTTCAATAGATTCCCGACTAACAAAGCTTATTTATTCTAAATACATTAATATTTAAAGGTTTAATAATACGTTCACTAAACCCACGATATTTATAAATAAGATGTAAACCGAAATGTAAGCATGGATTTAATCTCAGGCACGCAACATACAAGGAACCATTCGATTATTATTATCTGTAATACAGTATTGCACACGTACGTGTATGCACATATAATATATGCAGAAAAAAGCACATGTACATATCGACCGTGTATTTACAATTGCATATGCATATGTCTTTCTTTTTTATTACGGAAATTCAATGCTAGTTATAGTTTTTTAGATACGTCGGTGTCTGTATAGAATTTCAAATAATGCTATGACAATTAAGTGAATAATAAAGCTTTACACGAATAGTGAATAAATATTCTAGTTTTAAATTACCTAAGGATATTTAATGCCTCGAAAATATATATATATATATATATATAGCCCCGATAAGTTATAAATGAAAGGAGTAATTATAATTTCAATCGATATTTTCGTTAAAAGGCCGCTAGCAGCAAATATTCCGGGTTTTAGTAATTTCCAATGAGAAATTGCAGGTAGAAATTAAATTTGAAACTTTAAAGTTATAAATATTGTGAGCGGAGGCCGTAGGCGATAACGTACAAGTCTCACCTTCAGCACAATATCAATCCGTTGTATATAAAAGGCCATTGGCAATGGCTTATAACAATATGAATTATAGATGTGGTAAGGAAGTGTAAGGAATTTCTCTAATCAATCAAAAGGCGGACAGCGAGCGATACCGTAAAATCTCGACTTAAAAATTTATTACAATACGTAGGTGCGCGCGCGCGCGCGCGCGTACGCGATTTCGAGGAGGGGGCGGGAGGAAGAGGCGTAGACGGAGGAGGTAGCGGAACGAGCGGTCGACGAAATTTAAAAAAAAGGTCAAGGAGCCGCTGAAAAAAGTCGTGAAATAAAAAGCTAATAAATAAAAAAAAAAATTAAAAAAAAAAAAAAAAAAAAAAATAGCAGATAGAGCGTGGAAGAGAGATAAAATAAAGTACAATACAATGGCTTCAACAGGGACATTAAAAAATAAATTGGCTCGGGGCAATTCGAAATCATCGGGGCTCGCTCTTCATCAACTCGCACCGCAGATTTACACCTCCGACTCCTCGGTCCTCGATCCCACAATTTCCCACATTAATGAAACTTCTAAGCGAATGTGCTTGACGCAGCCTAAAAAGCGCGCACTATATGCCGCTCGCCGATCGTAAATTGAAAATCGAATCGAAAATCTACCTTCGTCCTGCTCTCGCTCGCGCTCTCTCTCTCTCTCTCTCTCTCTCTGAGTCTATCTCGCACTCTTTTCGCGACGCATTCGCTAGCGCGCGGACACACACTTCATGGACAATAAATTTACCCGACAAAGCCACGAAATAAAAAGCAGTGGACAGGAATTTTGACGAAGCTCGTCAAGTGGCTCGATTCGCGATTAAATAACTGACCTCTCGTTCATTCTCTCTTTCCAACTCCCTCCCACTGGGTTTTATCGCTTTTCATCCCATTCTATTCATACCCCGGGTACGTAAACACGGAGCGGCGCGACATGCGGAGCTGGCAAACGAAGCGTCTATTGCTAAATATTCATCGATGACGAGACCGAGAGAAATAGCGAGTACTTGACCGGCGGTGGTGGGGGTTCGAGGGGGATTGGTGGGGTTGGACGGAGAGGGTGGACGGGGGGACGGAGAGGGTCGGGAGTGCCAGGGGCCTGCGGGGCGGGTCGGGGCGGGGCGGGGTAGGGTGAAACGAAGGGTGGCCGAGCGCTTATAATTACCTGTCACTCGCTATAAAATCACCGGGCGATTTCATTAAAGGCTCTGCCGCGGAAATGAAGCGGGACAGGGCCGGATACTTCGCTCGACTTGGCCGGGGCGAGTTTCCCTTTGACCGACGTCGACGCGGAATCTCACGCTTTCGGTAACTGGCGAATGTCGCGCGTCAACGGTCACCGAGCAGCAGCTCCCCAGTACAAAGGAGGATCTCCCGAGTCGACCCTTTACCGGCCTCCAAGAAGACTTCTCCCCTCCCCACTCTCGCGCATTGATTCTCTCTCTCTCTCTCTCTCTCTCTTCTTCTTCTTCTTCTTCTTTCCCTCGCCCCTCTCAATGGCTATATAAATATATGTATATATGACATTAATTGCGTGCGCTCTTTGATTCCAGGACGCGCGTCCCCGACGCTTGGAATGCGTTTAACTAGGTTCGCCCCTCACCCCCCCCCAGATCTTTGCCGACAACACCCACTCGGATCCGCCATGACCCAATGCTAGCGTTTTTAACTCTCGCTCGACTGCCGGCTTTTTCGCATAATCACAGCCTAATAATTTACGACTCCCGTGCGGTGGCTCTGTAATTATAAAGTGTCATTACTGCGCATTTGCCGCGCTCCCTAAGCGATTAACCGAGACCGGTGTGCGTGTCTGCCTCCTCGAGCTCGGCCCTCTTCCCGACCATCACCTCGGGGTTACGGGACAGCGTGTCCAGCCTCGCTTAATGCAATCGTCTCGCACTGCTCCACCACTTCGCCCGACGTACACGGAGCGCCGACATTTTCAGCGCCACCCTGACCCCTACCTACGGCTCTTCCAACCGTGTCTTTACGTCTCGATGATTTTATCTAATTGTGCCACCTTCGGCACCAGTACCAGCACCACTTTCAGCACCACCTTCAGCACCACCTTCAGCACCACCATCGCAAGGATAACCCTTTCAGATACGCAAGGTTATCGTTCGTTAATAACTAGAAGGTCGATCGTCTCATTCGTCCTTCATTAGATCATTAGACCAATTATAATGATCCCACCTTCTTCTCGGCATGTGGCAAGTAGAAGTTACCACTTACGCTCCTTAAGGCAAATGTGTCGGATTAGAAAGTGGAATCATCAAGACTCCTGGGACGCGAGACTTCTTACTTCAATAACTAAAGCAAGGCCTCTGTCGATTATTTGGAATCGGTGACGAAACATCGCCGGCAGCAGCCACACACCCTTTTACTCTTATATTATTATTACGTTCACCCACTATTTCACATTATGTATATCCTGCGTTGGCTCGATGGCAATGCGTAATAACGACGGCGAAGCACGCCATAATTTTCTCTCAAACATTTCTATACGTATTTTTACAATGGTCCATAAATAAGTGCAATCGCAATGCCGCTAACGGACACCAATGGAGGAAAACCTTTTCATTACGCTTTTCGCATACCCATACGCATACGCATACGCATGGATTATGTGGAAGACCATTATTAGCGACACCGACTCCAAGCAAAGATCTTTAAACGTCAATACCAAGTTTTTAGCAGATTTTCGCATTCGCCTTACTAGGGAATTAAAAAAAAGAAAACGTCATCGCGCGAAAATGCAGCGAAATTACGATTTACGGACTTTTGTATCATTTATTTTCCGTTGACAATGTGCTATTACAGTACGTTGTGTCTGCACGTTCATTGTCGGATTAGTCGAAACGAAACAAAGAGACACGTACGAAAGGAAATTCATAGAAACGCGAAGGGCGACAAACGCTTTTGAAAAATCAACAACAAAACAAAAAAAAACAAAAAAAAAAAAAAGAAAAGAAAGAAAAAGAGGAAATGGCCATTTTCTGAATTTTCAAATTGATAAGGATAGCATCTGGTATTGAAAGAAGAAAAGCCATGTAAATATCTTGTTTACGCTCGCGAGGCCGGAAAGCTTTCAAAATATTTATAAATCCATTAATTAATGTGAAGATCGTCGAGATTGGTGGTCATGCGAAAAAGAATTTATGCATCATATATATATATATATATACATGATAGATGGAGGCATAATGTTTACAAGCTGTCAGATCGGGTTTGCCGAGAGAAATTCGAGGGCAACACGAACACGGAGCTCGGTTTTACACTGAATTATTGAATCTTGTTAAAATAAAGATTGGGGCAATCTCATTGATGAACTTCGATGCCAGGATTAATAAAATTAAAGGTCGAGCTTTCTTTCCCGGAGTAAATGGGCTCGAGTAATACTTATAAATTTCTTATTACGTCGAGCGCCGGAGATAAATTACATTGACGCTGTTCTGGCAATTAAAAGCTGTTATTACGCGGACCGAGTGAATTGCGTTAAGTAAGGTGCGGTGGGACGCAGGTGGCTGGTCCAGACCGTTGGAAAGTACATTTTTCCGAGACTTTTCCGAGCATGTCGTATCATTACACCGTACGAACGTTAGGAAGAGTATGGTATTTAAATTGTATTTTGACAGGTGAGTAGGAGGAGGAGGAGGAGGGGGGGGGGAGCGGGGAGGAGCCATTCAGCGTGGAGCGGAAGCGAGCGTAATAAGTAGATATCTTTGGGGTTGTACACGAAGCGGTGGCCAATATTGATCGTAATTTTCATTTCAGCGATGGCCGGCTGGCTATCCTTATCATAATTTATATAAATTTGTCGGGGCGAATGAAATGCCGCCGAGGGAGCGCGATCGAGTGAGGATTTTTTAAAGACCGTTATCCCGATGGGAGTAGAGTCTGAGTCGGACGGCAATATTAAATAAAAGTTGAGGAATACATCTGGAAACAATATGAAAGCTTGATGTATTGTATTATGTCGGGGTGGCCTGTATATTCCTATCGTTTATTCCTTTCGGCGGCCCTCATCCTCCGCACGATATCTACATATAAATGCGGATATTAAATTATATTGCCCCTTCTGGGAGGGAAAATTGAAGAATTAAGATTTTATGCCCTTTTCTTTTTCTTTGCTTCCCCCTCCGCCCCCTCCCCATCACTCTCACTCTCAGTCTCAGTCTCAGTCTCAGTCTCGCTGTCCCTATTATGCCGGGGAAAAAGAATTACCAGCCGCCGTCGCAGGAAAAAATACGTTTCTTAAAAATTCTCGCTCGCTGCTATAATCCAAAACGAATTGCCAGTTTTAAGCATCCAGTAATGGGGCGCCATTTATTTGGCCGGCGGTGGGGCAGGCCGATTCGAGGCGGCCCAAAGTCAAGAAGCACGAAATCGTTGCATCTCGATGGATAATTATCCTGGAAAGTGGCTCGAGCGGCGGAGATTGCTCTACGTACTCGGCCCTCGTCGCTCCGACTCAAAATGTTTTAATAAAACTCCTGAAATAAGACTACAGCACAGGTAGGCTCGAGTTTAATAATGCCTTTATTTGAGGGCGAGGGGGAAGAAAAAGCCGGCGCGAACGTCCTCCAGTCCTCCAGTCCTCCAGTCCTCCATCCGAGCGGATACAGAAAGGGAGGTGGGAAGGGTGGAAGGGGGGGAATGGACACGTTTAACTCACGGTTATCCATCAGTGGTTTTTTTTAAATACAGAATATGACGAAAAAGAAGAAGAGGAGAAAGGGAGCAAAAAGATGGATGTATAAATTGGCCGTTTGGAGGGGAGGAGTAGTGGGTGTGGGTGGTGCCGCGGTGAGAGCGTACAACTAAATCCCGATCCCGTGTACGTGTGGCGGTAGGTATAAAGGAGAGTAATATATGGGGAGAATAATTTTGGTATTCGCGGTGGCAATAGTAGGAGCGAAATCTGAAATCCGTCGTGGCGTTGGCTCGGTGCGAGCGAGTGGCGATAAATTCTACGCGCAGACAAAACATCAGGATTCATTTTTCTAACGAATAAAGGCACGAGCAGCGACAGCGACAGCGGCATCGGCAGCAGCCCCAACTGAAAGTGAGCGTCGATCGAAGATATCTATTACATTGTTGGCCGCGCCGCTCGACAACGCAGTCATGGCCATTTTTCACCGGGCGTTTTATTCCCGCTCCCCTCTTGCGTCCCTCGTGCGTCCCTCCTGCGTCCCTCCTGCGTCCCCTGACGACCGCGCGAAGAATCAAATACAAAACCGAAGATGGACCGCTCGGATGCTCGTGTAATTTGTCGATAGAGGAGAGCCAGCCATCGAGATCTCCGACATGCCCAAACCCCGCACTCCCCGAGGACCCCAGCGACACCTCGGATTTTTCACTTCCCTCGCGTCTTTGTCTCTGCCGACACATTGACTTATTCGCATGGCGCGCGGAGTCCCCCCCCCACCCCTCTCTATCTTACTTCCTTGCTTCCTTACTTCCTTACTTCCTTCCTTACTTCCTTACTTCCTTACTTCCTTACTACCTTACTTCCTTCATTCCTTCAGCTTCAGACGCAGATTACAATCGCCTTCCCTCTCGCTTGAATTATCCATCTCTACCACCATCACCATCACCACCGTCCTCACCCCACGCTGCCTCTTTCTCGTGCTTTCCGCACTCGAGGAAGGGAGCCCCGTCCCGTCTCCATCGCTCACCTCCTTGTCGCCCCTTTTTTCGGGCATTCCTCCTGTCGGGGATGCACGATAAGGCCCCGGCACGCTAACAAAGAACATAACCTTACTACTAATACTAACTAGTACTATTATTGCTATTACTCCTCACGCCCCCCCTCCCCCCCAGACTCGATATCAGTGGATAATTTGACGACGGGCTAACGTAACGTGGGCTTGGAAAATGCAAATGCGCCGATCAAGGATTCGAGGACGGCCGTGCTTCCCCCCCCCCCCGACCATCGAATCGGCGAGCCTCCACGGCCTATTTAAACGCGCAGGAATCCAGTAGAAGGGCTGGCGGTCTGCCGCTTCGCATGCGTGTACATAATGGCAAGATACGCGGACGCTCCCATACTTGTTAGCCGGATGAATGCCGAGCCTGCGAATGGAGTTCCGGTACTCGCTCTTGCTCCCTCCCCCCCTCCTCCCATCACCCCAATAACCCCAATAACCCAACGAAGTCGACGAACGTTCTTCAAACGCATCAGTCGCTCTTCACTTTCTCCAATAGCCAGCGAGCGAGCCGAGCCAACGTTTTTCAACTTTCACCGATAATCGCAATTCTAGCCATTCATCCCCGTTTATTATTTACCATATCACCGCTACACGTCCATTTGCCTAATGATAAGTAGTCCTCGGTCAACCGCCGAACTGCATTCGCGGATTATTCTATACGTTGAGCCACAGCGTAGAAGGTGCATAGTAAGCGGGCGCGGCCAATAGACTTTTATTCGTCATTAACCGTAATTACTTGCAGGCCCGAACAGAAGTTTTAAAGGAGCTCCCCGCCGCTTTCAAAGTCTTTTAATAAAGAAAAATGGGAGAAAAAGGAGCCGGAAGAAAAGTTTCGTTAATTAAGAGACACGATAATTGGGTGTAGTAAACTAGCCGGGCGATCGAAGCATAAGTGGCGCCCCGAGATCCCTAGATCTCGTTAGTCTAAACTTTGGAGGGAAAAGTTTCCCGCTGCTGGACTGGTTACTGCGGTGACCGCGGCATCGGGATATCGGGTAGAGGGTGGGAGAGGGCGGGGGAAAAAAATGCCGAGCGGATTCCTGTCATCGCCGGCAAGTCAGTCAGTTAGGGTACTTGGCAGCGCGCTGCCAGCTCCCCTCGTGGACCCGAAAATTTCGTGAGAGGCTGGCATTGACGGCCGCTGCTGCAGGAGGATCGTTGGCGTCGACGCGCGGCGCGGCGCGGCGCGGGGAGCGGAAGGTGTGGGAGGGGTTGGGGTGGGAGGAGAGCCTTCGAGGATCATCGAGCGCGGTCGGTGTCTCTATTCGACGACGGACGGACGGACGGAAGGACGGAAGGACGGAAGGACGGAAGGACGGGGACGGGTCTTGGGCGATTCGGAATCTCCGCGACAGGATGGGGAGGCGGCCCCGAGGGAGGACTCGAGGCCCGGCGCATAGCATAGCCGGCGTTGCATTCGAGAGGCACGCGGTCAATGAATGGTGTTGGTTGGTTATTGGGGTGGCGGCAGCGGACGGTGCGGAGCTGGGGGAGAGGAGGAGAGGATAACGGACTCCGGGCGCATTGCCAGAGGATAGGTTTCGCTCGTTACGAAACGTCGCGGTGCGCTTCCCATGGCCAATGGATGATGCACTCGAGAGAGACGATTGAGAGGACCGGTGATAACCGCCTCCGCTGCGGTGACGGTGGTGCGCGGTGGAAGGGCGGTGGAAGAGCGGCGGTGAGCGGTGGTGGGCGGTGGTCGGGAGAGGGGCGACAATGGTTGTCGACGGCGGATAAAGTGCGAAATGCGGGGGTGGTGGCGGCGGGCGGGGGTGGGCGGTGGATCCGTAGGTCGGGAAAGGGGATTCGCAGGGCGCCTCGAGGGGTTCGACTAAGCGCGTCAAAGTGCCGTGGGGGGAGGGCCGGGGGGCTATTGTCGCACCGTAATGGAAAGGATCGTTGGATCGTTGGATGGCTCGCTTATCCGCACAGACGAGCGAGCACAAGGAATTGAAGGCAGATCAAGAGCGCGTGCATACACGCGCCAACGTTTCATAGGAGAGCTCAGTATGTAAGGGCGCGCGAGGTGGGCGGTTGGGGAGGTGGTAGGTCGAGTTGAAGCTCCGCGCGAGAGAGGGATGGGACGGGTCTGGTGGAGGAAAAGCTGGGCTTCCGTAGGAAGTAAATCGAAATTCGATTGTTTCGACGATGGTGAGGAGACTTCGGTGCCGTCAAGCTTTCGGCATCGATCCCATGCAAATCGCTACTTTGCGGCCAGCTTCGAAATGCTATGTAAATAAAGCCCGAGCGAGTTGCGTTTCCCTCGTCGCCGCTGTTGTTCTCCCGGCCTCCTTCCCCTCCGCCATACAGCCGCTCTCGCTCCCTCCCTCTCTCTCTCTCACTCCCTCTCTCTCTCTCTCTCTCTCTCTCTCTCACTCCCTCTCTCTCTCTCTCTCCCTCTCTCTCTCTCTCTCTCTCTCTCTCTCTCTCTCTCTCTCTCTCTCTCTCTCTCTCTCTCTCTCTCTCTCTCTCTCGTGTGTGTATTTAAGGTGGGAAGGGGCGGGGGCGAGGTTGCTTTCGCTTAATGTTGCTCGGGCGCGAGACGAGAGCTCGCTCGTAAATTTTCAATTTCGATCCACACGTCCCTGCCGCGCGACTCCCTCCCCTCCCCCCCATCACCTTTTGCCACCGACTCATCTTATCGCTATTCCGCGAGAAAATCCACGATTCATCGGCCACTCGAAGCAACTTTTTCCCATTTGCCAGCCTCGATCCGTTTCCCCGAGTCCCTCCGGCCACTATTCACGTCATTCCAGAATTTAGGAGTCAACTATTTACAAAACGAAATTGATTAAGTAAGCGTCCGGGGGCCTGCGGAACAATGTCCAGCCTATAATTTCCAGAGTTAAACACACTCGCGCGCGCGCGCGCGCGCTCTTGCGCACATGATTTATTATGCATATTCAAACGTCAGCGCCGATCGTCAGAACCCAGCCTTTTTTGTTTTTAATTATTCGTTTTTTCGTAAAAGGTAAAATATTGGCGCAGAAGTAAGGCTTACAACAATTTAACCGGCCAATATTTCCGATGAAATTGAGACTTTGGGCGAGGAGAGGCCGAAACGCGGTAATTATCTATAAATATGCCTGCTCCGGGCAGTTGTATTGCGACCCGAGCTCAGCCAGAGAGGATACTGTTAAGCGACGATCCACAATAATATTGAAAATAATAAATAAACGATAGGAGGCTCCCTCATCTCCTCTTCATCAAGATAATTGTATTAAGACAAATACCGTCAACGACAAATTGCGAATATAATTTTTATGCAATAATGAGGCTCCTCGTTGCTCGGACGGAGTCTTTCCCACACATAAAGCGTTAGGCAAGGTTACGTAAGCAACGCGTCACCAGGTCTACGGAGGGGTTGGATTAATTAAAGAGAACAAACATGGACGGGATAGCAAGTAAAAACATAATTTATTTGCGAAATCCATCGGAGCGCTGATTCGAGCAGGGCACCGAAGCGCTCGGGAAACGTGATTTCCTACGCAACGTCCAATGCAACGCGAATGGACTTTTTTGCTTTTTTGTTTCTTTTTTTTTTTTCCTTTTTTTTTATCGACAACCCCGCCGCGCAATCGCTCGCGCTTGGAATGATAAGGGATCCGAGGCTGGCAAGTATTTCATAATTATTTACAATACGGTGTTATTAGTGCGTCAGTTCCATTTTTAATAAAATCCTCCTTCCTCCTTCCTCCTTCCTCCTTCCTCCTTTTCCTCCTCCTCCACCTGCTTCTCGTCCTCCCGAGTCGGCTAAATCCATCTTGGAGGGAAAAGCCGGGAACGGGCCGAGCAATCTTGGAGGTTTCCTGGTGCTTTCCACGCTGTCGGTGGATCTGTGTGTATCCTTCCTCCCCCGGCCCCGCGGCCCCACCAACCGCCACAATACCCGAACACCGTGACTCTCTCGCTCTCTCGCTCTCTCGCTCTCTCGCTCTTTCGCTCTTTCGCTCTTTCGTCACGGACACGCGCAGACGCGCAGACGCGCTCGGGCAGCATGTCAATCGATTTAAATTAAGCAAGTTTCCGGTAGGCTTGAGCCAGAAATGTTACTAAAGCGAATGCGATCCGCGGGAAGATGTTGTCAGACTCAGGCCTGAACTATTTACTGCTCTGATTCTGCGGGGTGCAGGGCCCTCTCTCTCTCTCTCATCTCACGCGCACGTGCTGCCATATAAGTACCATATGCCAGCCGCACACGGGAGGGATTGAAAACTCGCAGTCTAGTACCTACCCAGTACTGGCTTATTACGCGCGGACATGCTCTCGCTTTCATTACGTATGCGCAATTACTTCTACCTTTATTTATTTTTCCTTCGTCCTCGCTCACCCCAATAACCCCGTGCGTCACGGGCCCATCCGTCGCCGCAATCGTTCTTCTACCCGTGAAAATGACCGTCGCCGAGCCTTTATTATTACCTGCCGGCGGCATAGGTAATAGTAGCCGTAATTCCGTAACGGCGACGTTCCCCGACGATCCCCGTTTTAGGCGTTATTACGCGTTCGCCTAATCGATGCCTCATTAATCCTCAAGCCCTACGCCATACGAGCCCCTCGTCCTAACACATTTTTAAGGCCCAATTTTAATGGTTCGAACGTTTAGTTTGGCCTGCTTCGTTACCGGATTCCGAGCACTAGTTCACCGCTGTCCTTTTCTCCCTCCGTCCTCTCTTGTCTCACTAGGCGACGACGCAACTTCCCCAGACGAGGACGAAACAACAACAACGCCAACGAACGCAACGACTTTTATTTACCTACACGTACGTACGAGCTTGAAATTTAAAATTCTACCGGCCAATAATGCACTTTTTGCCGGGACAAGTTTGAAGAAGTTGGCCCCTCCGAGATAAAGAAGCAAAATATAGCTTTCATAAATCATTCGTATCGGATAATCAAGATAAACTAATTATTTTTTTACTAATTTTAAAAGTAACTAACTTTTAGAGAATAATATAATAAATTTCGCGGCGAGTCTGTATAACCATCGGCTCTTATTACTTTTCGAGTTGTTTATTATCTGCAGATAATTCCGCGGGACTTGGTTAACATGGCCGTTGATTGGAAAACGGACCGCTTTAAAAACAACAAATCGCTTAGTACATCCATATATTTTTACATTTTTACTCTGGCTGATTGATATTTTTCCTCTCTCTCTCTCTCTCTCTCTCTCTCTCTCTTCCTTTCTCTTCCTCTCTCTCTTTCCCTCTCTCTCTCTCTCTCTCACACACACCATTACCCTTGCGCAGCACCAATGGATATAAAATTTGCATACCATTTTCTATTAGATCCTTATGATTACTTGGAAAAACAGTCGGAACGAAAATGTAGAAAAAGACATTTTTCACCGGCTAGTGATAGATAATGTATCGGCTTATTTATAAAAGGAAGATTTCATTGAAATTCCAAGAATATCTGGAATGCCGTAAGTCGATAGATTGAACATTTTTACAAGGTCTCGAGGTGTAAAAAGTAAAAGTAACAATTTCGCAAAATGCACATTTCCTTCTGGCTAGTTGTCGATCCGCTTTTTTTTTTCGTACGAGTGGGGAAAATTCCATTTGGTAATTAAAAAATTTTGTCCTCGAGGTATATAAAAAGAAAGGGAGATATAAAAATAGAAGGGATGAAAAGGAGAATTGGGTACCGGGCACGGAAGGAATGGATGATTCGTAAGGGTTGGGGGGGGGGAGAGTAAATTCGAGAAATGCGATTCTTTGGAATTTAGGGCTTTCCGATGGTCAGGTTGCGAAGGAGCCGGGAATAGTGGAGTGGCAGTAGTAGTAGCAGTAGCAGTAGCAGTAGCAGCAGTGGTAGTAGTAGTAGTAGTAGTAGTAGTAGGTGTAAGGCTCTCCTTCTCTTCTTAATATTAGTAATGGACTTACGGGTAGTTGGAGGACGGCGATGAGAGGGTGCCGGGGTGCCGGAGGGGGGCGGGGAGGCGGGTAGAGGCCCCGAGCTCCTTCTCTATTATTATTAATTTGTAAAGAGCCGGGAATGAATAGGAAGGGAAAAGGGAGAAGGAGAAACCCGTGGCCGGAGCCAACAATAAAAGCGATCGTCTGCTGTTCGTGCGTGTGGATAATTACATTTATCGGCTGAGTTCTCTTATACTCGCGGCCAAGAAAAACTCGGCAAACGGGAGTAAGGAGCCGTTAGCGTGGGAGGCGCTTCTTCTTCCAGTATCTTCCGTGATAAGCCGAAATCCTTCGTAAATGTAATACGTAATGCGCATATAGGTACAGGTCGCTTGTGTAAAAGTCGTGGCTGCTCGAGTGTCCTGGGACAGCTTTTTCAATTCCGTGTAGTGGAAGCCGTCGTCCACGTCGTCATCGTCGTCGTCGTCGTCCACGTCGTCGTCGTCGTCGTCGTAGTCGTAGTCGTAGTCGTCACTCGACGGCTCGGCAAGATGAAGCGATAGGGGCAGAGCGGGAGTAGGAGCGAAAGCGCAGTCAGTCGTGCGCGAGGAATGATTCGGAGCTTCGGCTTTGGGGGAGAGACTTTATGGTAAGCGACTTCGATTTCCCGTTAAGGCATCGCTACGTCCGCCTTCGGCTGAGCTCGCTCACTCGCTCCTTCCCTGTGCGCGTGCACGTAAATGCACATTCACACTTGGACATAACGGCGCAGAGAGAGAGAGAGAGAGAGAGAGAGAGAGAGAGAGAGAGAGAGGTGGGTGGGGGTCGAGAAGAGGGTATTCATCCCTCGGCGGGGCCTCGAATGTCTGAGTGCTGTAGGGATTTTGAGGGAATATGTCCTTCGCGGCTTCTTACATAGTTAGGGCGGTCGCCGTAGTCGAGCACTTGTGCCACCCTCACCGAGCTCCGGCAGGCTTTTTTCTTTATTAGTCATACCGTCTCCGTGCCGGCACTTGTGTCCTTGCTGCTTGGTGAACCTCGGCTCGGATATTTATGCTCCGTCGGCGTATTTCCAAGAGAGATTATCGCTTCGGATTCCGATGCTCTCCACTCGCGGTCGATTTATAAATCTTCTTTTACGAGACTCTTTCGTCCCCGCGTCTCAATCGCGCCTAAACGCTCCGGCAATTATTGCCGGGGGAAGCTCTCTCTCTCTCTCTCTCTCTCTCTCTCTCTCTCTCACTCACCCTCGCTCTCTCTATCTCACCCTCTCTCTCTCTCTCTCTCACCCTCTCTCTTAGCCTCTAGATCGGATAGTACTCGGATGTCCTCGGGTTCAATAAAGAGGCCAATCCGATTAATTATTAAGCCAACGTTTTTATCTAAATTTATAAACGATCAGTGGCTCGTCGTGGGAAGTCGCAAAAAGGGATTCTTCTACCCGAGAGCAAATAATGTCGCATTCCTTACGATAGTCTTCCCCAATGAAACTTATCGGATTTAGTCGAGTCGGGAAATATAATTTTACGAAGAATTCTAATATAGCGGCGAGTGGAGGAGCCGGGAGGGCTGTGGAGCTGGGGGGCTGGAGGGGGGGGGCTGGGGGGGGGTTTGAGGAAACGGAGCCCCGACTGAGGAAACACTCGCCTTGTCAATCACTTGTCACCGCGGCACCGACTTACCTCTCTTTACAAAATTAACTCCATTCCTGGAGGGATGGGGAGCAGCCTGGGCATGATCTGCCAGGACGCCGACGGTTTTCCGATACGAGTTCCGGATCCCGGCAATTTCTAAATGAAACGAGGCATGCCGAGCTTGCGCGGCCAACAGCTAATCGCATTATTCGCAAATGAACGAAAGAACAAATAAATCATAATGAATTGTTGTTGGCGGTGGGGCTGGGACGGCGGCTGGGGCTGAGGGGGGAGGGGGAGCATCGTTGGGAAATATTGTAATTAACCGGCTTTAAAATGGCACTTTTCCTATATTTAGTGCCGCCAGCGTCGCGATAACTCCTGGACGCCGTTAACTATACTCTCGGCTCTTTGCGACCTACCGGTATCTTATTGCCTTATTGTCCTATTAGCTGCATACAATGCATTCGTGTAGGCTAACGGTAGTAGCTACGAGCCTCACTCCATTGACTCGTCTTATTGAAACGTCTATTTTTAATTAAATCCTCTCTCAGCTCCTAGCCTAGTAGCCCCCATAGACCCCCTACCCCCTTCTCCCACCAACAACTGTATAATTAACATAGATAATTAGATGGAGTTTTAAGGAAAGCAGGACATTTTCCATTTACTTTAATAATTTTCTTTTACTCCCCGTTCTTTCTTTTTATTTATTTCTTTTTTATCTTTCTTTCTTTCTTTCTTTCTTTCTTCTTTCTTTCTTTCTTTCCTTCATTCCGTCCTAGCTGACGACAGTGCATTATAGGCCGCTCTCTGTATAAACGTCAGTCCCTTATATGTCGATGAATAAATAGAGTGACGGATTTAAGATTAATGTAAGGAATTAAGCCGACACTTGTAGTAGGGACGGATTTTTAGAATTTTATAGAGTATTGCGAGCGTTGGAGAGGAGCGGCACCGAGTATAAAATGGCCTAATACAGGCAGGATATGGTAGTCTGGCGCCTGTATTGCTGGTGGAGTGGGAGGACAGTACAACTATCCTCGGAGGGGGAAGGAAATTTCGCGGGAATGCGTATGCTTCGTTATATCACGTATCGATGATTTAGTCTAAGCGCTAACTGGGTAACGCCTGCTTCGCTAGCGAGTACGTAAATCTTCGGGTCTCTGTAAAAGGAGGGCAGCCCCTCTCTCTCTCTCTCTCTCTCTCTCTCGGTCGTTGTCTCGCTCCTGCGTCGAGATAGAAAGATCGGAAGGAGGAGAGGGCAGAGGGATCGAGCGAGAGAGAGAGAGAGAGAGAGAGAGAGATAGATTTAGTACGAGGAGTCGACTCCGCCCAGAAACCGTGGAGTCAGAGTTAAATGGTTTATGCAAGAACGAACGAAGCGGTAATGAAGTTCTCTATAGAGGAGCGCGCGTGCTCCTCGTGGAGGATGAGGCAGCCGGGAGGAGAGCAGAATAGAGGATCCATCCGAAGAAGGAGAGGAAAATACGAGGGAATAATCGAGGCTCCGATTTATCGTGGTCGCAAGGGTTAATACAGTTACATACGCTGGTCCGAGCAGAAGCGGAGAGAAGTCGCGCGTGCATAACCTTGAGATTTACGACGGTGGAGTATGATCCCGGTGCCGGTGGTACCGAAAAAAATCCTCCCGTCTATAATGGGTCTTGCGCGCGCAGCAGAGAGGGTCAGCCAGGAGTGAGAGGGTTATTGGGGTTCGTGAGTCCGGGTAGAGAGAGAGAGAGAGAGAGAGAGAGAGAGAGAGAGAGGGGTGGGCGCATTATCTCGTTGTCGGGGACAAGGTAATAAGTGACAGGGCCCACGATCTCGAATTACTTGTTCAATAAATATCTGACAATGAGTTTAAAGGGCTCGCCGATGAAGCTGTATATCATCCTCTTAGGCGTGAGCTTTTTTAATTGCCGGCGAAGTCTCCGGTAATTGCGCGAGCGTCGCGACAAGACAATATTCGGGGAGAAGTATGCGCGTCCTGACGCGCTTCTTCCCCTCACCCGCGGACTGTCGTAAAACATGTTCGACAGCTGCGTTTATGCCAAGAGCACAATTGCGCGGCTCGTCCTTTTGAGCCTTAATTAGTTTTGGGCCGGTGACTCCGAGCGCCGAGAATCATTATCCAGGATGTTGTGAATGATTTGGGGAAGTCGAGGAAGATTCATGCGACCGATGTATTGAAAGATTCAATGAAATAAGAATCGATCGATCGCATCACTTGCCCTCTCTCTCTCTCTCTCTCTCTCTCTCTCTCTAGCTCTCTAGCTCTCCACCAGCTAACGGTCAAATATCCTCTAACGTTTGATGTTTTTCGTCAGTTAAGTTGGCGGGCGGAGAGGGGTTAGTGCGCTCGGTTAATTACGGTGAGCGGTCCGAGAGCGGTCCGAGAGCGGTTCCGAGAGCGGTTCCGAGAGCGCGCGGATATTCTCGATATTCCAGCTGAAAGTAGTCCGATGTTTCTTGAAAGGCTTACTGCGCTGCGTGTAAACGGAGGCGTGAAATTACTCCCGATATATATATATATATATAACACTAAAGGATTCTGATGTACTGGCGACCGGGGGGCTGGACGGGAGGGGCGGGATTAAAAATTGCAAATGAGCGGGAGGAGGCGGTGTTTGTTGGTCAATCGGCGCTGAACGTCGGGAGAAATTTATGCAAATAGAATATTTATTTTCATATGCCGGCGAAGGGGGAGGACGGAGGGCAGGGCGGGGAGCACGGAGAGAGATAAAGCCCGAGTCTGTCTGCACGGCTTAATAAGCGTGTAATGTAAATTAATGAATGCCTCCTATCGTGGGAGAAAAAATCGAGGCTTACGAAAAGAAGAAAGTCGTAAGTGGCGGCGGTTGAATTTAAATAAGCCTGGCCGAGCTCGTTCCTCAGCGGGGAGACGCTCTCGCTCTTACTCCCGCGGCTAGGAGAAGGAGGAGGACGACAACGACGACGACGACGACGACGACGAGGAGTATGAGGAGGGGCAGGGTAGGGGGGGGAGGGAGCTACCGACGACTAGGTAGGAGGAGGCGATGGAAAATCAGCGGGGACTGGAAGCTGGTCAACCATCTGGGACACTGGCCGTCCTTAAGAACGTACTTTATAAGGGCAATGAGCTCCGAGCTGGGCAGTCTAGGAGAGGCTGCGACGACCGGGTTACCGATAACGCGGGCGTCACTCCGGCGGAAGGTGTAGCCTCGTAAATTGATTATTTAATTTGGCCGTTTCCTCTTAATTCCGCGCGGAGCCCTGAAAGTCGCCTCTTCGTCCCTTCATCGATCCTCCTACCCGACTCGCTCTTCCCTCCCCGTCCCCCGACCGCCCCAACTCGGCCGTGCTTCTTCTTGGCGGGACTGGCTGGGCGGCAATCATCTCCCGAGCTCTTTAAGCCCGAGGAGAAAAACAAGATGAGGAGAGGAACAAAGGCGACGCGCGAGAATGAGCTCTCTCACTCTCTCCGTCTCTCTGGACACGGACGCTCACACGCTCACGCGCTCACGTACACTCGGACGAAACGCAGACGCGGAGGCGGTGGCGGTGGCGGAGGCGGAGGCGGAGGCGGAGGCGGAGGCGAAGAGAGACCTCGAAGCCGAGGGCCCCGTGTGTAATCACGTAATTAGGCACGTTAAAAGGGAATTCGCAAGAGTTACCTACCACTTTAATTCCCGAAATTCTCGACCGGTATACATTAGCCGGTTCGGCCATGTAGAAAGAGATCGAAGCGCCGCTAATAGGGGCGAGGAGGAGGGGCCGACGAGAGCGAGACGGATGGATAGGCGCGGTAAGCGGAGAGGGAGGAATGGTGTCGGTCGCTGAGAATTCAGAGCCATTAGCTAAATTAACCCCGGGAAAACAGAGTCCTTCTGCTCTGCGGCTCACGAGTACTCTAGAAAACTTCGTCTCTCGTTCCTCCTCTCCCCCCCGTCGCCCCTCCCCCTCCTGTCCAATCTGCTTTTCCCTTATTCTTTCATCCCTTTCGCTTTACTCCTTTTTCCCAATGGCGGCTTTTCCCCGTTTTGTTTTATAGCCGGGGCCCCGTCCTTCCCACGTCTCGTCCCCTCTACCCCGTGACGGCATCCCGCCGCTGCCGACGCTGCAGCCGCGCCGCCGTGCGATACCCGAGCCTTATCGTCCTTATAAGTTCACGAGCGGGAATCGTTCGCGCGCACTTGTACAACTGCTCCTATCTTTTACCACCACTACCACCACCGCCAGCACCACCGCCGCCCCTCCGCATTCTCCATTCCCCATTATTTTTTTAAAGCTGCTCAAGGAAATTACTGATTAATGCCTCCCGATAAATCGGGGAAAATCTGCCAGGCCAAGCGAAGTTATGTGTGTACCGATACTGAGTTATGGCCCCGTGTTAATGCGATGATGTTGGCGCATCGAGTGGGTCCGCGCGAGCATTTAGCGCCGTAATCTTTTACCGCCACGAAGCCTAAAGAGGATTCGTTAGACTGGGATGGGGTAGGGCAGGGGCAGGGAGCGGGGGGTCATTGGGGTTATTGGTGTGGGGTGGGGGAGGAGGTGCGAGCGGGTCCCGAGCCGGAGCCCGAGCGTTGCTTGCCTCGGCGGTGGTGGTGGACGACGAATATCCAATGCGGCCCCCTTCGAAAAAGACTCGAGATTTACAGTTCGTGATTAGAAATCTCCGGGAATGTACGGTCTTGGTTGAAATATAAAGCCGAAAGGAGGCACCGGACGAACGTGTAGCAGACCTTGCGTAATTTATGAAATTCATATTGGCATTTGAAAAGACAGAACAGCAAACTGTCATCTCGTCAGATTTGAATTATTTTATAGAACCGGAATAGAAAGCAGAAATGTGGAATCCAGTTTGTATTGTGCGCACGCGCGCGCCCGCGTTCGTTTAAGAGCTCGGGAGACCTTAAAACAAAAGTTATACTTTAAATTCGCCTCCCTTGCCCCTTTAACATTTAAATAAATTCCGCTTGTTTTCTAATAGCATTACGTTCGATGTACATCTTGCGAGGGATGCGGTGGCGGGCGGGGAGAGAGAGAGAGAGAGAGAGAGAGTGAGGGGAAGAGAGAGTGAGAGGGAGAGTGAGGGAGAGAGAGGGAGAGTGGGAGAGAGAGAGACCGCCCCCCGCCCCCGAAAAGCCGGGCGGGTCCTAGCAAACGACGAGACATAGAGCCACCGGGACTATTAATTTTTTCACAACATTTTTTGCCTCCTTTACTTTTTCCTTCCCACCCGGCGAGGAATTTATCGTCCCTCTTCCGTTCGCCATGCTTCATTATACATATATTATTATATAGATATGGTTCAGCGAACCGGCGAAGGTGAAAGCTGTCTCCTGCATCGGACGTACGTAAAACATGCATCTGACACTGGAAATCCTCGGGCGCGGATAAGGCGACCGTTCTCCTGTCAATATTTCACGCTAGATAAGCCTTATTGCGATAAAGAAGGTAAAGCCGCTCTCGATGTTTGCCCACTAGCTTGTTAAATAGGGTGTAAGGCTGCCGGTGCCGGTGCCGGTGCCCGTGCCCGTTGCCGGTGCTGGTACTGTTGCTGCTGCTGCCGTTGCTGCTGCCGTTGCTGCTGCCGCTGCTGCCGTTGCTGCTGCTGCTGATGATGATGATGATGATGCCGTTGCTGCTGCTGCTGCTGCTGCTGCTGTTGCTGCTGTTACCGTTGCTGCGGCTGATGCCGCTCCTCTACACGTGTGTGAAAATCTTGCCCGATGTGATATCTAACGCTGTCCAACAGTCGCGCGCTGGGAAATAAATGTTTTCCTATAGATTAGGTTCCGCGAAAAAATTGGTTTCACCGATTGCTTTTTCTCTGATAAAGCGTGATGGGCATTTTTGACAGTACAATGTCGGGAAAAGAAAGCCGCAGCCGAACCTGGAAGGTAGGGGGAGGGGTGACGAGATTTTTACTTTTACAGGCAGAGCTTATCGGCTGCGACTTAAGTATTGATTCCGTCAAATATGCCTCAGCCTTATTGCCGAGGTATTTTTATTTTTCTTTCCCCTCCGCTGAGCGTTTCCTCCCTCCTCTCTTTTTGTTTCACTCTCGAGCCCAGAGATCGGACAAGATTCGAGAATTTAGATTAGTCTGTTTTTTCAAGAAAGTGCCGCGATAATAAATACCGAGCACTGAATTTGGCTTAATGGACGGACAGCCTTCCTTCTCTCCCTCTCCCTCTCCCTCTTCCCCTCTCGCAACTGCCAATGCGCACTTTAAAAATCATTTGCTCATTACATTACGACGAGAGAGAGAGAGAGAGAGAGAGAGAGAGAGATAGACAGCGTGAAAAGTTTTCATCTTAAAACCTGACACTTCATTTATTATTTTTATTACTATTCAGCATTGGACAGCCATTTTCCTCTCTTTTTCATACGGGAATACATTATAATTTTAAAGAAATACGGGATTACATTATAACGTTATAATGTCAAAAGCGAGGCTTAAAAGTTGCTACCGAAAGTAGCCAATAGATACCAGCGCGGGAAAATCTGAAAAACGTTATTGAATATAATTTGAGAAACTCCGGTGAAATCTACACTAAAATATATATATATATATATATATATCGAGCAACGAACGCTCAGACGATGATTTTGGCTGCTCAGGGTCGAAGGTAAAAGCATGTTTTAGTTTAACGTTTTAAAGGTTTCCGTCCTCCTGACTTCGAGCTCGCCGGCTCTTCCCCGCACATCGGACGGGAATCGGAGAATACCGGCTTTTCGTAATTTTCGATATGCCTAGGCAGGCAGCCGCCCCCAACCTGTTATTACGAAAAAATGCAAAGAGCCGTCGATAAGCGGACGACTTCACCCTGAAGAAGCCACGACTCGGACGTACCGGCCATAAAGTATCCGTCCGACGGCGGCGTATATTACGAAATGGCATACTTTAAGGAAATATAAATCTTGTAAATTTAGCGTATTAGGAAAGCTCGAGAAAACACGCCACTATATCAGCATCCTACCGGTAAAACGGCAGATAACAATCTACACGTAGTAAAAATCCTGGTCCGCGTGCGGTCGCGACCACGGCCATTAAACGATACACGCCTCGAGGGGGTCGGCGAGGGGGGGGGCGGAGGATGCTTAGCAACGACTAAGAGTTTACAGAGCGACAATAAAACCTATGGTACATAAGTGAATGTGGCATACGTGAAGAGGAAAAGAAAGCGAGGGGCGGGGGGAGGGTGAGGCGTGCGAGGGAAGCATCAGGAAGCGAAACACGTAGGGTAGTAAAATATCGTAACATGCAATCATGGAGTCACAATAGATTTAGTAATTCGACTCGTAGGGGAGCAGGAAATTATTATCGCCAAGTGTGTCCAGCGTCTCGGGCTCGGTCATAACCGTCATCGACCGGAGGATTGTAAAGAGCCGTGCCGCTGCTGGTATATATCCTCCAAGGAGTCTCGGTGGTGCTACGGCAGGATGAGAAGGGGTCCGGAGGGGGAACAGGAATCGTAGGTGTCCTGGACTCCCGTCACTCTCGCCATCTCTCAGTCGTCCCCTCCCCCTCGACCTTCTCCCACTCCCTCCATCCCTCCCCCCTCTCTCTCTCTCTCTCTCTCTCTCTCTCTCTCTCTCTCTCTCTCTCTCTCTCTCACCAACTCGTCGAGTCTCACACTCTTCTTATAGTTTCGTCACAAGACTGTCACGTACAGGCAGCGACACGACTTCATCCCCGTCGGTGCGCGAGTCCGGAGAGATGCAATTTCCGCTATTTTTACTCGAAAAGCTTCTTAGGATGTCCTCGTGGCACGTTCCCCAAATAAACCCCTCGTCTTCTCTCTCTCTCTCTCTCTCTCTATCTCTATCTCTCTCTTTCTCTCTCTGTCTCTCCTCTTCTTTCATCACGGATACGCGTATATGTTCGTGCGCCCGAGTTGTAATGCACTCCGTCATTCTTACTCCTCGACCCGAGCTCGAGCTACTTCCTCTGTTTTAGCCCCCACCCACCCACCCACCCTACCTAAACCTAAAATCTCTATGTGAACAACTCTTTTTCCAGCTGTGCGAGCGCTCCGCTGCGGAAAGGCGTAATTTGTCGTTAATGCCAGACACTTCATTTTTACTTGGCGCGGCAAGTGTCATTACGTGCGAAATGCAATTAACGCCGACCCTAGAAATTATCGTAACTATGTCAAATCGTTTATCAATGCACTCAGGTTATTAAACTGCATTAAACTTGTTACGGTATCCTCGAAGCCTTAGGAAACAAAGTGAGGAAGCACCAACACGAGGCTCAATAATCCAAATACTATTAGTCTAAAAGAACATTATACAATTATTCGGCATTATTAGATTCGTTATTGATCCAATGCCGCCGTGCATATTAAAGCTCGAAATTGCATTTTGATAATTACCGATGAAAAACTTATTTTAATGAGAGTTGGCCTACGTCATACGCAGCAGACCCGACGGGCGGCTGCTAACTTTCCCCTTGCGGGTTACTTTTTAAAAATCATTAGAATATCTAGCATATAAATCTCAAAGTTTACAAGTTCACATATAATACGAAGTACTCGACGACATGCTCGAGCAGAATTTTAAACAGAAAGTTTGAAATTTCGAGATTTAAAAATTTGAAATAGCACGTGTCGTTCACGTCGCTGAAAGTAGCCTAGAAATCTCTATGAAACGTAATAAAATCCTTCGAGAGTCGGTAATACACAAGGAAAAAGTATGTTAAACGTGTAAGCATCAGCTCGGTTTGAAATGTTAGGAAACTCCAATATATATTAACAGGAAACAGTAAAGTTTTTAATTATTATATTTCTACGTTTAATTTACTGCGGCAATAAATTAAAAAACAAAAATCTGGTTACTATTGTTCTGTATTTGATTTATTTATTTTTTTTTCTTTTTCTTTTTTTTTTCCCTTTCCTTTAATTGTCGTTGCTCTATAAAGAAATCATGCATAGACAATGGATAAATAAATGTATAATAACGAAGTGAAGTTTTTACTACCGCAATCGTGACAAAATGTGCATTAAAAAACATTAACTAAATTAACGAAGTCAAATTACATCTGCGTCTATATACGTCTATATATGTGTGTATATATATATATATATAGTTCAGACATGATTTTTTTTACTTCTTTGCACTTTTTTCAGCGTATCTAAACGTTTTTACGCCAGTTTTTATGGTTTCATTGGTAATAAAGAAATCGTAAACGTCTTCCAATTGTAATCTTTCTTACTGGAATAGCACTCGCATAAAATAAATTTTCAATCGTAACATTTATCAGAATACTTGCTTCCATAAACATGAAACCTGGTCATTTTGTACAAATGTAACCTTTACTTGTAAAATTACTGCATTTATTCGACTAGATACAGTTTTTTTTTTTTTTTTTTTTTTTTTTTTTTTTTTTTTTTTTTTTTTTTAATCTTCAGATAACAAGTCTTAATGCACAGATAACGTGGATTCGATGGCGCCTTTGTATTCTATAAGTGATATTAAGAGCTTGGAAGCTCAAGTCCGAATCTATTATCACGCACAATTACGTTATTAAGTATAAGACATGTCTGCTTGTGAGTAAGCTTTTGATGGTCATTGAACTTGATCTTAGATCGAGTTTGCGAAATCGCCATGTTCATCGAGTGCTGAAAAGGTAGAAGTATGGGTAAGCGGTCGATTGCAAAATCAGTTATTTAATAAAATTGTAAAGAAACAGAAGCGATATTCAATAATATACGGGAATTACAGCCGCCACATGCGTTGCTTACATGTAATAAAATATGAAACATGTTGTAACACGCGCACCGAAATTTTTTTTTTTTTTTTTTTTTTCCAACTACTTAAAGGATTGCTGCGCCGCCAGATTCGTTTAATTTTTAATTTTTAAGAGATGCGCAACTCAAACTATTAAAAGTAAATGTAATACCGTGCCGTCAATGTAAAATGTAATAATGATATTTTATCCTCGCTCGATTTACGGTATTTACTGTTCGGAATAATGCATAGAGTTCATAAAAATTGATGCACTCAATAAACGAAGTCGGAGGTAGTTAAAAAGAAAAAAGCAGCGGGTTAAGTATCCGTGATACAAGCGCTAATTGATAATTCGGAATTTAAAGCGAATTCCGATACTGCATTCAAGGGCCGTCAAGGGAGTAAAAAGTAAATAGGGGCGAGGTGGCGGGGGGGGGGGCAAGAGGGGCCTGTACGGCCGTGCTGCTGTTTCCTTGTAATCGTCTGCGATTAAAGTAATTCAGCGCATTAGTGAGGGTACGGACGAGCAGTAGAGTAGGGCTGATGTCGCAGGACTAGCACGGGAAAATAAAAAAGACTGGCCGATGATTCATGATTATCCGTGGCAGTTAAAAATATTTATAACCAATTAATGCGCGTAATCAATGTTTAATGAATGCGGTAGCGGCCGTATTTTTCATTGGAAAAATAAAGGTCGTAATAATAAGCGGGAATGGAGAAAAAGCGAATAAGTAATTGCGAGACGGGAGGCGGGATATATTTTATCGGCAACTGGCGTCGGGCCGATGGGGCGAGAAGACTCGCCCGGCAGGAGACACACGGGGGGCGCAGGGGGCAAGAGTAAACCGAGCCCGGGGATAGATAGTAGTAGGTAAATCGTAGATGAATATTTAAGTCGAGTCCGCTGTGAAAACGCGTCCCGACGCTCGATACTTTGTCGTATCCGATCGGGCTCGGCCCGATATTTATCACGGCAATGATAAATCGGGGCCTTATTAATAATGCAGCCAGGCTGCAGTCAGGACGTGGCCGTAGCGAGTGGTCCCGCGTCGATGTATCCGTCGAGTCTTACTCGCGGCTGGATGCTGCATCCGGAACACCGAACGTGAACGCGAACTCCTTAACAAAATGAATTTCGCGAAATTAAATGCCGGGCGCGCATCGCGTGTTCCCCGGGTGTCGCCGGGATCCCCCTAACCCCCTCACCCCAATCGGTACATGTCCAGTGCAGGTAACGCGCGGGGCTATGGTACCCGGTACCGAGGCGCGTATTTCATGCCGCCGCCACTGTACGTCACAGGGATACGTGGTTCCCGGGTGGCGCCTACCCTCTCAAGCCTCGTAAAGTTGTTCTGACCTCGCGGACGCTCGGCTAACGAGCTTCTCCTCGGCTTTGAAGTTCCTACGGTGAGAGTCGGAAGTCGCCAAAGTGCCGATCTCGATTAATTTACCCCCAATCCGCGAGAAGTCGAATCGTATTTTATTGCGTCAAGGGCCTTTCTTCGCTCTCTGCACTCCCTTCGCCTTCCATTTGCTCACGAGAAAGGTCTACGGAGTCCATATCTTCGGGGCGGGGCGGAGCGGGGCGGGGGGCATAATTTTTAATTAGCCTTTGTCGGTCCCCGACACGATTTTTATCATTAATTCGATGTCAATTTCGATAAAACGTGAAGCTTCGGAGGGGCAATCCGTGTCGAATGGGTAATTTACGAGAGGGGCGAGGGCTGGTCGCGCTCTCGTTGGATTTAAACGTGATTCATGGACAAGTTCGGTCTTACGATTTGAAGAAAGTGAAGGAATACGAACGAATAGTCTCGATCGTCCCGAACGCGACTATATGCGTATAAATATGCCCAAGGCGGTCGTGGCAGGAGGATTTGCCGATGGGGGAGGGGGGGTAGTCCGGGAGGGGGGGGAGGGGAGGGTTGAAGCGCACGCAAGCGCTTCTTGAATAACGAACCGAGCTAAATAATTACCCATCACCGCCGCTCCCTACTTTATCAGCATTCCCACGTACCCGCGGCCTCGGCTCCCGCTCAAAAGAAGCGCGATTAATTTAATTTGCTTTTTATAATGAGAAAATATTGGCCGGTCTCGAGGAGGGGGAGGCAGTAAAGTCACTCGCGGCACGCACCTATTCGTGCATTACGCAGCTGGCTCTGGTAGCGGTATGGGCGGGCGGTAGGGAGGGATGGAGGGTGGGGCGGGATGGAGGTCGGTGGGAGAGGGGGAGGAGGAGGAGGAGGAGGTGGAGGTGGACGAGGAGGAGGTGGAGGTGGACGAGGAGGAGGAGGCGGAGGCTGGTGAGCTCGGTAAAGGAGAGCGAGCGGCGGTGGTCACCCGATATCGAGCCTCCGCAAATATCGCCCGGGAAAATAACAATCGGCAGAGCTGGGGGGATATCGGTCGCGTCCTGCACGCCTCCTCACCCTCTGGGGGCGGGGTGAGGCAGGGATTTCCATCTCGGATTTCTCGGCCCCGTAGCGGAAGTAGTGCCGTGACCAATTGGGATTATTGCGACCGATTGGCCGCCCCGTCGCCCGCACTTTTATACATCTCCATGGCTATTTTCGCCCCGCCATTCAAGGGATTTCCGCGCCTCCGTTCGGACTCGCAATTTTCTCCTCCGGGCTGTTTTATTGCCGCCCTCTGAGGCCCTCCGAGGCCCCCCGGCCGCTTTCTTCTTCGGCTGCCTCGACGACTCGAGGTCGGACTACCGAGCGCGCCCCGGCGGCTCCTTAACCCGGATCACTTTGAAGTCTGGAGGAAGAAAAAAGATCATTAAGAGCCCGGTTGAATGAGAATAGCTGGAACTAATTACCGGGGTGAAAGGTAGCTACCGGCCACTCCGCCACCCCGTACCCGCACCAACCCGCTCATACTCGGTAACTACCGACCGACCGAGCGACCGAGCGAGCGAACGGACGACCCTACGCGTAAAAATATGCTCCGCCCCCATAAGATTTCTTTAAAAACTTGGATGATCCTGAGGCCGTTTCCCAATCCTCGGGCCCCCGCTCAACCGGCCTCGTAATCCTCGACCCAGCCATCCCCGAGCCCCGATCGCCTCATTCATTATACCAGGACCCAGCCAACCAGGACGATGAGCTAACGCACCCCGACGTTTATAAGCGCCTCTTGATTAATAACCTGATTAATAACCCTTTTTCCCTCGGCATCCGTGACTTTTTCTTCTCCCTCTCTCTCTCTCTCTCTCTCTCTCTCTAAGTCGTCACTCATTACCCTATCGGTATATTAAGAGGCTCTCCCTACGCCACGAGCTCTTCGCGGTTGCGAATATTCCCCTGGGAATGTAATTAATACATGCCACCTAGCCTGCAACTTCTTCTAATACAAGTCATTACCACAGGGCAATAATATTATTTCGTCAGGCGCATTAACAGCATCTCGGAAACATGGTTTCGGACAATAGACGTGAATAAGGTCGCGTTTTTATCTAATTACGCGTTACCAGTTCCATCGCTTAGGAATTCATAATTTTCCATGCATCCCATATAGATCGTTGGCACGAGCGGGAGTCTGTATTTTCTAACACTCATACAAAATTCAAGCGATACATCAAGTTTAGTATTGAGAGTATTTGCTGAAACGGAGTATTAGTTTTCGTTTCCAGTTACCAGGCGGTGGTGGTGGTGGTGGTGGTGGTGGTGGTGGCGGTGGTGGGTATGGAGGGTGGATGGGGGCGGAGGGGTAGAAAGTTGGGCGCTCGAACGTTATCCCATGAAAATTGTTAATGTGAAAAATGCCGTAAAAAATGTTCGGGCAGAATTTCCAATGGGGCGGCATAATCATAGAGGATAATGATATTTCGAAGCTGCTGAAAGCGAAGGGAAAAAGGAGTAATTTAATCCTTTGAAGAAAACATCTCGAGTTGGCGTAAAGCTCCCTGGCAGTCAAACTTCCCTCGCAGCAGCCAACAAATGGTTACAAACCGCATCAATAACGGCTGCTTCCGCCATTCCACCCCCCTCCCGACCCCGACCCGCCCCCGCTCCTCCCCCGCTCCGCCGTTCCCCTTGCAATTTCTTCAACATTCCATCATCTCCGGAATCCGCGCGACAATAATAACTCAGTGCTCGAGCACGTCGCCTCGCCGGGTACTCGTCCTCCGCGCCCCCGCGGCGCTCCACGGCAAACGAGGAGGAAGACGACGTCGTCGGCGACGCCGGGTACGATGACAGCCCATAATCGTTGTGCTCGTAGAAGGAAATCCAGTCGGGCGCACACACATAGTGGAGATTTCCATGGTAAGGATTCGCGGCGACAATATTAGCGCGCAACGCTTGATTTATCTCGCCTTAAGCCGATAAATTAAGGAGAGAGCTTAATTGCGATCCCCAAGTTGTTTGTTACCTGCGGTAGTTTCGTAATTAGAAAATCAATTGGCGCGGCCCGGGCCGCGCCTCGGCTCCGCTACGCAGACAATCTTAAGCGTCCGAGTGCGACGAGCGAAGCGAAGGAGCCAAAGATAGCGCCTCCGAGACCAGGAGGAAGTGAGTGAGAGAGAGAGAGAGAGAGAGAGAGCGAATGGGGGGGTGGGGGGTGTTCAGCGATGAAAGCTCTTCTCCGCAAGCTTCCTGTTGCTCGCGTCGTAGGTGGCGGGCGAGCGTAGAACGTCGATAACGCGCTCGAATGCGGACTCGGGTGAGTATGACATAAATCGAGCGAGCTTTGTTCAACTCCAAACTTGGCCAGGACGGTTCGACGACCCACACCTCCTTCTTCTCTGCCAATCTCTCCAATCTACGGATCGTCCCATCTCCCCCCCATTTTACTCACTCGGACCGGCGCCTCTGCCCGTCTTCTAGGAGCTGCTGATCCACGAACCGAAAGAGCGACCGCAGCACTGCCCCCGCGACATCCGGCGTCCTCTCTCCTCGTCGCTCAGCTCCGTCCTCCTCTTATTATCCCCCTCCCCTCACCGCCCATGGCCGGTCAACGTCGTCGAGCCGAGGCCAAACTCGGTCCGCAGACATTGCTCCTCGGTGAGGAGCAAAGAGCGATGACCGGGACGGGACGAAGGGCGGACTGCCTTGCAGGTAGGGTCGGAGCTCCAATGACCGCTTTAATGCCGAGCGCGGATGTCCTACAGGAAGAATCCTCCTGGATCCTCGATCCTTCAAGATACGAAAGATTTGTGTCACTGGGATTCCCGCTTACCGCCCGCTCCCATAGCCGAGCCAGTGTCCATTTATAACGAGGGCGCAACTGGAGATCGTCCGATCCTCTCCGCGCTAGACGTAAGTTTGGATTTTAACGGGGCGTTAATGTCACTGTCGGTAAGTGCGAAGAGGAATCAAAGAAAGAGGAGGATGAAGCCCCGCAGCAGCCGAACCGATCCCAATAACTCCAAATGGAATTATAAATACCTTAGACTAGATATGAATAATAAATTATTTATACAATAAACGATAACAACAATAGCGATAAATAATAATAAATAGTAATGAATAATGTCGTGAATAATAAGAGAGCGGGGGGAGGGGAGGGGCGGGGCGGAATGATAAACAAGAACCAGTTTGATCATGTGTAAAGAAAGATGGCCATTGCTGCAATAAATTCTGAAATCTTCTGAAATATTATAAAATATATAAAATGAAATGATGAGAGAGAGAGAGAGAGAGAGAGAAAAGTTTAATGATTTATGTAGTGAGAAGAAAAAGAAAATTATGCACGAGTCCGCGAAACGCGACGAAAATATATTCCAATGTATAAACAACCTTACACCGTACGAGTAATTACTACTTGTTTATCGTTATTTTATACACTAGTAAATATCGAGGCCTTTTTTCCTCGACAATTTTTCCAAAATCATCATCGAGCAGATAAATTAACACGTTTTTTACTCCCGTTTATTGATAAATCTAGGCGCGTAAGTTATTTATGTTTTCGTTTATTTATCGCCTTACATCTTCTCGTAATTTTCATAAAGTCAATATCGTTAAAAATTTATTCGAATAACGAATTAAAAATAAGCGCCGATATATATATATATATAAAATATATATATATATATATATTTGATGAGAGTATAAGAAACCTTTTTATCCCCTACACTTTTACGTATATTTAAGACATTACGTACGCATCGTTGGCTATAGTCTTGGGAAACAGATTTATAATGTTTTCATTATTTGTATATGGCATACTGATCGTTGGCCATTATCGTAACCCCAATTAGCCAATGAAATGTATTATATAACGAGGCTCGATAATTCTTCGGCAGAATTTAACGTTTTACATCTAATCATTTATTACGCTACGATTAATAACGAGTGAATTGAAGGCCTGACCGTCGAGGCCTGAAAAATATGAAATCAACGCTCGCACAGAAAAGATCATTCACGGCACTGCTCCGGGTCGCGTACAGTCAGCGGGGGGAATACGCGCGAAGAGCCGTGTACACGCACACGCTGTTGTTGGCCGTAGGCCGCAGGCTCCGCATGCTCCATGTGTGTATATAAATAACTGAAAAAGTCATTAAGTGCAGCTGACAGCTCTGCAGAATTGCTTAAAGATAGTAGAATTTCTTACTATTTATTCAAAGGAAATAAGTCAGGTTCTTTATCATCTATCGGTGCTAAAAATTGATTAAAATAGCTCGGCGTAATGACCGTCGGGTCATAATAAGGACGGGGCCACGACTGCCGGGGCAATAAGTCGTGACAGCCGTTTCGCGTCAATGGCGAATTAAAAGAGAGGCTGACGCGTCCGTCGGCTTTCAATTCAATTTTCGGGATTTGCCGGCCTTAGATATTTTTGATACGCGATGGAAGGGAAGGGAATTATTTATAATGCGAACGGGCCGACTGGGGTGGGCGCGCTCGTGCACATAACCGTGGACGAGAAGTTTCTCATAAATGACAACGTCGAAAGTCGATCGAGTCCAAGGAAAGTAATAAGTTCGGGACATAAATCAAGGCGAGGTGAGGGCCCGATTATTGCCGAGCGTTGACCCGTTAATAAAATTATTAATAGTATAAATTAATTAAAAGCTCGGAAGTAATGGCCAGTAAAGATCGAGAGAGATTTAGGAATAGGGAAGTTTGCAGTTGGAGTTGGAAGAAATATTCATTTTCTGTCGTTAGATCGTCGGGATCGAGAGGAGCGACGAGCCAGACGTCAAGTCCGCCATCCAATAATATTATTCACAATTTTTTTTTCACCAAGCCCAGAGTTAGTATCTACGGAAATAGAAAGAAAACACGCTCGGGGATTTAAAAAAAAAAAAAAAAAAAAAAAAAAAAAAATGCCTAACTAAATATTTGGACGAAATGAGGGATTTGTGATAAAACAGAGATTACGCAATGAGGGATATCGGTAATCCGTATTGACTGCTGCTGCTGCTGTTGCTGCTTGCTGTTGCTGCACAGTATGCGTATAAGCCGAACGTTAAGGGAATTACGAAAATGCCCGATTGTTAATTATTTGAATTAATAAAAACCGGACTAATTGATCAGTAATATTAAGGGAAGGAGGCGGCATGCGTGGATAACATGCATAATCGATTAAATAATAATAACAACAACAGCAACAACAACAATAACAACAACATTATCATCATCATCATTATTATTATTGTTATTATTAGGAATACTTCATTACAGAGGGTAGCTAATTATTATTAATGACTGACCGAGATATCGGTATTACGCTTGGGTATCCGTAACACTTGTGTCTATCGATTCAATTAAATCAAGCCCCTTTTGTCCGTCAGGGCACAACAAATGTCAATTTCCCGAATCGAGGAAGCGTTCGATCCTCCGCTCGCTTCCTCTTTAGTTGATTATTTACACAATTTATAGTCTATTCTAATTCATCAATTTATAATGGACTTGTGATTTTGTCAGGCTTTATGCATTGTGAATAAATTCAATTTCGAGTTTTTTACTTTTTACAGCTGAAAGCCTATGAAAATCAAGTATTTTTAAGGTAGATTTGTAGGAAAAACAAAATGAGGCACGTTTACCTTGAAATACGAAAAATCAGCATTTCCATGATACAACGACATCGGTCACTCGGAATAATTCCAATATTTGTTATTTTTACCGCTTATCGCGGATGAAAAGAATACGAAGGGAAAGAGTAGGGAAGGGAAGGGAAGGGAAGGGAAGGGAAAAAGTCATTTACGAAAATTCATGCAAAATTTATTTATTCTCGGCCTCTGTATCATTATGATTGATTATTCAAGGATACATCAACGAACAAATACATCAATGCTCGGAAACATATCTTTCGAATGAATCCTCGCGGGGAATATTATTATTGTTCAAAGGCACTTCTTAAATCATTAAAGTAATTGCTGAAAGCCTTATGTAGGACTTGATTATAATTATATTAGCGGTATTATTTGAATTAGAAGTATTTATTGACGGGGAATCGCTGTGACAAATAACAAAGTGCGGCTTAATAACGTATACTCGTTTAAATTGATTAATAGCTTGGGCTTGGACTTGGCTTTCCCTTATATTACATTCGTTATTTTAAATTGTAAGATTTCCATTGCTCTTACGTATATGTACGCGTACGTGTAATATAAAATATAGCCCCGACTGTTTGCAAATTAGAAACTTGCGAATTTTATAGAATTCATATGGCTTAATAGTTGCGGAATAACGTATTAAGCGATCAGGTTATATTGGATGCTTGAGCATTACATGGCCGTGTGGGTGTGCGCGCGTGTGTGCGCTGACGATGACATGGAATCTAGAAATTCAGAGAGTCTGATGGAATCCGGGAGCAGACAATCAAAGTAAAGCGCAAGGAGATCTTTTAGAATTTATTAAGCTAAGCATGAGTTTTTCCATTCGTCTGCCGTAATTTGTCAATCATTATTTATGAAATAGTCTCTCGTTTTAATGAGCTATTCGCGACACAGGCCACGCGCGTATGTCTGCGTGTCCAACCTGGCGTACACGATGCTTTACGTATTAACGACTCGTTTGCAATAAAGATGGGAATATTACGAAGCGCTAAAGGCGAGCCGTTTTTATTGTAATTTTCAAGTTTCGTAGACGGGAAATTCACAAGAAGATTATCTTCTTGTATTATTCGAGAGGCCCCGCTCGTTTGCGTAATAAAAAAGTTGTATCTATAGGAGGAGGGCTTAGCCGTACATGAAAATTAATTAGATTGTCGATTACGTTAGAATGGACTTGACGATACAATGAATTTCGACAGAAGTACGGAGATGCGCGATAACGGAGCGTATAAATTTCAATTTCATTCCTCGATACTCGATGAAAAACAAAACAAAACAAAACAAAACAAAACTTGGAAGACAGATATACACTCCCTCCCTGATCTTCTTACAAAAGAGTAAAAGTCTTTATTTAAGAGGTCAGAGAGAGAGAGAGAGAGAGAGAGAGAGAGAGAGAGAGCGTGGGGCGGGGAGGGGAGGGGGGCGGTAAACAAGATGTTAAAAGTCGCATGAAAACACTCGTGCCAAGGGGAACGACATCGGCATAGGATAGAGAAAAGCTTTTTGTGGATCAAAAACATTTGGTTGCTTCATTCACTCTTTTTACAAGTGCACATCAGAAGCAGAAAAAGTCGAAAAGGAAGAAATATACGTCACGAGCACGAAGCACTGCAAAAGAATGCCGTGTATATTGGTAGACTGACCCTTGCACTCGTAAGGGTCTCGAGAGCTCCGGAGGAAGAACCCCCCCCCCTCCCGCCGGCCCTCGCCGCATTTGTTTTACGCCTTCCTCCCGTCGACTCCTCTCACCTCCCCGACCCGCCAGCGACCCGCAGCTAACCCGCGAGGGCCGCTATCATCCTTTCGCTCTCGCCGAGCCGTTCTCTGTTATTCAACGCCGGCACTCAGTCAAGAAGAGGCGCATACTCGAGAAGATGCCTTGCTCGTATGGCCGCGAGCCTCCCAAAATGGAGGGAAAAAGGAAGATCTTCTCCATAGAAATACGCGTAGGTGCCCAGACGGCTGCCTCTGCTCGAGATGCTGCATTATCCCAAAGTTGACACTGGATGGACTCGATGGACTCATCCTCCTCCTCCTCCTCCCCCTCCTCCTCCTCTTCCTCCTTCACCCTTCCCCTACTCCTGCCGCCCACCCCCCATACCTCCCGTTCGAAGCACGGGCAGGTGGTAAGATCGGCGAGAGGGTGGGTGTTCCGATCGAATGTACACACGTGTGTGGGTCTCGTCGGCGGGACGGGGGGGGGAGGGAGACTGAACCGTCGAACGATACCCTACTACACGGCCATATTAATGAAAACATCAAAATGACGTTGAAAAACGCTTAAGGGGGCAGCGAGGGATAGGAGGGTAGGAAATCGTGAGCGCCAAAAGCCTCTCTTTCCTCCGGCCTTCCTTACGTTACTCTCTCGCTTTTTCCTTCGACCTTTTTTTGTCCCTTTTCGTACTTCTTCTGCTACCTTTTCTTCTTATAAATCGGAGTAAGGGGAAGAGCCGCGGAATGTCGTGCATTTTTTCGCAGACCCGGTCTCGTGGATCGGAGTGGGATGGGGAGTGGGATGGGTGAGTGGGAGGGTGATGGGAGGGGGTGGGTCGAGGGAAGCAGTAACATTCGTTTGCCCTCTCAGGACTGAAATTTCGCAGCCACGTGCACGTCAATTGTTTATAGGAGCGCGTTCTATCAAAGTTTGCCAACGAACTGAAAATGAGACGGCGGGGCGAGAGAATCAGCCGGGATGCGCAGTCGGAATCAGATTCCGGACAATCTGCCGTCCGTGTGCGTGCGCGCGTGCTTGTGGGGAGATAGATAAGCCTCGAGATAATAAAGCCATGGATATAAAAGTTTTTCGAACCCAATTTCGTCGCTGTAATTATTTTTCCCATTTGTCGCTCGGATAATTTCTAAATCACTTCGAATATTTTCTTTTCGGCGGACGCTGGTATTGTTGCTTCATCTTTTTTTTTTTTGGTTTTTTTTTTGTTTTTTTGTATTTTTCTTGCATAAAAAACGACGAAACCTTTATCTGGTAAATAAATCGGACGCCGGCCAACAGATACGGTCTCTAAAAACGGATAGATGCGCACACACGATTGAAAATACACGGATAACGGAATGAAATGAGAAAATCCTCGGCCGCTTTGTTTGTTGATAATTTCTATGAAGTTTGAAATTTCCTAGCGAAAGCGAGATTCGGATGTATCGAGCAGGCAGCGAATAAGCACCTGCGATGAGAGATGGAAACACATTTGTATAATATTACGAGCTTTATCAGCCTGGGGATGAAAATAAATTCCTAGTTAATGAGAACGTTACGAGCTCCAATGGACTTTCATTCCTTCTTTTTCTTATTTGTCTTATTTTTTCTTTCTTTATTATTATGCTTTTTTTCTTCTACTTCTTTTTTTTTTTTTTTTTTTTTATAGAAAGGAGCATGTATCTGCGAATAGATCTGCTGGTAGATAATTTATCGTTCGGGAGAATGTGACGTCGAGTTATCTGAGATGGCTCGGTCTCTCCAGCTTTCCTTAACCCATTTCCTCGCATGGCAGTAAATGAATAATCCCGTACAAGAGCGTAACCGCCTCCCCTTCCCCGTCCGTCCGTCCGTTCGACCGTCCGTCCGTACGTACGTACGTACGTTTCTCGACATTTATAACTTATTTAGGTGAATAAATAATTGAGCATGGGGCCGCCGGGTGTCCTCGTCCCTGGGAGAAAATCGATCGGATCGATCGCGGGGGACGCGCTCGAACGGTGCTCGGCCGAGTGATCCGTCTCCGTTAGCACCGTCTGCCCGTGATTTTTACGAGGCCGCTTTACTTTTCAGAGAGTCCATCGACTTTAAAGACCCTTCCTTCTAAAAATAAAAAAGAAAAGAGGAGGAATAGCCCGCGACTAATGACAGAACATGACCAAAACGCGGCTACGTAAAGTTGTTACTTATGCCGCGCAGTACGTGCCTCGTAAATTTCAGCCCTGACGGATCCAAACTTTATCGCCGTCGGCCTGCGGAAGGTTGGATGAGGGGGGGGGGAGGAGGAGAAGGGAGTAGGCGAGGGGGGACATTTTGCACAAGCCCGCGCAAAACCACACTCCCGCCGGCCTGATTATCCCGCGCTCGATGATTTAAAATTACAGATAAAATTTAAAGCCAGCAGTCCTCTCCCCCCCCCGCACCGCACCGCCGGCCTTTTTCTTCGCTCCGGCCTTTCCCCCCTCCGCCCTCCCGCGCCTCTTTCTCTACGCATTGAGGTGGGGATTTCAATTATTCGCGAAAGGAGAGCCTCTAAAATATTTGCCAGGGAAACAAACGGCCCTGCGGGGCGAAAACAATTACCCCGTCGTGAATTCACATAGAAGTACAGTATTATCCTCCTCGATCCATAACACCTATGTAATGCCTATGCATGCGCGTATCGACGTACAGACGTCGTATAGCCGTATAGGTGGACATAAACGCGCGCGGGTATATTCAATTTATTTTATCTGGGAAGAATCGGTGCCGGCGCCGGCGCTCTGCCGCTCTGTCGCTCTGCCGCTCTGTCGCTCCGCCGCTCGACCGCTCGTCGTTACCCGTAGAAACGAGTTAATTGCTGTAAATGTGCCGTTACTCAATGCCCGCAAATAATTCCACGGCTTTCTGAATACCCTTTGTCGATGAGACGACTGTTCGCGCGCAGGAGGACGTCCGCCCAATGCCGGCAATCCACTCTTCGTCCTCTCTTTCTAACGCCAGTGCTCCGTCTCCGTTGTCCCGCGACTTTAGCAACGATCGCTGTTACTTTATTTACCAAGAAAGTCAGTACCCGGCACATCGGCAATGCGTAATTTCTTCCTCGGTTCGTATTGCCAACGCGACGACTCTCCTCCATTTTGATTATTGCTCTCGGTACACAGAAAGCTGCTGCTGCTGCTGCTGCTGCTGCTGCTGCTGATGCTGATGCTGATGCTGATGCTGCTCTTGCCGCATATTCATTTCTTAAGCAAATAATAATGTTGACTAGCCTCGTTATTCCCTGATTTATCGTCGCTTCGGCAATCGATGCTGATTAATTTTACTTTACTTGCCCCGACGAGCCTCGACTCCGTCTTCGTACTCGTATAATGCGCACCATCCGACCGTCCGACAACGCAATATTATTAAAGCGTAGTTTGGCGGGCGGGCGGCCCGTGGGTAGGGGAGGTAATAGGCGGGGGGGGGGTCGCGCGCGTTTTTATCATCGGCCAGGTTATCCTCGGCGTTCTCTCTCCGGCTCAACTCCACTAAACATGATTAACGGCTAAATGATGAAAAATACGACATTTATGCGTATAAAGAAATCCAGAGAGAGCTGCCGGAGAAAAAGGCAATGGGGGAGGGGAAGCCAGTGGAAGCTCCGCGGGACTTTACGATTACATCGATTTTTCGGCCGCTTAGTCATATTTTAGCGTAGGAGCTCGTAAAAGCACGAGGACCTGGGATGGCGGGGTCGGGGTCGGGGCCGGGCCCTGGGAGGGAGAGAAGAACAATTCGAGATTAATTTTGCAGATGGGGCATTTAAAAGACAGCATAAGGCATTTGGAGTTTCGTTGGCCATTGCCGGGAATCCTCTCGAGTGCATTCCTTTGTTGACGATGCGGAGGGACGGAGGGAGTCGAGTGTGCGGGTGGGTAATGCAAATTAAATCCTGCGGCAAGTCATCGGCGTCGTAGCCCAACGATCGACAAAGGCCGCTCTCTCTCTCTCTCTCTCTCTCTCTCTCTCTCTGCAAGTCCCGTACTCGATCTACGATATCCGCCTCCTCTCCTTAACGGCTTTATTAATTAAATTTAAATATGCCCGGCCAATTAATTGTAAAAGCGGGCGGATTTTTCCCTCCTCAGCAAAGGGATTATTTCATTTTAATGAGCCCGTGGACCGACTCCGCTCCGACGGAAAGACCCCTTAAGAAGAGCCAGGCCGCAGCGCAGTCTGCACGTGCGATAAATTCACCAGCGAAGCCACCGTTGTTGTGTTTAGTTATTATATAGTCGATGGCGGTAAGGCATCATTAGAGGAGCGCCTACATCTCGTAACAGTCGCTAAGCTTCCTTCGCTAACTCCTCCCTCACCCCCACCCCCACCACCACCGACTCCTGCTATTAATCAACACCTTATGAAAAGCAAAGGCCGCAAAGGCTATATTTTTCCAGCGGCGACCGCATTAATTTCGGCCTATTACGAACGCGTATTAGTAGGAGATAAATACCCATACCCCCGCGGCTTAACTCTTATTTACACAAGTACGGGTCCCCGTGACTCCACTTGGCAAGAGAGACGTACGGAGAGAAGCGGCGCGCGTTATTAACGATTCCCTGCGAATACGCGTGTATGCATGGGACGAGAGGTAAGGGAAAATTGGGGCGGTATTGGGGGAGGGTGGGGCGGGGGGGAGGAAAGCAGCGAGTTATCGGAGCGGGAGAGTGGGAAGGTACCGAAAGAGGATACCGATACGTCGATTCGCCCAGGCCGAGAACGAACCGCTACGACCCGGAAATCAGATTTCTTTATTTCGATACAGCAAATTGACGATAAATCAACGTCTCTCTCTCTCTCTCTCTCTCTCTCTCTCTCACTCACTCACTCGTTCTCTCCTTCCTTGCCCTCGGTTCCCTTAACTCTTTTTAACTATCTCTCCGGCGAGATGTCCTCCCTCCCTTTTCTTCATTTGAATCGTGCAGTGCGTCACGTCCCTCTAGCGGCCGACTCCGTGCTATTCTACATTACACTCTTAGCGAGGCAGAGACGCTCCTCCCTCCTTCCCTCCCGGAACCTTCGCCCAGCTCCCTTTATTCCCGAGCGCGTCTCCCTTTAGCTGTCGTGGCCTTGGAATGGCAGCGCCTTACTTTTTTAAATTATTGAAACTTTTGAAACGATAAATTTTACGTGAGCAGAGCAGACTTTATGAATATCCAAGTGAAGACTGTTTGCATGATTGTTTTAAAGATTTGTGATACTGCGAGAGGGTACAATTTGACTTGCATTTATAAAGAGAATACTATCTCATTTACGAAGCCAGTCATTTTTCACGTTGTCGGATGAGAGGATTTCCTCTCCTCGAGACATTATTATTTCCTCTGGATTTTAAAGCTATTCGTCCACCCCTCCCCCACCCCCCCATAATAAATCCTTTGATTACTTCATACGGAGATTACAAAGAGGCTCTCTGTATCTGACCCTCCGAGCCGCCGAACCTCCTCTTCATCCTCCATCGATATACGTATTAATCAAGAAAATATTTATTTTCCATGCGCTCGACGTACATGTTTCCGGGCAGCAGCAGAAGCAGCAGCAGCAGCAGCAGCAGTTTTCGGTTAATTTACTTCGCTGGTCGTTCTGCCCTTTAAAGTCCCCGGATGATTAAGTATTTCATGCCGTACAAAGAGGCCTCTTTAGCGCGCAAAACTTTTTGCAGCCCAGCACTTAAGGGATCGAAAAACAGCCGGGTAACGCTGGGCGATCCTGCGCACTCGTGTCGGGCTAATTCAATGAATTATCTAGAAATTGCGAAACTTTTTCATTCGCCGAGTCACTCGATACTTTCTGCGCATACGCGAGCCTCGTATGCGCGAATACGCGCGACTAACTTTACTCAATAGGGACGCAAAGTAACATTTGATCCTCCCGCGACAGAGGGGCGGGCGGGAGGAGGAGGGATGAGCGAATAAGAGGCTGCTGCCGCTGTCGACGTTAGTTCGGCGTTAGTTCGGCGTTAGTTCGGCGTTGGGTAAAGAAAGATCAATGGCCGAGTCCAGCAATGGTTTTTTTCGTTATTTCATCAATTACGGTGTCGGAATAATCTCTGTTGTTGTTGTTGTTGTTGTTGTTGTTGTATTTCTTTTCAGCAACGTTATCCGAGCCTGGCATCGACACTCTCTCGCTCTCTCCTACATATCCGCGGGGTATGCCCGGCCGTCGGCTCGCTCCGTAACTGTGATTCAGTGCTCGGACTACAGCCACAGTTCCGCCCGCCCCGCCCCCGCACCCTCCTCCTCCTCCTCCTCTTCCTCCACAACCATCCGCCGAGCCGCCGTACGAGTGACGATAAAACGTCCCGGATTAATTTGTCAGAGCGAAAGAAGCGCCGAGCAGCGAGTGTCGTTACTCTGCCGCGGCGACCGCCGTCACCGACGCCAACACATCGCCAACACATCGCCAGCTCCGGCATCCGAAGCCGCTGTTTATAGGCGGAGAAGGGACGTGCGAGGTTGGCCGCAATCGGTTTGTCGTAGGGGCTGGTGCCCATTTGTAAGGCGCTCGCTCTCTCATTGTTCAGGGCTTCCTCGTCCTCGCTCCCGCCCCCCTTTCAATTTCACAACGACGTTTCTGACTGATAGCCGAGAGCGGCCAAGACGTCCCAAGGGGAGCAAAAAAATAAGAGGGAATGGCGGAAAGGGGGTTAAGGAGGTCGCGGCTCAACGCGCCCGCGGCCCGGGGACCAAGATAAAAGAAAAGGGGGCGAGCACTCGTGACGAAAATCTCGGGCCAAAGAGGCTAAGAGGGAGAGAGAGAGAGAGAGAGAGAGAGAGTCGAGTGCGGTGATAAAGGGGTCCCGTAGTCTTGTTTCCGGCACACGGGGGGATCCGCCTCCGATAAGTCCTGGCGTGTCGCCGGCATGCCGACGCCCATCCGCAGCTGCAGGGATTGTCACGCCTAAACTGCACCGGGGCACGGCGCCGCAGTGCGTTTTAAAGCAGCGGGCGGTTGCCGCCGCCGATCGACCGAGAGAGCACGAGCTTGTGCGACTGGGGGACTTGGTGGGGTGGAGGGGGCAGGGGGGCAGGGAATGCAAGCCGGCGTCGTCGTGGTCGGCGTCGTTGTCGTCGTCGTCGTCGTCGTCGTCGTCGTCGTCGTCGTCGTCGTCGTCGTCGTCGTCGTCGTCGTCGTAGTCGTCGCGTTCGGTATTCCGTGGGACTAGGCCCATTTGTCACCGCGAGAGTAGAGAGCAAGAGAGAGAGTGAGAGAGAGTGACGGGGGGAGAAAGAAATGAACGAAGCCGATATAAATAGGCCCACCGCTGACAAACGACCGGCTCCGGCAAAATAAGCAAATACACGAGAGACACTATCCGCGATGGTAGCTCTGGCTCGAGAGGGAAATTCGCCGCAAGCCCGATGAAACCAACGAGCTTTTGGAGCGAGGGTGGGGGCGAGGCCACAGAGGTTCCAAGGCCCGTATCACTGTATTCCGCATGAGATGGCGGGATGTGGTGGGGGTTATGTGAGGAAATCGGTATGCGCTACCACTCTTCTTATTCACGTTGCTGTCAATCCGCGCGTGTCTATCCTGTCTCCGATATACACCTACGTATAGCCAGGATCTCTCTCTCTCTCTCTCTCTCTCTCTCTCTCTCTCTCTCTCCGATACCTACGCTTCCCTTTCTCATCCCTCAGCGACTGCTGAGCCGCTACCAAGAGTCAGCTCAGAAGAGCGCCTCGCTTCCCTCCTTCTCGGCAAGGAAATCCTCTTGTGCAGCTTAGGTGAGCAGCGTCATTCGAGAGAGAGAAAGAGAGAGAAAGAGAGAGAGAGAGAGAGAGAGAGAGAGGATTAACCGATGTGAACGCGTCGATCACGACTTTTTATTCTCATTGCTCTTTCGCTTTGAGAGGCTTGCACCGTAATGCTTCTTTAAATGTGTGAAATGGAGAGAGAGAGAGAGAGAGAGAGAGAGAGAGAGAGAGAGAGAGAGAGGGATATAGTGAGAGGGTGGGTGGATGGAGAGACTCCAGTATAGAATTTTTCGAGTGCAACTGTATTTTCTTGGGTGCATTGAATTCCAGGATGAAGTACCGTTTTATCGATCGTACCGTGAAACAAAAGTACTTTATAAGATTTTATTTATTGTTTTCCTCCCCTCATATTTCTATCGACAGAGAATTCCAAAAAGCTGGCGATTATCTTGGCATTAAAGAGCTTATTCAATGGAGGTCTCTTATTCGTCGCTGAAAGAAAACTCGTTACTATTGATACTCTCGAGATACCATTCAGCCGATTTTTTCCTAAAAATATCTACTCCTTACCTATCTAAGCGAATAAAGAGTAAAGAAGATTTCCGACTTGTAAATAAAAGCCTTCTTACAATAACTTTAATCTCTGGGAGGTGGGTGGGTAGGGGGGGAGGGATAAAATTTCTCGTTAATGAATCTTTTAATTTTAACAAACTTAGCTAAACATAATTACGGTTAAGTACTGCACTGGAGTTCCATGGTAATTAATAATAAACTTATTATAGATAATGAAACTATAACTCTCAAAGATCCAGGCATTATTGATTATTAGTTTATAATTATATTTTGATCGTAATTGCATCACTAAGTTCTCGATATTCCCCATAATAATGAATAGAAGCGATTTTGCTGCTGCTGTTGCTGCTGCTGCTGCTGCTGCTGCTGCTACTAATCAACCAAGAATAATTTATCTCGTTACATTTACGAGCCATAACTATTCATTCGGTCGTCATTTTCAAACAGCTATAATTTATATAGTTACGATTATAAATTTACAAGATCTATCGGTTACATTGAAGTAATCGCTTGATTAAATACTTGAAAAGCTGCTGAGCTACACGCGACGCTTTTGTAGTATTATCAGCTATTGTTTTTCTATCATTACCTTTACGAAGCTAAGCACCTTAACACTCGTTTAAGCAATAAATTTATATTAGCCGCTTCTCCATTACATTAATATATATATATAGATAGATAGATAGATATATGTATGCGCGTATATATTTATGCAAAGGCGCGGGCTTGCGCGTTAGCCTGCTATTTTAGCTCGTAAAATCTCCGAGCTAACGATACTAATTCATTTCCTTCTGCACAAATGAAAAGATCGCGGTAATAATTACGTTTAATTGCCCACATGATACATTTTTCTCAGAAGCATACAGTATAGCAGAATGATAGTTTATTGTTGTAATAAAGCACGGAAATTAGCCTGAAAATAAGAGACTCCGTCTTGGAGGATGCAATTTTATAAGAAATTCGGAATTAATGGTACAAAACATTTTAAATAAATAGCGAAATACATAAATAACCGGGGCAGTAGTGCGGTGTCGCATTTCGTGTAGACCAATTTGTTTCCTCAATAATATTCTGTAAACACGCGCATTTTTCTACAATATTACAAAGCGACGCATAAAGCTGAAATATAATAAATTTATTCAGGCTTGCTATTCGTGGACGCGCGGGCACGAATAAAATAAGATATTCATCTAACAGTATATTCAACTCAAGATTAAATATCCCTGAGTGGGAAAATATTATTTTTTTTTTTCCAGCCTCCGCGCTTATAAAATCCTATGCCAATTGAGTGAGAAATTCGCATTATCTGAAAAAGTAAATCTACGTAGGAAACGTACGCTAGTAATTTATATGGAATCGCGGTGTTTTATTCCCTTCTTTTTACAAAGACGCCGCTTAAACGATGAAACTCGTAGGAGAGGCGAGGGAGAGGCGCGCAATAAAAACTTGATTCGACCAGAGCTATTGAAATGTATGGAAATGAGTCTCGATAAAAAATTGGTATTAGCACTTAATTATCAATCGAATAGTAATGAGGCGCTCAAACTTTTACATATAAATATCGAAGGAAACCATTACAATTCGGTTTATTAACAAAATAACAAAGATCCGTCCATACATCTGCACGTACGTACGTATGCACGTACGTGTGTGTGTGTGCGTGTGTGTGTGTGTGCATGTATATATATGTATGTATTATTAGAGTTGAATAACTTATACATCGGATAAGCAAATTTAATATTCGTATTAAAAACTTGAAAATGTCATTACTTTTTCGGATGCTTTAATAGAACTATTATAAATTTTCACGAGAGTAAAAGGATAAGTATTTATTGCTGACATTTTTAAAACTCTGCTCAATGATATTTAATGGAAATATAAAGAAGAGGAAGAGAAAAAAGATTTCTGTGGGACAAATAAGGAGCGCGAGACGGTAATTCAAATATTATGGGGAGAAAATGTCATGCCGCCAAAAGATGACGGTGGTTTCGGGGGTTGTGGCGGGGGAGGCGGGGGAGGCGGGGGGTGGCGGGGCGGCGGGGGGAGATAGTTAGAAAAAGTTGGGACGAGGGAAGGTGAGGCTGCGGAGGACACGTGAAAACCAGAAGAGATTTATATGAATAATTAAGAATGGAGTATAAGGATGAAGGGGAGGGAAACGGAAGGAAGGAAGACGATACTTTGGAAGCACTTAAGAGTGACCAACTCTGGATTATAGGTTTCTTCATAGCGCCAGTGAAGATGGTCGGTCCGCTGACAGAGAGAGAGAGAGAGTGAGAGAGAGGTGAGAGAGAGGGGGGACGGGGGGGGAGGGAGGGAGGGGGAGGGAGGGATGGAGTAAAAGAAAGCAGACAGAAAAAGTTTCGTCGCTTTGCATATCTACATATATATTCGGAGTCGGCTCTCCTCACTTCCGTCCTCCCTCGCTACCTCTTGTACGCTTTCCATCCCTTCCGGGGCTCATCTTTGTTTTGCCTCGCAGCCCTCCTCTGTATTACTAGACCCGGGGCTAGGGGATTCCAACAGCGAGACGGGTGCAAGCATGCTTTATTGACGCATTATCATAAAACTTTCCTTAAGACGTAATCTGCTTAGGAAGCGCGAGGAGGTGGGGTGGGTCGTGGTGGGTGCGGGGGGAGGGAGGGAGGAGAAGGATGTTATGGCATCGTCACGCCGACGATGGGAGAAAGGAGATCTCGAAGCGAAAGGGACGAGAAGATCCGGGGGCGGGGAGAGAGAGAGAGTGAGGCGGTCTTCGTCGTCGACGGTTGTGTGCCGCGCCGCTAGGGTTGTCAGGGCTTGGGGGGGAGGGGGGGACGCTCGCACGCAAACACCTACAATGCAAATACAGAGAGATGACTTTTACGAGGTGCATTAAAAGCACAGACGATTGAGAGCAAATTTTTGTAAAATACGAGATGCTCCTCGGCGGCTCGCATCTTCCTTCCGCTCCTCAATGTCAAATGCTCTGTTTAGATAACACGAAGACACCATGAAGGCAATTACCGTTTTTTGCACGCCACTGTCAGCCGTGCCTGTATATATTATACTTTATAATGCGCACTCCGCGAGTGAGCGAGCGAGCGAGTGAGCGAGCCGACGCGCGGACTTAGTCACATTTCAAATGCGTTTGTTCGTAAAGTTTTATTTTTAGTGACAGATGCCGGGCCATCGTCATTGCAATTTCATAAAATGAGCCTTTCATAAATCATTTAGCCGAGTAAATACGCGCTTGATTCCGCAGGCCCCCATTAAAAATAATTAGCTCGGCATTCGATGCCGCCATTTTCATGCTAATTTATTAGTTAAATAAAGATATTAGAAATACGAATTATCTTTACGCACACGTACAGTGAGCGGTACGGGCGCGCGTACATGCTTCCACCCAATCCACCCCACCCAATCCACCCCATCCACCCCATCCACCCCATCCCCCCCGTCCCAATCACGCATACGCTGGCGCGGTCATCCGTAACGGCCCTCGGTACCCGGTACCCCTAATTGCAGTTTAAAAATTTGCATTTACGATAACATTTTTTTAAAAAGGTCGCTCCGGCACGTTACGTTCGCCCATTTATTTATTCATAATGCCCTTAATGTATAAGCTTAGACGAGCACCGGATACTGCTTAACGCGCAGATAATTCCAGCTCCAGCCGATAAATACGCTCTACCGTCCGAAGCTAAACGTTATTTATATTGTTTGAACGTTTGCATTTTTAGGGTGGGGAAGGGCGGGCGGCTGGGCACCGGATTGATTTCTGAACAGCCCGGACCCGGACCCGGACTCGGACCCGGACCAGGACCCGGACCAGGACCCGGAGCAGAACCCGGACGCCCGGGCTCACCACAGATCCGTTATCCGTTATTCTGTTTCATTGTAATAAGCATAATTTAATAACGCTATCCCAGTTATCCGTGTACATTGTTTTGCATTGTTTATCGAGGAGCAAAAATATATCACTCTGGAAATGTTCCGCCCGACAGAGGCGGTCGAAATTTACAAAAACATTTTCGCATAAAACTCGAAACTGCTTAATATTGCAAAATGTTCCTACGTCGACGTCCAAATGCTAATCAGATATCGTTTAATCTATCAGAAGACGTAGCTTTTCTTCTATTTTTAATGTTCGATCAGTGCTCACGCTCTTTCGGGAGCTGCGAATTATTTTCGCAAAGTCGGTATTAAGAATTGAATTCGCTAATTAATATAATTACGCATTATAAGAAATACGCTATCTCGAGCGAAATTAAATTTAAAGTCTTAAATGCAGTCTTACACTTTCGTTTGGCTTTTCCCGGGAAGCAGCTTTTCCTTTTGCATTTACATTATCCTCGAGGCAATAATTCCAGAGCCGACCTCCGTGCCCGCACCCACACCCACACCCCCCTTCCCCGCAGCCCCAAGCCCCTGTCGCGGCGCGTAAAGATTTTCCTTTTCAGGCACGCGTTGTGTACTACAGAATCGTAATCGCTCGTACTAGAAATGTAATAGAGCGAGCTCGGTGCATATCTTAGTAGTAGTAGTAGCGGTGGTGGTGGTCGTAAGAGGTAGTGGTAGTGGTAGTCGTAGTGGTAGTGGTAGTGGTAAGCAGCAGCAGCAGCAGCAGCAGCGGCACGAGTTAAGAAAATCTCAATGCCACGGCTAAGATTCTTTTTTCCTTGCCGTTTCTGTTTAGCGGTCGGAGCCCCGGTTATATTTATTTTTTTATTTATTTATTTATTTATTTATTTATTTATTTATTTATTTTTTTGAGAAGGGCGTTTTCGGGGCTTTAACAGAATTCCGCAACGCGAGGTCGTAGGTTTTCGTTACAGAATACGTTTATGCCCATTGTAAAGTCAAGTTTAGCTTTATGCTGTATTATTTGTCAGCGGCGGAATGAAAATATTACGGGGCGCGTTGTCCAATGCACTACTATTTTTATATTTTGCAACTATTCCCGCTACTTGAGTGGCATGCATGGGATTTTAAAAAATACACGACTACTCCGCGGAATGGCGTCGCGCGCTCCACTATTTTTATCCATAAATTTAGCCTCAGCCGATAAACTCCTCTTACGTCAAAACATAAGCTAAGGTGCATTTTGTTTTTTTAAACAAAAGTTGGCAAACGTGATTCCGGCTAAATTGTCCCTCCACATACATCACGCCCTTTTTTCTTACTCGCCGGCGTTACGTTTTTAAAGATCGAGCTGCCCCGGTCGAATGATAGTCACAGTCACACTCACAGTCACTATGTCACACCCACATAAATAATTACACGTTTTTTTGTTTTTTGCTTGTTCGTTTGTTCGTTTGTTCGTTTATTCGTTTTGTTGCTTTTGTCGAAAAAATATCGGAAAATATATAAATATTACACTTGTAGGCGTCGGCGGATCGAGGAAAGGAGGCTCCTTTCCTTCCTTTTTCGTAGTTACGAATGTTGGACAGCCACGTGTTGTCGGACGAGCCATGAATTTTATAATCCCATGTAATGTAAGTAAGGTGCATCGAGGTTAAAACTCGGACATCCATCAATACGGGCTTGCTTATTGATCTTAATAATTTTCTCGTCCGCTTTGTAATACCTTATAGACACGTGGTATTTTATATCGCAGACTCGGATCGTTTGAATAATAATTCGCATAACTAATGTATTAGGGATGCTCTCGTTGGGAATATTTTAATGCCATGCTTTCGATACGCCTATCATTTGAATACCCAAGTAAGCCCAAGCACTTTTCTACACACACACACGTAGATATATTTATTATTCCGGGGGCGTAAAAATTTATAACTGTAATTTATCTATGCCCTGGATGCGTGGCTGGCTGACGACTGTGCTCGGCTGGTAGGCTCGGGTTGACTAAAAATCGAATCAAAGCTCGTCCGCTCGGCGCAATAACCGAATTTACAAAGACAACTATAAAAACGGCACGATAACGGTCAAAGGCCGACGATGCGTTAAGCGAGATCGTATTCATTCGATCGAGTTCGATTCATTCGTTAAATATTTCTCATGCAATATTTGCGAAAGAGAGGTAGTACAATGCTCCGACTTTTTATTGGATAACTTCGAGTATTTTAAGAATGAGTATAATAAGGCGATTCTAATAGAATGATAAAACTCGTGAATGCCGAGATAATTTATCATTTCATTTCTGTAAAAACTCAACGTCCCCGAATCGATCGCTCGAGATGAATGCGGATTATTATTGCCCAGTCATCGTTAAAAAAGTGGAAAAGCGGTGAAAAGGGGGAGAAACGTAGTGGCGGGGGGCGGGGGGCGGGGGAGTAGTAGCGGTAACGAAGAATGGATTGTCTTCTTGCCCACGGTCTCGTTCATATTAAAAAGGAAATGTTAAATAAGGTAAGGGCGCCGATGGCCGTCCCCGTATTGTTTATGGAATAACTTTCGTCTCTTCGTTGTGAAATAAAACAAGAGGTCGATACCTGAAAAGGCTCATTTTCCCTGGGAATTGTGCCGGCTTCCCTGAAACTCGAAGCTAAAATTAGATAAATACGCTTCGTGCGCGCTTGTATTTCCCTTTAAAATATAATTATTTTATGTATTTGCCGGCGAAGCGACTCGATGAGGAATAAAGAGCTTTTCCCTTTCCATAAAAACACGCTAAATGTACTAAACGATCCGACTGCACGTACATAGAGTATAAAAATCCTTTAGGTACCAACCCATACCATCCCAATAATATACACGATTTTTATATTCTCATAACGTTGTTTTAGTCTTGGTTGTTGTTGTTGTTGTTGTTGTTGTTGCTGCTGCTGCTGCCACCGTCGTCGCCACCGCTATTATAAAAATGAACAAATAGACTTAGCTGAAAGTGCTGGGAATAAGCGAGTAAGGTATTTTCGTTGCTTTTTGTACGAATATAAGTGCATCCGAATGGGGATCAGAGGTTCTGGATTTCACTGGAGATTGAGGAGAAACGTATTTCCTAAGACTTTATACGGAATGAAATAGAATCGCCGGTAAATATAATTTTTTAGCAAACAAGCCGGGGGATACTACGGCGCCTCCTTCGTATTGAGATAAGTTTTAACGAAATAGCGGAAAGGAGTTAAGGTAAAAAGAAGAAGGAGAGGGAGAAGAAGTAGAAGAAGCAGAAGAAGAAAAATAAAGGTTAAAGGAGGAGGATGGAGCAGAGCAAAGTGGAAAATATAAAAATCTTGGAGACAACTTTTCAACAACTGCTGACTTAATCCTCCCCCCCCCTGCCCCGCTGCCCTCTTAATTATAAACCTATAATCCGGTCGTAAAATAGCATCGGCCGTAGCTTTTATTATACGGAGCTCATAAAATCCGAACTGCGTACTCGCTAATACAGAATCTGCGAATGCATCTTCAATAATGTCCGTCGCTATAGAAGTCCGCTGCTGTAAAAGCTTAGTAGCGCGAGGATCTCGTCGATAATCAGCGAGAAGTCGATGAATCAATTCTACTTTTAATGAGGCTTCATCGATGCTTTTAAATGAAATTCGTCATCCTCCTAGTCGATGGTCAATATTGATTCTCTCTCTCTCTCTCTCTCTCTCTCTCTCTCTTCCTCTTTCTCTTTTTTTTCTTTTGCAAGACCGTTAAAACTCCCGATGATTTATTTACGCATAAATTATCGTAATTAATAAGGGAGCACTTGGCCTCGCGTTAAACGAAGCTCTTATTATTATTATTATTATTATTATTATTACTATTATTATTAAATTTGTTAAGGCTCCGACGAGAGATTTGTCCAGTGCGGCTCGCGGACCGTTATTAATGAAAATTTGACGCGCCTAATGCAATTATCGTCGTTTAATTTATACTTATTTTGTCTCCTCCATCTACGTAGGAGGATTGTTGAGCAATACTCTGAGCTAATCGAATCAAGTGGACATTAGCCTCATTCATTACACAACCAAGAGAATCGAGCGCACAGAGAGAGAGAGAGAGAGAGAGAGAGGGAAGGGGAGGGGCGTCTTCGGATAAACCGGTGGTACAGTTCGCACTTTAAAGGAAAGGGAAGAAAAAAATTACATTTCCTTTGGTATTTCCATTTGATATCGATTTTGGGGGGGGGATGCTTTTCACAGAAGAAGACGGCGCTTAAAAGCTTGATTACTCAATTAGATGGGAAAAAGTCGTAAGAGAACACAGCGACAGCCCGTCGTAATCAGGTGTAATCCCTTCTCGGAAGTGGAGTTTTAAAATTCCGGGCTAAGGTATTATCGAAGCGGGTTCGCGTATCGTGTATTCGCTTTAGCGGGAAAAGCCGCCGCGAGTAGTCCTCCGTGTCGGTTCGCGCCTCGGCTCACCGGCCTCCCGTCAGTCATTATGTTTCTATTACACTCCGGCATTATAGACCCGCGTGTATATAAGGGGGCCAACACGGGCACGTATTGGTCTCCCTTTTGAAGTCCGCACAAAAGTCACACTTCCTTCCCTTGAGAGAGGTACTTGTCTCCTCGGAGCACGTCTCTCTCGCAGGAAATGCTTTGTTTTCATACAAATACAAAGCACGGCGCCTCCCTCTCTCTCTCTCTCCCTCTCTCTCTCTCTCTCACTCTCTCACTCACTCACTCTCTCACTCTGTCTCTGCCTTCCTCCTCCCCGTCTTTATTCCACCTCCGCCTAGTCCGTCTCTCGTTCAGCCACCCGCGCGCGCGCGCCCCTCCTTCTATCTCTATCGTCGAGCGTATCTTCTCTCTGTCGCTTACCCGCGTCCAAGAAGAAGCGGACAAGACAAGCTTGTCAAGTTGCCAGGGCTGCTCTTCTCTCTTCTATCTCTCTCTCTCTCTCTCTCTCTCTCTCTCTTTTTCCAAAAGATGCGCGACGCTTCGGAAAACGAGGGAGGGCGGGAGGCAGGGCGGGAGGGAGTAGCAGCATTCGGTAAAAGGCAGTTGGAGGTCGAGCTGGTTAGAGGGGCTAGGGAGCGGGTACGGGAGCGGGAACGGGAACGGGATATAAAGATAAAAGATGCCCCGGAGCTTACTCATCGGGTGGCGCATTCCCGAAAAGCCGAAAACTCTGGAAAGCCGTCATCATTTTACTTTTTGCCATGTAAAAATTGTAATACGCGAGACCGCATCTCATTCCCCCGCCGCTTCTTTTCCCAAGCGTTGTTTTTCAATCTCGCATTCATTCCACGCAATCGCGTTTGCGGTACTCTTATCAAGCTACTGCGGCCTTTTTATTTCCGACGAGGTGAAACGCCAGAAAGGAATGCCTGGCTGCCTTGCCTTTTCGAAATCCTCCTACGGGCCATCCGCTCGGGGCACTCGCCTTTGTCCTTTTCCTCCTTCGCTACCCTTCTCCACTCCCCCCCCCTAAACCGCCCACCCCCGCCTCACCCCATTTCTTATAAATTTTCATTGGATGCGATTATGCGTGCCCCTGTGCACGATCGACTTGCCCGTCGATGTAATGCAACGATTCGTCTGTCCTGTCCGGCGGAGAGGAGGAGGAGGGAGGTGGAAACTCGACACTCCTGATCCGCCAAACCGAACAACGTTCCGCTGGATTACGTAACGGCGACATTGACATATAATAATAGCGCTCCTTTTCAAGGACCAATTTGCGATTATTTATTCTCGAGGCTTACTTTATGAAATAATTCGCCGGGGAATTTTATGTAGAGTGAGAGAGAGAGAGAGAGAGAGAGAGAGAGAGAGTGTGTGAGTGAGAGAGAGAGAGAGAGAGAGAGAGAGCGCGGGAGAGCGGGAGCCGGGTGAGTTTGCATTCATTTGTAGGCGCCTACTTCGTTAGAGAAATGTCGGATGAGCGCAAAGTTATTTTGAGAGGTTTGAGCTTATTTAAGTCAGCGCTTGTACGCATTTGACTTTCTCTACACCTTTGTCACAACTTTTGTAACGTTTTATGCGCATCACGTCAAATATCCGCTCAAACGGCCTGAGATATTCGTTTTTAATCGCTCGGATAGAGTATTGCAGCAGCTCCCCGTTAATTGCCCTAGCATTTTTTAGTAATATTATTATTATTATTAATAAGAGCGGACGTACGCGTACGTGTGTGGATAGGTCGTCTGGATAGGGTCGGAGAGGAAGCATTCCCGAAGGCCTCGCCGCCACCTGGTATTACAATAATAGATAGGCATTGGTTGAGCTTCTTTCATATCAAATTACAAGTCGTCCGGGGGTTACGTAGTCGGCCGAGTGATTGGCATCGGTAGCGTAAAAACCCGTAATGCTCTTATAGTTGAATCATTTACGAAATTAACGCGGACGCCCCCGGTCGGTACTTTCTACTTAACAAATTTCCGACAGGAAATTAATAAAAAGCAAAAGTTCATTGGGAATAGAGTGGAGCGCGGCTAAAAGCTCTCGGTTTTTTTTTTGTTTTTCCTTCTTTTGGTTTCTTTTTTTTGTTTCTCTTTTCTTTTTTTTTCTTTTTTTTTCTTTTTTTCTTTTTTTCTTTTTTCATATTTCACGTGTCATTCACGTGCGGAATTAGAACTCCATCTCTTCTTTTTCGAACGCCACTCATAAAATGCGAACAAAGTATATAAATAGATATTAATATGAAGGAGTGGCGGCGTATGCCGCGATATTTGCAAGGCTCACGTCTCACGTCATTACGGGCATGCTGCCTTGCATTAAATGTCTTTCACAACGGCGCGAATCTATTTTAAATTCCCGGCCTGCCGGGGTTGGGTGGGGCGGGGCGGTGCGGGCTGACGGGGTGTCATATTCGTAAGGTTTTGCAAGTACGGGAATTCCTGGCTGTGCGGTTAAGGTAGTTATTGGTCGGGGGAGGGGGGGATGGAGGCCGCCGCCGCCTCGGCACAGCCCTTGTTCCTCTTACCACAAGCCTCGGACTTTCCGGACCATTTGTACTCGAATTAATAATGTCCGTCCGATCCGCGATGTCGGGCTGAAGAGGCGGTGGTCGTGGTGTGGTCGTGCTGATGGTCGTGGTGTTGTGAGGGGAAGTCTTAACGAATTCCTTAAAGAATCTCTCCCGGACGGAAAAGTACGTGGCTCTCTGGGTACGAGCCGTCCCTAGCGTTGCCTTATCGCCTTAAATTTCACATGGCCAATGATCATGTAAATTAAATGATTAGACGCGGCGGAACGGCCCTCTTAAATGCAACGTCGAGCCCTATTAAGTGCAAAAATTTTGTAATCCAGGCCGCGGGCGTCCCCGAGATGCCATAATTACCGAGCATCTCGTTAAAGCCTACGTCTCTCGGATGTTCTAATTTAAATTAATTATATCCGAGTGCCAGCACCGGCCCGAGGCCGAGAGACGGTCCACTCCCGCAGAGGTAACGCCTTATTGCGGGAACGTAAGTACGTGATCCAGGTACTGATTCCAGAATTATTGGCAACGCTCGCAAAGAATTCCTCGAACTTTCATTCCGAAACATCCAATTCGTTATTCACAGTTGCAATTTGCAACGCTACTGATTTTCCCCACTTTTTACGATCTCTTATTACAATAGGCTCGGGGCTCTCCCTAGGTGGGGAGGGTAAACAAGAAAATCTGCATAACGCGTGGATCACTGACAATTATTGGCTCGGACGTGAAAACTGCAATTTTTCGCAGAATACAAAATATCCTATTGATTCTGTAGATTAAAAAAAAAAAAAAAGAAAAAGAAAGAAAAAAAAAGGAAAAGGTTAAATGTGCTCCGGTTCAGTAGAACGGTTTAGGAGGCTTTATATTCTAATAGATTTTATCGTCTGCCGTTTACGCACACCTCCATTATCCTTTAATAGGAGATAAATAAGAATAAAAGCCGAATAATAATGGCTCGATACAATATGACAGAGCTCCAAAGGATAAACATCAATAGATTTAGTATTTTGTGACAGAAGCTCGAGATACTTATCCTCGGGGTATCATCTGCTCAAAGTATACCTCCGAGGCTATAATAATTATTCAGCGATTAATTATAACGGTGTGGCCTGGCGAAACCCAAACCCCGATGCTTGCCGCTCGCTTTCATGGAAAACAAACAAACAGAAAAAAGACAAAAGCCAGAGAAAGAGAGAGAGGGAGAGAGAGAGAGAGAGAGAGTGGGGCGGGTGGGTGGTTGGACGGTTGGGAGGGGGACGGAGGTGGTAGGTCGGTCGCTTATTGAATGAACAGACGGAAATTGACAGGGGAACGGGGAACGTGTCACCGATAAAATCGGGGGACAACAATAATAATGTCAATAATAATGCCAATAATAATGATAATGCTAACAACGACGACGTAGACAAGGACGACGACGACGACGACGACGACGACGGCGACGACGACGACGATGATGGTAATAATAATAATAATAATAATAATAATAATAATAATAATAATAACAACAACAACAACAACAATACAACAATAATAACAATGTGAATAATAATAATGATAATAATGATAATGATAATGATAATGGTCGGCCGTTAATTTCATAGTTATGAAAATGAAGCGCTCGATGTCCGCTCCGGATCCCGTGACACTGGCATTATTTGCCGGGATTCGGGAAAAATCAATCAACGGGGCGCGGGGGCAAATAAAAATTCATGACCGAGAAGAGAAATTTGCGCTGTCGCTAAGCGTGTCAATAAGATATACGGCAAAGCCCCAATAATCCAGTCCTCGAAACGTCGCTCCCGCACTATCTCATCGTAGTGCGCCGCTGCCAGGATTTATCGATGCTGCGCGAAGTGGTAGGGGCGGGGCAGGGGGGGAGGAGGGCGAGGGATGGATAGAAGCAGGAGCCGAAGCAGAAGAAGAGAGAAAAAAAAAAAGAATCATTGGCGCATTGTGTAATATTCCCGGGTCATGCACGACGGTGCGCTCGCTCGCTCGCACATGTGCGCTTTCCCCGCCGATTATCATAATGCCATTGTATAGCTCGCAGGCTTTTTCCTCCTCGTGGTGGGGCGCGGGTACTTGAGCGCGCGAGGTGGTGTCTCCCGGGGCGTCGCCCGTTCAACTGGAAAAAGTGAAAAGTGCGCCCATGGGTTGGGCCGGCCTGGGTGGGGGGGGGGGACTGGGGGGCCGGGTAAAAGAAGAAGCTCCTCATCGAGGGCATAAATCTCGAGACTATACTCCTTGTCCTTGGCCCAGCGGCCCCGACGTTTAACTTGTCATTAGTGACTCAGGCCGGCGTTGGCGGTCGTACGTGCGAGGACTCCCCAAAAGGGAAGCGACGCCGGGTTAACCTGCCCGCCTGGGCTTTATCAACCGGCACCGGCAGCTATACGGGAAATCGATGCCCGACTCCGCCCGGCCGGCCATCGATATACCGAAATTTCAGGCAATTCGTCAGCCGCTCCCATCCCCCCATCCCCGGCCCCCATCCCCCAATACCCCATGTAAGATATTATCTTACGTCCAATAGTCGATTGCTCCATGCGCACACGTACACAGAGACAGACGTACGTGCAGCTAGACAGATACGATGTCGTTTGAGGGCGTGGGTGGAGGAAGCTTGATTTACATGCGTCATCGTCTTCTACAGCGGTATTAAGTTCTAACGGGCCAACTCATTGTTCGGCCCCATCCCAACGAGATATGGTACGCGTGCGCTCCTCTCTCTCTCACTCTCTCTCTCTCTCTCTCTGTCTGTCTGTTTGTCTGCCTGTTTGTCTGTCTGTGTGTTAAGAAGGAGATCGCGATTTCCAAGTAGAAGAGAGAGAGAGAGAGAGAGAGAGAGAGAAAGAGAGAGAATGGACTAATGGAAAAAGCCGAGGTTTACTTCGAGACGAGAGATCAGCAGCAGCAGCACCCCCTAGTTTTCGACTTTTCGCTTCTGCAGAGAAGTAGAAGGGAGGGTCATGCCCGAATATTATCCTGGTCAGATCGAGAAATCGCAGTTTAATGGGTCGAGGGGGAGAATGACGCGCTGCTTTTCTCTACCCTCATGGCCCATAGTCGGCCAGACGCGGAACGTAGGGACGAAAGTTTCTTCGAGGGCCTTCCTCGAGCGGAACTCGCTCGAATGACTCAGATAGGAGCGAGCGATTTATCCTCTCTCGCTACTTTTCCCTTTGGCTCGCGTACGCGCACGTCAACGAGTTTTTCCCTTCTCTCTCTCTCTCTCTCTCTCTCTCTCTCTCTCTCTCCCCCCTACCCAGCGACCCCTGCGACTCATCTTCCGGTGGCCCCGAGCGTCCCGAGCAACACTGGCCGCCGGCAGGAGGTAGGACGGAGGGCAGGACGGAGGTAGGACGGAGGTAGGACGGATGATTAATCAGTACGTGCACGCTATCAGTTCCGAGTAGTGTTTGAGAAGCGTAAGAGTAGGTGGGCGGGGGGGGTGGGATGGAGGGCATAGGCGCGCGTACCTCGGATCGCCGTGGCGATAGCCGCGTGTCGACAAGGCGCGGAATTAGTCGAGAGAAAATGGTCTCAAGGTCCCGGAGCGATGTCGCCCCCGCCGCCGATAAGCATAAACACGGGAAGAGCAATATTTGCGTGGCGCGCGTGGGCGTAATGTACGAGGCGATCGCGAGTCCGGGTTATGTATAACGAGGCTCGTGGAGTGAGGCGGCGTGGGGTGGTGAGGCGGGAGTGGGGGACAGTTGCCCCTGGTTGACAATTTCTTTTGATGTATTACGCGGGAGTGGAGAGATCCAGACCGAGGCGCTCTTTTCGCGGCCTCCTTTCTTCCGGAACTGCGGGGAAATGCGATTATATTTTCGGAACTCGGATATCCAACTGCGCCGTATAGGGATGCTGGGACCTCCTCCTCCTCCTCGTCCTCGTCTTACTGTGAGTCACGCTACTTTTATGATTTAAGGGCGTCGCGATACTTTATATTTATTGAATGCCACTGGAAACGGTAGTGATTTATGTCGTAAGCTCATTCGCTTACGGATGTAAGATTTTTTATGGGCCGGAACGATCGAAACTTCATTATTTTAACGTGTTGTTATCGTCGGTCGGAGGGGTAAGAGTTATTAATCCCGGGCCAGGGAATCGGGCTTTCAGTTCGACACCGCGATTCCGCCAAATTGTCCTTAATTCGTTCTTGCACGTAAAGGAGTCCGAGCGCATTAAGAGCTCCCCGACGATCGACGATACATTTCGCCGACGAATAAACAAACTTAATCGATTCGATGTAACGGCGATATGCGTCGGGGGCGGGGGCGAGAAAAGTTTACGTAAGCCGATTTCGCGCTCGATCGGCGCCCGCCACGTTCTTAATCCTCCATCCAGCCCCTTTTATCCGAGGCCACTAACACACCTATGCCGGTATTTGCTGGATATTCACTTGAGCGAAACCTAACACGGTATAAATTAACAATTAATATAGCGCGATAATATATCCTATCTCGCGGATAGGAGCGATTAAAAATGCCTGCCTCTCTACCTGCCTATACAGTAATAATGTATATTTGAGCGCACAGTGCCGATTAAACGAGACTGTAGATTAAGCCAACAACATAAATCAATGAATAATATGAATATTGCGTACACTTAATAACGAGACAGAGAGAGAGAGAGAGAGAGAGAGAGAGCGAAATTATTCGAGTCTGCTTTAATGTTGAAGCTATTGATGTTTGGCCTTCGGAGTGTGGAACAGGGATTCTTGTTCTTTTGTAATCTGGCATTATTGCCAGAAGGGCAGAGGAGGGGGGGGGACCGACGAGAAGGACCTAGAATCGCTGGAATCTATCGCTGGAAGTCGGACAGCGGCTCAATGAGAAAAATTGCAGGCATTGGGGACTCGACTTGGTGAGAAGCGGCACCAGCAGCAGCGGCACCAGCAGCGGCGCCCGTTCTCGATTGTCATAAGGATTATAATAAGGGGCGCATGTGCTGCGACGGGATCGTCGCGGACTCGCTCGCGTAGGCGAAACTTTGGCCTACGTTCGTCAAGAAGCAGAAGTGGCGGCGGCGGCGGCGGCGGTGTTGGAGGGGAGGCAGCGGTGGCAGTGGTCCGAGGCCGGGCGTCGCGACGCTCTATCTAGGAGCGAGCGCCAATTAAGAGCCGCGGCCCGCGCATTTAGCGTCGGCGCCTCCTAACAGCTATTTTATTGGCTTTGTTAAGCGAGTAATTAGGGCTAATTAGTTTTGCCGCTGTCCCCGGGGCGAACAAAGCCGTCCGGGCGGGCCACGTGTCGGGCGCGAGCTCGGTCAACTAGCAGCAGGAGAGGATCTCGACTCTGTGTGCGTACGCGTCCGTAGCCTGCTCCGCTCATCTTTCCCCGTACATCATTACCCTGGAAGGCGTCGTTGCCTTCTTGGCTCGGTGGTCGCACCCCCCCCCTCCTGCCCCATCCCCGCCCTGGCCCGATCACGATCACCCCGAGCTCAATTGGCGGTGGGTCGGGTGGGGGGGGGGGATCCTCCCCCGTCCCTCGTCCTTTTCCCGGTCAGCGTTATTAGAAAGGGGACGTCAATTGCGGCGAGGGCGTCCGGGGCTGGTGGTCAGCCAGGAAAATTTCTCGACGCCTGGACGGAGTTGTCGTCTGGGAGCCGGCGCTCTTTGTAGCATCTAAAGTGACCGCGTTTTTATTCTCTCGTTCGCGGAATGGAGCGAGGCCTCGGGCTATTGCCTTCCTTACGGGGCCCGACGAGCCGCCAAATTAATATTCCCCGGTTAAGAGGAGCCGGCCTCGCCGTCGACGGCCATCGTCATATGTCAGGCTAACGGCGTCGTCGCCAACAAGCCGCTTTACGAGCCTATTAAATTCGAGGAGGGCGTAAATACGTGCCCTGGCGAATCAATGCCGCCGTCGTTGCCGTCGCTGCCGTCACCGCCGTCACCGCCGTCGCCCACATCGATTCCGATGGCTGGTGAAAGAAGGCGGCGACGGTTGCCGCTGCTGCAGTGAACCCGTAAACAAACCAATCTCCCCGATCTCATCGGCAATTCACCGAACGACGCACGCCCGGACCTACCTACCTACCTCCTCCTTCCCGATCGGCCAGAGGAAACTGGCTAGCTCGACCTGGACGACCTCCTCTCCCGGACGAGCAGGAGCTCCCACTTTTCCATAACGAGATCATTTGCTTTCGCGGCTAATTTCCGTTGGCGTTTCCACCCGACCTCTGCCGCCTCCCCCTCCCCCATTCACCCTACCACCGCGCTAAGCAAACAGTTTTTATAATTTCACGCGATATTAGTGGGCCGATTGCGCTTTTATATCCCCAGCGCAATGCACGTGCTCACCCTCGATACATAAATCATGCCACTCCTCCCCCCCTCCCCGCCAATACTTTTATTCATCAAACAAGTCGACGATTTAATTTCCGAGAATAAGGGAAACGAACGGAAAGAAGAGGAGGAGGGGGTAGAAGAAGAAGACGAAGAGGAAGAAGAAGAAGAAGAAGAAGAATAAGAATAAGAAGAAAACTACAGGAGGACCAAGAATACTGAATAAACATTAAATGTCTATGTCGGAATATATGAAATTATTATATCGTATCGATCGTAAAAAAGTTAAGAGTTCTCCCCCACCTTAATACTGCTTTTCGAATTCCTTCCATATCTTAACGCGTTTCTTTAATTTTTTCTTATTCCCCTTACCCTCGCACTCTTCTTTATTTACAAAATTTTACAAAATACACCCGCCGAGCATTGTTATGCACTAACAGACCTTTACACGAAATTCTAATTGCGTGATATTAAATGCGGCGCACCTAACGACATTTGCGTTTCCTTTTTTCTTTCATTTTTCTTCTTCATGCGCATACCTTTTTATTGGTGCGATTTATTTCGACTGGCGATATTTCGTGCCCGTACACGCACGCGTTTGTTTAGCGCTTTGCCCGAGAAACTATTGACCCTCATCCTCTCCTCCGTCACCCCCCCCCTGCCCCCGACCCCCTTCCCCCGGCCCCAACCGTTCAACCAGGAGCGTCACCCCTGATTTACAATTACGATACTGTTTACGTAAATGACTTATTTGTTTTTTGTAATTTATGTGCTCGGATATTTAGATCGGCCGTAACAGATTCAAATTGCGAAACAAATGACTGTACAATAAAAGGATTTCCATAAATCCATCCTTTATTGGAAGCCCCGTAAAGCCGTAGCTCGAGTGGCACAGGACTCTGGCCGGGCCCATTGGCGAATTAATTGTACGAGGAGTGACAAGTAATTAAGGATATAATAATTTAACATTAATTAGTTGTCGGGCGGCGGATTTAGTTATATTCGAGGATGAAATAAACGTAGAGTCGGCAAAGGTCGGTTAATTCGCTCGCTCTAAAGCTCCATGGGAAATACGAGTTGACGAGGGCGGCAGAGAGGGAGGGAGAGAAAGAATAAAAAATCCGAATAAAACTCGTTTCGTTTTATCATCGGCGCGCATAAAATATGTTTAACGTTAAAGCGGAATAAGAGGGAATCGTATTAACATTCTAGTCGATTGCATTATTCCTGATTGTCATCAAGTGAAGTAGAAGACTCAATTGGATGACATAATAAACGCCGTCACTTAAGCCCCCGTACCGTTTCACTTATTCGCACTTCTCTTTTAAAGGCTTCGTCGCTCCGCGTAACAAATCAAGAACACGAAATAAGCGAGTGGCCGGTCGAATGTACCGAATGAGAAAAAAGGTACGTAAGGGGCTGGGGTTGGGAGTGGGGGGGAGGGGCGTAGGAAGAAATAAAGAAAGAAAGAGAGAAAGGAAGAGAGAAAGGAAGGAAGGAAGGAAGGAAGGGTTGGGGGAAGGGGAAAGCAGAGGGAGAAGAAATTCAATTTCGATTTTTTTGCAAAGTTGCGCGGGCGGACGCGCAGCCAAGAACGAACGTCCAATTTACTCGAGTATTTCAAGGAACTCGAGCCTCTCCGCCCCTCCGTCGCTCGACCTCTCCTCCCCCCCGACGCGCCAGGCCGCGGCAACAGTCACCTTTTTTACGAAAGCCCCAAGTGGCGAGTACATTCGTGCCCGGCGCTTATTAAAGAATCAGAGCCGAGAGCCGTGTAAGCCAACTCGTCTCACTTCGTCACCGCCCTCCACCCTCCACCACCCCCCTCACGCTCACAACCCGCAGGTAGCCCCGCCTACGAGCTTTCCTCGGGATTTCGAAGAGTCATCGGTGCAACTCGATCGGTACTACACGTCCGCCGAATCGCCTATTACGTTTCAATTACCACACGGCACGCGAACCCGGCCTATCGCCCCCTCCCCCCGCCTGCCCCGACCAACACAACGGACCTTACACCCCGTTCTGTGCATTTCCGGCCGAGAGCGCGTCTATTGCCCGTAAAGGGAGGCTTGGGGGAGGGGGATCATTCTTTGCGCGGGCCTCGTGCACAGCTCGGTACTCCGAACATAAACCCGGTCTATTGACGGTTACGGAGAGGGGAGTGGGGGAGGGGAGAGAAATGGGGGGGGGGGGCGAGAAACGCGCGTCATCCCCCGAGAGTAGTTTGGTCGCCCGCTAAATGAAATCCGCTCCGGTTGGGGATTGATTTCCACCGAGGGGGAGCGGTGACTCTTCTTTCACGCGTCGAAGACGAGGGGGGCAGAAGTGCGATGCACCTGAAAGGGTTATCGAGGCGACTCGCGCAATCGGTCCTCTTACGCTCAAATCGTCGAACTTAAGCGTGAGTAAGAGGACTCGAGAGTCCCTCGGCACTTTATTCTTCCACTCAGCCGACACGGCAAAATGGTATTTATGCGCTTTTAATACGCTAGATCGTCAATAGAGTGGCGGTAATGGGAGGGGGGTGTTTGCGGCACCTATACCCTGCTCCCGCTTCTAAAAGAAGAGCGGGGCGGTGGGAGGCGGGTAACGCGAGCTCAACGGCCCAGAAGAGAAGCTACGGCTGGAGGAGAGGATCGAGGCCATAGGGAGATACCGAAAAATCGCTCGAGCGGCTTTTGCCGAGTAAGTGCGGTGCTTCGGGGCGCCCCGAGACTCGTCGCCTCGAATAATATCGCGAATTTATAACCCCGCGAGGCGGCAGGGGGAGAGGGGGTGGGAGGGGGGAGTCGCCGATAACGTTCGACCGCGCGGGCCCTCGATCACTCGTAAATCGTCGTTACGAGTGTTTGCCGCGGCGACGCTCGACGTCACCACGGGGTGTGGCGCTCTCCCGCGTACCGCTGGGCCGGCGACTCGCGCGACAGCTGCCGGTCTTGGAGGAGATAGTGTGCGTGTGCGTGTGCGTGTGGGGGAGGGGAGGTAGGGGATCTCGAACAGCGCCATCGAGGGAGGGGGGAGGGGGAGGGGAGGAGGAGGATATTCCCGCGTCTAGCAGAAATTTACGAGTCGCGCGATAATCGCGGGACAAAACACGGGAAGCGACGGGATCGACGGCGGCGGCGGCGGCGGCGGCGGTGACGGCGGCGGTGGACGGGCAAGACGAGCGAGCGAGCGAGCGATAATTTCCGGCGCCCAGCGAAACAAAGCCTGTCGGCGAATGGGGCGGGAGATAGCGGGGAATGGGGGGGAGGCTAATCAAAGCCTCCAATCCCCCCCCCTCCAACCACTCACGAAAAGAATAAGGAAGCCCTTTGGGGCGGGGGAGGAAACTGCGCCCGGGGCTACTCGTTTTATGTCGATTTACCTGGCTCGCACGCACGCACGCACGCATGCACGCACATTCCCGTGATGTGACGGTCCTCTTCGCCCGATACACCCACACACACACGCACGCACCCCGAGAAACCCCGAGAGCCGACGTTATATAGATACTTGTCCGGGATTTTACGGTCGGCTCTATATGGGCCTATTCACGCCCCGATATTCCCCATTATCCACGCTAAGGGCTTTCCAATAAAATGTCACGGCGTCCTCCTACACCTATGCTCGAGAGCGCAGGGTATCGAGATTTTTGACCTCGACTTTTCCATCCCGACTTTCGCGGGAATAAATAACGTACGTACCGAGCCCCCGGAGCTAATGGCCGGCTTAGTTGGTAGCCCCAGGCTTCCATCCTCCTCGACATTATATCATTTTATATATACGTATCTTTTTATGCATCGACCAATTCAGTAATATTCTCAGTGCATTACTTTAAGTACGACAGGACAGGACTGTGTTGTACTCGTGACTGGCCTCGCCCCATTAGCCGCCAATCATCGGAATGCACGGGCATCCCCCTTCCCCGGACCATGTAACCTTTTCTCAATACTAACAACTACGCTCGCTCGCTCTTCCCTCTCGTCCTCCCTCTCGTCCTCCCTCTCGTCCTCCGACCCCTTACCGCCGCCGTCGACTGATTAATACCTCGTTACTTGCACGCACTCCTCCTCCTCCTCCACCCCCAAAGTCAAATTTCATGTATTTCAAACAACTAACTTCATTTGCTACATAAATCATTAGACTGGCGATGACCCCACCCCCTGCCCTGCCAAGGTAATTGCATGAATAGCGAATACGTAAAATAACTCGGGACTGATAAAACGACCCGAGAAGCAGAATAAGTGAAGCCTCGAATCGAACTCTAATATTAGAGCTAATAATTTATTTATCGCAAAACTTGGATCCAACTTTCAAAGCCGGTTTTCAAATTTTCCCTATATTTATGGATGTCCGATAAAGAGCAGCCAGCCTTCCATCATGACCGTGCATAATTAAAATTTCATTCTTCTTCGTCTTCGTCTTCTACTTCTTCTTCTTCTTCTTCTTTTTCTTCTACTTCATCGGGTTCAGTCGATAATTCAGTCCCATCCGCTTATCATTTTATTAGAATCTTAAAACACATGGTTTTGTATGGCGCGACGAGTGTACACGAGGACAACAATAATGGCAGAGCAATAGCAAATCGCAATGGCAACAGTAAGAGTAACAATAAAGATGAATAATACGAGGCTTAAATAATGTAAGAGCAATGACAAGCAGATTTACGACGGAATGGAAAATCCAGTGAAAAGGTATCGCAAGGAGTGGGAAGGCAAATACCGACTGTTAGAACAGATTTTGTCGAAGGGGAAGTTATTCGATGCCATTGAATACATCCTTAGCGTATTAACACATTTTAATTTTCGAACTTGGCAAATGTTTGCTAGTAATGCCTGACGCCATGTTGAGGTTAAGTGGTCTTTTGATCATCCTAAGTGGCAACTCGCTTAGTCAAACTCCGTTTCTTCCGCTTATTTCCATTCGAATTATTTAATCTAGATTTAGAAATAAATAACCTGCGGCTAACTAATTCGCTCCAAATAACAAGAACAAGGACAACGGCAACGACAACGGCAACGGCAACGGCAACGGCAACGGCAACGGCAACAGCAACAGCAACAGCAACAGCAACAGCAAGAACAATGATAGGGAGAGGGATAACGATAAGGATGACGATGGCAATGACGATAATAAATTAATGGAATTGTCGCGTAATTATTCATCTCGAAATTTGTTGGATTAGTCCAACAGCTACACCAATACGTCTGTCGTTATTTGCACGATTCCTCATAGATGAAGGGGCGCATTAATTATAAAGTTATCGAGGCTGCTCCCTCCGACATTAAAGAAGTGTGCGAGTGATATTTACTGACTCTCGAGGAGGCGGAGGAAGGTTAGAGCAGCGAAGTACCCGTGCGATTCTGACTTATTTAAAGATATATTTTGAGATTACGGCGAGCGGCCGAAGCGGCGTAAAGTGAGGGGGGGGGATGAGAAGGGATAGGACATTTAAAAATCTTCGAGTATTATGGCTGGAAATGAAATTTTCTTAAAGAATCGAAGGACCTCGATTCGTTGGACGAATCGGATGGAGGCTGTAAGTTATAATTTTCCGGTCCCACCTCCTTATTACCCAAGGCCATAAAGGTGAAATGAAAAAAGAAAAAAAAGAAAGAAAGAAAGAAAGAAGGAAAGAAAGGAAAAAAAGGAGCGATTCGGGTGGACTCATATTTAGCAGTTATACGGCAGCTTCTATTAACTGCGCTGCACTAGACAATGGCGTCTTAACGTTCAAAGTAGGATAGAACTCGTTGTAAAATACGACAATGGTAAGTAATTTGGTGCGAGGGTGGCGGGGGCAGGGGGGCCGGGGGGCCGGGAGTGTGGTGCAGTGATGCAGGTTATGGGGGTATGGGCGGGAGGAGGGATGAAGGCGCAGTGGCGCGCGTCCGGAGCATCGGGGCGGAAGGAAAAAAGTCCAAGTCCGCCTCAAAGTCCATTTAACATTTCGAGCACGTGATCGTCATAATTTGCGACGCGGCGCCCACGCGGCCACTTCCAATCGATTGCCCGCTCGGTCAGCCATTATCTCTCCTGGCTGCGGGAGTCCCGTCCGATCCCTCCCGAAGACCTAGAGCAAAGAGCTCCGGGGACGAGGAAAAGCCGCGACCCACGCGCATCCCCGCGGCTCCGGACTCATTCGCGGTCTCTCGGACTAACGAGAATTAAGAGAACCGGTTCTTCCGGGGCTCCCCCTCGGCCTCCTCACCCCGGAGCTGCGCCGCGATTCCGCGCCTTTGTTTACGGGCCCCGCTCCTAGAACGTCGTCGCTAATGAAGGCGTCTCGCAACCCTCTCACCAGGCTCTCCTTCCCTTCCTTCCCCCCCACCTCTATCTCGCTCACTCTCTCTCTCTCTCTCTCTCTCTGGCTCTCTGGCTCTTTCTCTCACGATCTTTGCTCTCTGGGACGACGATCGGCAATTAATATCCATTTACGGAGGCCAACGAGTCGACGGCAAGAGGGTGTTAAAAGAGAAGAGGTGCCCGAGTGATATGCAACCCTCCCTCCATACCTCCCACCCCCTTCCCCCTTCTCCTCAACCACCTCACTCGACTCTGAGTGTAAATGTACCGCTGCTCACAGTTTCCCTTGGACTCTCTGTCTCTCTGTCTCTCTATCTCTCTCTCTCTCTCTCTCTCTCTCTATATATATATATATATATATATCTGTGGCCATTAACGGTGTAAAAAGTAATTAGAGGACAGAGGCTCGAGTTTACGACGTTCGCATGGAAATAAGAGGCTTGGAAACTCTTCAAGACTGACGAGTAATTGTTTATTCGAGAGAGAAAGAGTTTTCTGACGTCGCGGGAGCGAGTCCTTGGCAATGTTTTAATTCCCCGGCACCAACGAGACAAGGAGGCCAATACACTCTGCCCGAGTCGGAGAGAGAGTAAGAGAGAGAGAGAGAGAGAGAGAGCGAGAGAGATCTATCAGAAAGAATCCCGAGATTCACGTGCCCGTATTATTACTTGCCCGACGAGACTTGCCCGACGAAATATAAATAACGGAAAAACACATTGTACATCACTTTGTCAAATTGGACGCAATTATTGTAATAAATCGTGGCTCGGTCCCGTTCAAATGAGGCGGCGCCGCGCGTTATCAATGCCGATGAGCCGTTATCTCCGCATAAATCCTTCCGAATGCAAATTAGCCACCGAGCCGCGATACGACGAGCCGCGGTTTACTTCGCTCGCGAATTAACGCTACTTTATGCGAAATCTAGATTAAGGAATTTATTAATGCCGGACTCGGGAGTTTTTATATTTCTTTGCTGACCCTCCTACCCCCCCCCCCGCTCTTCCTCCCTACCCCGCCAATGAGCCCTCACGCGAGCGAATGACGAAGCCCGCTCCCGATTGACAAAGGTTACGGGCTCCGGGACTCGTGATCGAGCGAGCCCATATAAATCCCTGCTAATTTCACAGGCCGCGGTTTCCTTTTTCCAAACGCAAGCGCTCACGTCACGAGCGAAATTAATACTCAAAGAGATGAAATTATCACGTAGCCGCTCTCAGACGCATTTTTTCTTAAAAAGAAAGGCCGCGATGCCGAGGTGAGCATTACGTTAACGGGCTTCTGGCGCAGCCTCCGACCGGCCCCAACGAAAGCCGAGCAGCCGAGTTTCTCTTATGCAAACGGAAATGCCGAAATGCCGAAATGCCGAAATGCCGAGGCGGGTATGAATAAAAAATAATCCCCAATAACAAACTCGGTAAAGTATTTATCGGCAGGAGACTTTCTGACTAACTTTCCTTCACAATAATACCCCAATAACCCCGGCTGTCCGTCTATTCATTAAATCATTCGTCTCGCGCCAACTCGACCACTCCTCTCTCACCCGTCCCCACCTATGTACACCCCCGCCCCGATGTATTATCTTTATCTCTCGTCAGTCTAATTCGCCCAGTGTGTGTCCGAACGAATCGTAATGGAGATAGCGACGGTGCGGCCGGATTGACAAACGACGCGAAAGAAACCGCGGGCGCGGGGTACGTGAGGGGGACGAGGGAGAGAGTAGCGCCGGGGAGAGCCGACGCATAGCGAGCAGCAAGAGATAGGCGTCATCGGAAAGCTCGAGGGGTGGCCTCGGACCGGGGCTCGGGATCCCCAAAGCAAGCGGACCGAGCTCCAGAGAGCGGAAACGCGCTGTCTACGCTATATATACATATATATATATATATATATATATAAATATACACGTATCCATACGCGTATAATGAATGGCTCGGTAGGTTTATGTGTGTGCACGGGCGCAAAAGTTGACTGACTGGCAGAAAGGGCTATAGTGGCGAATCGATGAGAAATCCAGACTTCGCGCCCCCTCCTCCCCCATACAACCCCAATGGGGTTTCATCTCTCGGAAATTGCGAGAGATGCGCGCCGCCTCCGTACCACGGCCCCGTGCACCCATTCAAACACACGTTTCTACGCATAAACGGCGTATGTACGTGTATTTATGATAGGTAGACAGGTAGGGAGTAGGGCGGGTGGGACAGGGGGCGGAGGAGCAGGCGGCCACCGAGTTAGTTGGCGACCAAGCGGCGTTACATCCGGCATTACCGCTGATGCTGCTGCTGCTGCTGCTGCTTCTGCTGCTTCTGCTACTACTGCTGCTGCTGCTGATGCTATGCGGCCGGTAGGGACGACGACAGGAGGGTAGCTGGGGGAGGAGAGAGTCGACCGACAGGCCGCGTGACGTGTGTAGGTAGAGAGCGCGTGGGCCACATGCCATCCACTCGGTCGTTTATTATTCAAGGGGATGAAAACTTGGGAATAAGCCCGCGGCTCTAGCGCTAATGATCGCATTCACGACAAAGAGCCCGACTCGCAATTGTACCGATGCCCCCTCCTACCACCACATCCTCCTCCTCCTCCTCCACCTCTCCCAATAACCTTCTCGACACGGCCGACATTCGTAGCCGACCAACGAAAGAAAATTACCCGGACTATTAATTTGAGCTCAATGCTCTTGGGGCCAAGGGTCGGAAAATGCACATTTTTTTACATCCCCCTCACCCCTTCGGTCTCATTAAGCCCAATACACCGCCAATTACATTAGGCGCCGATGGATTAATTAAGAGGCCGATGATCCAGCCCCATAATGATAATTTCAGAGCGGCGGAGCAGCCGAGCTCTGCCTTGTAAACGGTTATTGACGGCGGCTGGGTGAATTGGGACGGGGGTAGGGGCGGCTAGCGTGGAAAGCCTCGGTCCCCGATGTACACGCACACAGCAGGGCATGCGTGGGTGAGGAGGGCTGGCGGCTGCTAGAGCTCCCTTTTTACCTATTTCGCTGGGCGACGAAAAGTCGATTTACGAGATTCGTGCGATTGGCGAGGCCGGTCGAAGAGGAAGAGAGACGCTGGGGAACAGAGGGAGGAATGGGTTGGGTGGATGGATGGGGGAAGGGGGAGGATGTAGGAGAGAGATAGTGGCTTCGCTGCGGTGGGTCGTCGGGCGCGAAAAAATTTCTGCTCCACGGGGTTGCTTTTCATTCGTTTTGGCTGACGCGACGCTGCGCGTGTCATTTTTATATTCGTCCTCCTCCTCCCCCCCCACCTCCTCCCGCCCCTCTTTACTCACCATCTCTCTCTCTCTCTCTCCCTCTCCCTCTACCCTTTTTGTCGCATTTTTATTGCCTCCCCCGTATAATTGCTTTCGGAGTCATAATACACACACGGGCTCGCGCTGGCCACCCACACACTCGCAGGCCCGTGTTGTTTACCTTTGCCTTTTGCTCTTTTTCTCTTTTCGTCGCCTTTCCGCCGATGCATTTCGATCAGAAATAGTTCGTTATAATAGAGTGCGCGCGCGTGAGCTCACCCGTACACCCTACATGATACACTGTATAGGACGGGGCGACGGGGGAGCGGTAGAATTCGAGATTACACGGCATACTAAGCCTTTGAATATCGCTGCCAACCGTGAATTCCCAGCTCGCCGACTCTGCTTTTTTCCGCGTTCCGCGTTTTCCTTGCATCCTTCGTATTGACTGACCAGTGCACCGTCTCGTTGTTCTTTCTGCTCGCCGAGAAGAATAAGGGGTCCTTCGACCGTCCCCATAAAGCGGCATTATACCCATTACAATGATAAATTACCTTATCCGATCTCTCTCTCTCTCTCTCTCTCTCTCTCTCTTACACACACACACACACACAGAGAGAGAGAGAGAGAGAGAGACCCTCCGATGGTATTCGCACTCGATATCAACAATACCGAAGCCAATCTTGTTACCTTTCAACGTCTTTATAATTATTGCTTGCGTATTCCATGTAATTACGATATCGTACCGAGACTGGAAAACTTATTGCGCACGCCGAATGAAAATTATACAGCCGGCGTATCAAACGGAAGTGATCTATTTAAGAAGTACAAGAGATGCTGGAACGGGCAGCCCCTCGGGACTCGGGAAAGGAATCATTTCCTATTAGGCTTTATTAATGTATTGTTCGCTGCATCTCCTTTCAACGAGCCCCGCGCACACGCGCACGCACACGCCTACGTATATATGCACGCACGCATGTGGATTCGCCTCTCGTTCGGCCATTAATAACTTCGGAAAAAGAAACTTGCCTCGGATTTATTATTTCGATCACATCCGAATGCCAATAAAGCCTCGATGCTTTATTTTCTATGTGACGTAAGGGCGAGCCTTGAAAAATATTATAATTTAAACAAAGTTGACCGATACGTCTGTGCCTTTGGATCGAGTACGTGTGCTCTTGGGAGAGTCTTTTTTTTTCTTTTTTTTTCCCCCTCTATACCAGCGCCAGTCCATATTTCTTTCTCTCGAGCAAGAGTGAGAGAGAGAGAGAGAGAGAGTGTGTGAGAGAGATAGATAGATTATTATACCCTAGGAGTATTTAGCGGACAAGAGCATTTAGCAAAGTAAACAGAGATTGTTGTGATTAGAGCCTCGGAGACGTTTTTAAATTGTGGAGAAAAGAAAAAAAGGGGAAAAGTCTTGGGGAGGGGGGGAGGGAGAGAGAGATAATTTGTCGTCGGTAAGGAAGTAAGGAGTCCGCGAGGCAATTTGTCAATAGCGCGGCTAAACTCGTTAGCTGAGAAAGCAAAAGCGTCGCTTGCGGGTACGAGGCGCTCTTAGCATTACAATGAAAACTTTCTGCTGATGTAAGAAATATCTACAAGCCGTATCGTTGTTTATAAACAAGGAAAGCATTCGACGAACGAGCAGGGCTAATCAATTCTCGTTACAATAGACGCTGTTTTCTTCGGGTCATGCGGGCTCCGATGAAAATCTTCAAATTCTCAACAGCCGCATGGAATTACTCTGAGTACATGAAGAAAGTACTCTGCCGACGCTTCTGTTCGGCGGACGATCATCCTCCTCGTCAACGGGGATGAGATGATGCGGCGGAAGGCGCGCGCGCGCTCCGCACCGCCCGTTAATAATGACACGCGGTAAAGAGAGTTTGGCGTAGCTCTCTTGTGCTCTCTTGTGAGAAAGAAATGAGCGTCGGAGGAGGAGGAGGAGGAGGAAGGAGGACCGGCAGCGAGCGTCAGCCAAGAGGAAGTAATAATTAATAACCCTTATCGAGCCGGAGCCGATACTACTTTCCCCGTGCACTTGATGATGGTGGTGGTGGTGGTGGTGGTGGTGGTGGTCGGCCGGGCTCCCCGCTATAGATAGTACAAATCATCTCAAATTCAAAAGCAGAAGTCTCGCAATATTTTTAGACCACGAGGAGGAGGAGGAGGAGGAGGAGGAGGAGGAGGAGGAGGAGTATGAGGTAGAGGAGGTCTTAGAAGGTAGTGGAGGTAGAGGTAGAGGTATTGGTGGTGGTGGTGGTGGTGGTGGTAGTAAGCCACAGGGCCATTCTCCTTTCGCCTCGTCTTGGAATGGAACTTTATTCACGCTTCTAACGACGCGTTACGCCGCTAGTCCTTTGCATAAAAGAAAAGCAAGGGAAATTCCGGGAAAGCGAGGTATTTTCAAGTTAAAGATTACGGCTTTGTGGCTGAGAAGTTTTGTAATAAATCGGTAGCTCCGAGCGAGCCGGGGGTATTAATTGCCACCACACATTCGCCGGCGCTCACTTCCGAAGAATCTATTTAACACTTACTTTGTTCCACGGAGCAGCAGCAACGAGTGCCACCTATATCAGCCTATATCACTTACGCCTTCTTATCCTTCCTTATTAATACTTGCTCGCTTGCTTGCCTGCTTGCAAGACTTCTCTTTTCTCTTCCCTTTTTTACAAGAATAACCCCCCTATGCGCAACAATCGATCGTAAATATCTGCGCAGATTTACGGAATGGGCCAACCTCAAAAGCCCACGGAGACTTATGCGAGACGTCAATCACCTCCCGGTGGATTCCTTTATTCAAAAATATCTTTATATCTTCCTCGAGCCGGCGGCAACACGTAACGCTGGGAACCAACCATTACAACGCTACGCGTCTTGCTAACCCAAGCCCACTTCCGCGTATTGTTGTTGTTCTTGTTGTTGTTGTTGTTGTTGTTGTTGTTGTTGTTGTTAATATTATTACTTATTTATTTATTTATTTATTTATTTATTTATTTGTTATTGGTAGTAGTATTATTGTTATTATTACTATTAGCCAATGTCAGATTGAGCGGAATGGCCTCGGAGCACACGTAATAAGATCGATCGGTTATCAAATTGCGCTTAGGTGACAACACGAAATCCAGAACATTCCAGGCAATTGCCGAGATCAACATCTAGCCAATAATAACGAATGCCTCGGATATTCACATGAAAATCTCCCGACCGTGGATATTAAGGATTAATGAGAAAAGCCGACGGAACGTTCTCTCCTTCGACAGCTGCATTATACATTACATGTATTATCCGCATACTTACATCAACTTCAATCAAAATTCCCTATTACAAAAACCTTCTTGTTTCCTATACAACCAACTGGCTGCTCGGCCTTTTAATTTTAATGACATTCCTTCAGCAAAATTTTACTACAAATTGTACAAAATAGCCGGTAATACCTTTGCGTGCTATAATTTTATACAAGCTCTTTAAACATTTTCATTCTCTATGGTGTGCTGCCGCATTATCTGCCAGAGTTATCCGCCGTGTACATTGAAACAAACATTACCGCAGCCGTAAGTATCGTGAACCCGATTAGCCGATTTTTTTCTACCTGACCAACTAATCTGTTCGAAATTCTACGTGCACGACTTTCTCACCCATAAAAGTCTCATGGTAAGTCCCCCCCAAAAAAAAAAAAAATACAATATTATTGTCTACGCGTGCTTGGACTATTTACAATGGAAACTTAAAGTACTGTTGCGTGAAAATACATTTAATGCCCGACTCTTAATAAATATCGAATTTAAGCTCATTTGAATCGAAGAGTAGAATAAATTTACGGAGCCCAGTGTGTGTTGACAATATCAAATATAGTAGTTGTTATACATAACAGCCGAGAGATAATACTTTGATTCTTACGACCCTGACGTATCGCTTAACGACGACGACGACGACGACGACGACGACGACCACGACCACGACCACGACCACGACAACAACAACAACAACAACAACAACAACAACATCAACATCAACATCAACAGACCTGTCTGTCTCTGTTCGTTCCGTCAGCCGTTAATTTTTTAATAAACTAAATTGGACGTAATGTCCGATTGTTCTCAGAATAATATTTAATCATATTAATATCATTATTATCATTATTATTCTTGCAAAATGGGCATTTACGTTCGTTTCAAGAATCCGTCAAACTGCTCATTGCTGTCACTCAATTCATTTAACTGAAAAATTTATTTAACGCACATTATTCTACCGGGGCCGTTAAATATTTTAAAATATTACAATCTCGTATCTCTTTAGAATCGTTAAAATTACGAGGAGTCATTCGCTTGAGCCTAAAAGAAAATTATTAATTATACGAATCTATGGCTAATAATTATAATAATAATAATAATAATATTATTATTATTATTAATAATTATAAAGGAATACGCTCCGAGATAAGCATATATTACAAAGATATACATATAAATAGCAATGAATAAAGAGTTTTGTTACATACTGCGCAATTTGAGTGTTTACTGATAAGAGAACATATTTTTACAAGTTTTTTTACTATAAGAAATTATGAATAAATTAAAATTCTTTATTCTTTCAATTATGAAAATTCGATGGTCATGCTATGTACACATATGTATAGGCTTCACTATCGCAGACTATAATTGAAGAATAGGTTTAACGTAATATTACGACATTTTCTTCTTTTTAAATAAATAAAATGAAATTCCTATGAATTATAAAATTTATATATATGTGTGTGTGTGTGTGCGTGCGTGTGGGTGTGTGTAATATGTAGAAAAGGAGAGAAAACACTTTGTCAATTTAAAACTTTTTAATTTTTAAATTATCCGTTAAGTATTTATGAATAGGTAAGAAGCGCGGAGAAGAAAGTGTAGAGAAAATATTCATATTCGTATTTTTAAAATAATATTTTTAAATAATAATCAATAATATAACTATTAGTGGAAAATTATGTTTAAATAGAAGTAAATATCGAAAAGATTATCTTAAATAAAGAGACACATAAATTCAAGTGTATAATTTGTTATTCATTTACATTTTCGTATACATTAAAAACAATAATAAATGATTTAATGCCACATATAAAAAAAATTTTAACGAACAAGCCGTGTGTAAAGTATGACTAATATAAAATTTTTGTTAGGCCTGTAAAACTCGTTTGAATAACTAAAAGTTGTAGAAAAATAATTACCTAATACTGGATAGAATTATCAATTTACGAGGTAGTTAAATGACAAGAGATCTCTTACACTTTACGAGTATTTATTTTTATAATAAATGACAATGACTCTGAAAAGAGTTTTATAGATTATTTAAAGAAAGTGAGGGTTTGAACGGGTTTGCGATCCGCAATGCTGATTAAGTTAAATAATTTAAATGAAAAATACTGCCTTAGCTATAAAAGTATCGAGACGAACGAAAGAGATAATTTTTGTAAATGATGCATAATTTTGTGCAAAAATCAAGACCACCCAAGGCGCACAATGAATCCCGCTTTTTATTCCGAGCAGCGGCGGCTCCTCGGGAACCATACAGGCAGACAAAAAAAGATTGTTTCTCTAACAACAGTGTCGCGAAATATTTAGTATTATTTCTCGTGAGCGCGTGCGCGCTTGCTTGCTTGCTTGCTCGCTCGCTCGAGAGAGCGTAAGAAATTTTGTCAGCCAAGACCATTAATTAACAATACTTAATTCGTGGCCAATAAAAAATGCATTTTCAACCGAACGCGTAAAAAAAAAACAAAATAAATAAATAAATAAATAAACATTCGGCAGGAATTGCCTGCATGTAAGGAGATTTTCCTGTTAGTGATATACTTTAAATTTAATTTAAGCAGCTTATTTAACCTTAAATTAAATTTCCGTTTCAGTTTATTTAATCATTAGTATTTTCTTATTTAATAGATACCCTTAAAAATTTGCTTTTCATTTCCCGTGACAAATCTTACCAGCGTATTCCGACGAGAATTTTAATTACCACCCGTTCGACTCGGATAAAAGTCGCGTACGTAATAATTCTGTATCTTTTTGCCACTGTGAAGTTTTATGCGTAATTATAGGTAAAGTTTCCTCTTTAATAAGCCAACAGAGCAATATATTGCTTATTAATCGTATTGACATAAAGGCTGGTACTTATATTAAGCATTTACGCTTGTACATAACGTCCAATTAGTTGTTGAAAAATAAATAAATTTACATACCGCAAGCCTTCCTCTTCTCCTCCTCCTCCTCCTCCTTCTTCTTCTTCTTCTTCTTCTTCTTTTCGTGCTCAGAGAAGTAGACAGAGTCTAGTTACGAAAGTTTTTTAAATTACGGGCGTACGCGGTTTTATGGAAAGGCATTTCGATATTTAAAAAACGTAAATTTAAATAATTGCATTGAAATTTTGAATTTTCTCTTTCGAAAAGATAACGAGCTCCGCCATTTTTCCTCAACTAAACACAATACTTGTTCCCCGAGGCTCCGCTTCAGCTGCGGAACAGCATTTTAATAAAAAAAACTAATACGTTCGAGTAGATTTAAGTCGATCTAAGTCGATCTAAGTCGATCTAAGGTGCGTGCAAGTCATGCGCGCAACATTATTATTTGCGACAACATTACAAATCGACGGATTTATCTCTTTGATTAATACGTGTATTTAAATATAATTACCGGGAATTGCTAATTAGATTAGTTCAATTATTTTTATCAGTTTCCTGATATTCGAAATATCTGGGAATTCGCACTTAAAATCCTATTTAACGGATAAAAAATCATCATGGACGTGGTAACGCGTCAGGCAGAAATACTCGCTCGCCGCCCGTAAGTGTCTGCATTAGCGTTATTATCGAATATAAATGTTCCGGTGGAAGATTAGGCGGGAAAATTAGAATTATTAAAGATCTAAAGCGCTTGGTGGAAACGTAAGGATTTTGTAAAATTACGTATTCGCCGACGAGGGAAAATAATATTATATTATCGATAAGGTTCTCTGCATAGATAAAGTGCATAGAAAGGTTATTGCGTCCGGGCGAAAGGATAGAGAACTCGACGTTAGAGCGAGTAAAGTAATGCAATAGCAACCGGCGACTGATTAGAGCCGTATTAGATAGATGTATTGGGCAGTTTATGCTCTAGGGCAGCGGGGCGAGCGGCTTGGTGGTGGCCGGGGATGGGGCGAGGTAGCGGCGAGCGTTAACGATAGCGGCAGCCGTTGGCGTTAATCCAGAGTCGGGATAAGTCCCGGGGAAGGGCATTAAATTCTAACGATTTTGGATATCGAGCAAAGTTTACCGCGCTTAGATAAACATCGGGAGACTGGCCTCGGCGTCGGCCTGCATAAATTCTCGGGCGTTAGGTCGTCGTCGTCGCCGTTGTCGTCGTCGTCGTGGTCGTGGTCGTTGTCGTCGTCGCCGTTGTCGTCGTCGCCGTTGTCGTCGTCGTCGAGGCGTAGGCGACGAAAGAGCCAGCGATCGTAAGAGATGCGGAGTGACGTCGTGGCTGGGCAGGGGACAGGGGGGCAGGGAGGGAGTGGCCGAAAAAGGAGAGCCCGAGCGCCGATTAAACGGGCTGCAAACATTATCATGTGCCCGAGAGGACGATTTATCCAAGTTTGACACACTGGCACGAAATCCATTTCCATTGGGGTCGAGTGAACCGCCGCCGATGCTGCTGTTACTCTATAGCCTCCGGCGATGGTGCGCCTAGCGCGTGCGTTTGTGTTACGTGGGTGAGCGAATCGGGAAGCTGGAAACACGGCATAATGCCCACGGAGTACAACGAACGGGCTATATAAAACGCTCTATTCAGTGCCGGGGGCGTTGGGGGGCGTTGGGGGGGGAAGTACTACGTTCGAATTAATTGGGCCACGGGACTAAACTAGTGAGAGCGATAGGCCTGCCAACCAATACCAATCAGCCTGCGGCCTCGACGTGGCCGACAAGGGCCGTAAGTAGCCATTGCCGATCGACCGCCCACCCCCCTCCCAGCAAAAGTCCATTGGCCCCGCGGACCGTCGCTCGGATGACAAACTCCTTTAATTACGGAAGCCGAGTAATTCCGAGTCGTCGGGCACGCGCCTCACCGGAACTCGAGTAGGGTGCCAGGGGGAATGGGGGGCGGCGGCGGCGGCGTCGGCGGCGGCGGCGGCTACCGAGGATGATCGGGTTCCCCGTTCACATGAAATTATCACCCGTGAAATCCACGGCTGCTCCCTCCCTCCGAGCTCTTTAGCGGTGACTTTTTGTTCACCCTCGACGAAGGCGCGCTCTCGACAGCCCGGTCACCGGATGCAGGAAACGACGTCGGGATGCCGAGAGCTTTATTGCCTCGATCGACAGAAGGTCTCGAATCGTCGGCGCTTTTCCGGGCCACGTGATTAATGACGAGGCCGAGGAGGTAGGCAACCATTAAAAGCCTCTTCCTCCGGGGCTCGGGGATATATTTCGTGCCCCCGAGAGACCTCCACCCCCACACCACCCCCTCACCCCCGGCTAATAATCCACGTAAACCCCCTCCCCGTCCCCTTTCCCCCGACGTATTATCGATGCCCTGTCAAGAGTAGCTGCACACAGACAAGCGAAGCCACTCTTCTCTTTCTCGCCACGCTCGAGCTTGGCTTATCTAAATGAAAAGCGCTCGCGCTGATTCCCGAAAGACCGAGGAAACACGCGAGCTCGGCTTAATTATAATTTCCACGGCTTATAAATCCGCTCCGGATTTCTACGGAGATCGTCTCGTGCGTTTCCGAATGGAAAATCTCCCGATCCCAAGCGCTTCGGAATGTAATCCACGCTTCGATGGGGGACCGTGGGAGTGGCGGTGGTGTGGTGGTGATGGTGATGGTGGTGGTGGTGGTGGTGGTGGTGGTGGTGAAGGTGGCGGTGAGGGGGGGGGTGGCAGATCCCCTCCTTTGTAGCCGATGCCTGGCGATTTAATTTACCGTCGATTCGCAAGTACAGCTTCAACAGGGTCAGCAGAAGGCTTTCGGAGTACGAGAAAGTGAATCCGGCTCGTGTACTCGTCACTGATAACGAGCAGCGGCATCAGCACGACCTCGCAAACGCGCGCGCGCTCACGTAAATACATGTATATACGTATGCACATAGCCGGTCCCTAGGAATGAAACGGCTTCATTGGCTCTTATTAATTATTTTACATTGTTCGATTTAATGGGGTAATTATAGGTCATGTAAAAAGCTTGGGGCGCGAAGGTATGCGCATAAGCTGTTAACATTTATATCGTTCAATGGCGAATTCATAGATCGGAGTAGTATAGGTGAGTGAGCGGGGCCGATGTAGAGTCGCTCGGCTCCGCAGACAAAGACCTGCAAAATCGATAGGAAACATCCGTTTAATACAGGCTATTAATATAGGCCTGAAATTATAAGATTTTTCGAGCCTCCGAGCGAATATGCAGGTGGAAATCATCGATTGTAAGCTAATCGGGGGACGTGCGAACAACAATCGCTCCTGTCGTCGGCCCGTTGTAGAACATTCGAGCTACGAATACATGTGTGTATACATACGGCTTAGCGCGACGTGTAACTAGCGAACGTTGAAAAACATAACGAGGAGTGAGTGCACTCGCTCCATTGTCTCTCTCTCTCTCTCTCTCTCTCTCTCTCTAACTCTCCCCCCCTCTCTCTCTCACCTTCTTACGATGCTAGGCGGCCGCGGGCGCCCTCGTACCTGCAGTGGCGTACGCGTCTATGCTCTCGGCAATACGTGTACAGACGTTCCGATGGAGTATGAATATAGAATATAATTTCGCCTGCCTATTTCGTGCTTTATCGCTTATTCACCTTTGCGCGCTCGATACCGGAGCAGCCGCACGCGCCTTTACGCCCGCAAAGTATTTTCACCGACAAGGGATACGCAGAGGGCGTATGCATGTACATGCGCACACGTGTCCAGGTGCACGTACACGTGTAGTTTTGGGGAGTCGTTGGCTCGCTCGGGGATATTGATTACTAATGGCTCGGTAATTTGATTTAACTGATCGTGATGTCCTGGTCCACTGGGGAAGGAAATTTCGCTCGGGAAGCAGCCGCCACGTCACGCGTCACTACCGCGCTCGCCCTCACTTTCCTATCCTTGCCCACTATTACCTCCCTATTCCCTCCAGCCACTCCCCCCTGCACCCCCTCCTCGCTCGTGCACCTTTCTCTTGTATTTTTTCCGAGCTCGCCACACTCTCTCTCTCTCTCTCTCTCTCTCTCTCTCTCTCTCTATGCCCGTTCCTTAATTTCGCATCGGTATCAAAAGTCATTATGTAATGGCCCTTCTTACCTTCTACGACTACTACCGCCTCCCATCAAGCCTATCAATTTTCCAATCAATCCTCATCCCGTTCTGGCTTTGACAACGCGCAGCGCCTTTTTTCATTACAAATTCAAAGCTAAGTTCTCAGCTGGTTTTTTCTGAGCGCCGCTCCTTGTCGTTAATCCTACCGTTTCGAAGAGGAGAAAAATTAATTGCCCCTCCCCCCCCCCCCCCAATTCCTTTAACGAAGCGGCGCTTAAAAACGGGCCAATACTATCATTAGCTCGATCTAATCTCCTTATCGCTTCTAGACAATTAAATGTTCTTACAAACCTACCGCCGGTAGATTACAGAAATCCACTTCACGTAATAATAGCCTTAAGTGATGAAAAAGCCTCTCGGAGTTACGATTGGCTCGATGCATGGCTCGATTCATGGCTCGATTCATGGCTCGATGCATGGCTCGACGACCGGTGACGCTTACATAAATCTCGTCGATAATTTAATAATTTATCAAAAAATGCATTTTTATACGCCTCGCGCTTCTTTTCTTTTTCTTTTAACGTTTCTTATCTTCAATAGTCATTATAAATTTACATTCCATTTACAGGAGGAGGACCGAGAATCTACCTGCCTCTAACGTCTCTCGCTGATGATGGCTTGGGTAAGAAACTTTTTTACTATCGATATATAAATCACCGCCAAAGTTTCAGAAATAACCGAGATGCCTTTTCGTGGTTGTGTCTCCCCTGTGCCACCTCCACCTCATCCTCATCCTCCTCCTCCTCATCCTACACCTCCCCCAATAAACCCACTTTTCGTTTCCCTTATTTTCTTTGTTTTTCGAATCGAAAGGAGTAGTAAAGTAAAGTGCAGCTCGTTAAGGAACAGGTGATCCTTAGGTTAAAATGAGGTTCGATAAAGAAAAGGAAAAGAAAAGGAAAAGCAAAAGAAAAGAAAAGAAAAGAAAAAAATAAAGAAAGCGCGGCTCGTTATTTCGTGGACGAAGTCAGGATCTGTCAGTGGTGTGGTTTGAGAGCGCCCCCTATCGGCGAATAAGTATGAAAACCCAGGCTTGGGCACTTAATCAGCAGAATTCGCCCGGAGCCGAACTTATCTGGATACACACCAGCCGAAGCGGAGCGGCGTGCGCGCTATCAACGTCGTCCTCGTCTGTTCATTTCCCGTCTCTCCTTTTGCAGCCTCGGCTCGATCTCGTGTCATCTTGTCGAAGTGCGGGCGGGAGCCACGAGAGTCGAAAGTCGAAGTGAAAACGGCGCAAAACCAAAGAGCTGGAAACGCGGAAAGGGAAAAGCCGTCCTCCTATTATACTTGAGGGACACGGAAAGAGAGAGAGAGAGAGAGAGAAGAGATTTCGGTCTGGTTTACACGTCTGACCCCCCGAGGGCACGAAAGGAGCGCGGGGCTTATCTTGCCGTCTCTTTCCCACTGTCAATCAAGCGTTAAACAATGAGAAAGGACCCCTTGCTCGCGCTGCTGTTGGTGTTGCTGCTGCTGCTGCTGCTGCGCTAAACTGATTTCACGACCGCATCCATTTTCGACTGCTCCCTCCTCCTTAAACCTCCCCTCCGCCATTCCCCGCCCCAACCCACCCGTCCTATCCGCCCTGCACACACTTACGTGCCCGCTCACATAGAAGAGACGGGGAGAGAGAGAGAGAGAGAGAGAGTTTATTTACACCTAGACGAGACGAGTTGTGTTGTATCTCCGGCTCGAATCGCCCGGGGTGTGTAGTAGCTCCGCTCGCGGTAGGACGCGTCGACTTTTGTCCCGGCCACAAAAGGGTGGAGTGGCCGCGACAACGTTAACGGATATACTCGGTGCCCATTGAATTTCAGCTCGAGCTTCGGCTCGGCTCTCTGTCAATTCGGCGCGATCTCTCCGCCCTCCTCGTCCACCGCCAACCTAGCGATTTTACTCTCTCTCTCTCTCTCTCTCTCGTCTCGTCTCTCTCTCTATCTCTCTGTCTCTCTCTCTCTCTCTCTATCTCTCGTCGAGCGATCGGTATCGATAGGAGGAGGTCTTTCTTAAACGTCCAGACCGATTCGCGATGGATTTTCCACATCGCCCTCCTCCTCCTCCTGCACCACCGTCGGTGAAGGGGGAGGGGGGGGGCAAAGTTCAAATAACGCGGAGCAATGTCAATTAATGGAATTATTAATGGGCGCGATGCCAGGAGCTAATGACAGGCTAGATTCGTTCGTATTTACATTAATTGAGAAAGTTAAACAACGGCTTTCGTTACCGAGAGAAAATGAAACGTGAGGGAGGCAGGGAGGAGTCGGCTGCTGATTATAAAGAATAATAGTAATTGTCGCGTATCGGTCGATCGTAATAATGTCCATTGTCTGACTAGGACAATACGATTCCGTAGACTTTTTATCATTATCATCATCGTCATCACCATCATCATCGTTATCATAATTATTATTGTTGTCGTTGTTGTTGTTGTTGTTGTTGTTATTATTATGCGGACATCCCCCAAAGAGTCTATTTGTTCGGAATTTACCGATTATATTTTTATGGCTCAATGCCGGGAGCGTTGGGATTCGCGTACGTGTACGCGTTAGAGCGTCGGCCGAGGGGGGGGGCGGGAGGAGAAGAGTGGGCCCGTTGCTCGACCGCAAATATCAGCGGTATTTCAACGGTGGCTGCTCCGCGTTCCCGGGCACCGAAAACGCCGGCCTTAAACGTCACTTGCCTCGCTCGGTGGCTCGGCGGTGGCTCGGCGGTGGCTCGTCGGCGGCTCGGAGGGGGCCGGAGGGCGGCGAAGGGAGACGGAGGGAGACGGAGGGAGAGAGCGCTCGCGTAATTTATTTCACAAGACTCGAAACGAACGATTCTTTGTTTTTTATTAGCAACTTCTTTTCCACTTGGAATTACGATTGGATTTCACGCGAAGCTATTAAGGTTTGCCGGGGAAGGGGGAGGAAAAGTCACGAAGCTTAAATTTTTATTAATACAATAAAACAGGGTCGATCGTAATGCCGCTGCTGCCGGTTACGTATATAAATATTACGGTCAGATAGCTCGAAGGCGGGGAGTGAGGGGAAGGGGGAGCACGAGGAGGGAGTATAATGGAGCCGCGGGAGTGCGTGAAACGGAAAATTAAACGCCTAGGAGGATTTTGAGAAAGGAATGAAAGGCAGCCCCGACTGTTATTATTATATAAGTAATAATAATAAACAGCATACCATTGTTCTTTCGAGGCGTATAATAAATATTCTATTAAGCGCTGTGTACACTTCTTGCTCGCGGTCCCGATAATAGGAGATAGTGGAGATGATCTCCCTCCTCCATTCGGAGAAGAGCTAAATCGGCAATCGATAATATACTACTCTCCTACCCTCCCACCGCCCCTCCCCCTTGCCATCCACTCCCCCCAATAACAAGCCCCGTTTGCAATTACTTAGTGGAAGGCCAGTCGCCGAAATCAGGTAAGCGGTAGGCGGTAGTCGCGCGGCGCCCGAACGGAGCCCCGGACGACCTTGGCTCGTAAAGGAGGAAGCAGAAGCAGATGAAGGAGGAGGAGGAGGAGGAGGAGGAGGTGGGAGAGGAAGCGGTCGTAAATAGACCACCCAGAGGAGAAAGTTCCCTCCGTGGCCTCGTGTCCCTCGCGTATTCTCGTTGCGCTTTGTCCGAGAAGCGGCAGCAGCACCAGCAGCACCAGCAGCACCAGCAGCACCAGCAGCAGTAGGAGCACCAGCTCCCGACGACGTCAACGCTTCCGAGTGCGTTTGTAATTGAAGTAAGTAGGCGGCGGCGCGTAGTATGAGGGGTGGGAAAGGAAGGGACGGCCGGGTGGGTAGAGAGGCTCCTGCGGCTCGTTCACAAGAGGAGCGCACACCGTCGCCGGTCAATTGTCGTCGCTGCTCGCGCGCGAATCGTCAATGTCCCGAGTTTCGAGAGCCGGAAGAATAAGGGCCTGGCGGACCTCCCCTCTCTCTCTCTCTCTCCTTCCGGCCGTACGCGCCGCCGGCGCCGAGAGGTATCTTGGGAAAGTATCGGAGATCGGGCGGCGGGCCGGAGTAGGTCCGTAAGTCGCGACGAAAGTCGGGTCAGCGACGCGCCGGTGCAGCAGGCAGCCGGTGCAGAGGCAGAGCGAGAGGAGCAGGCAGCACGTCACCGCTGAAACGCAGGAGAGATAGATGCACGTCGCCGTGGCGATACGGCGGGCCGCTCTGACGCCGGTGCGTGCCGCGCGGCACTGGCCCAGATGAGGCGGCGTGACGGGGGTCGGGGCGAAAGAGGAGGAGGGGGACAGGGACAGGAGGAGGTCGCATCGAGTGCCCGTCGGCATGCGACGACGACGACGTCGACGACGACGACGACTACGACGACGAGGCCAGGCGCAGTGGCACGTCGCGCCCAAGGGCGTCGGGGAGGGTTGGGTACGGAGGGAGAGGGGCGGGGAGCAAGCGAGCGAGCGAGCGAGCGAGCGCTCGAGCTATTTTTATGGCACTTAGCCTTTCGACCGGCGCAACATGCTGAAGCACTCGAAAAACACTCGGGCGCATTCCCCTGTGCTTCGACGGCGCCGTCGAACCTCGAAACCGCTGCCGTTCCCGCTCTCGCTAGCAATGCATGCATCCATTGACCTGAGCTACGACGACTCCCGGTCCTTCTCGTTCTTACGCGCTACCTCTCACGCGGCTGCTCGTGCTCGATCTATCGCTCTTAATCGCTTTCTTAATATTTACCGCCGAGTCTTCTCTCCCGCCCCACTCCTCCCTGACCCTCATCATCATCAGCAGCAGCAGCAGCAGCAGCAGCAGCTACAGCAGCTACAGCCGCCGTCACCGCCTCCGCCGTACTACGGGGGCACGCAAGGGCCATTCTTCTTTTTGCTTCCCTCTGACGCTGACTTTTGCTTCCGCTGTTTTCCTTCTCCCCCTACAACCTCCCTACAACATTATACTTTTGTTTTCTTTCTTCCTTGACTCTTCATCTCTTGTTTGTGTTCATTTCTGTGTCGGACTAGATGTACCTATAACTCTCAGAGTGAGTCCCTCCGCTGCTTCCTTGTCTCTCGCCCCCTCGAGCGCTCTCGTTTTCCTTAGTCCCCTCCCTCCTGCGCCCTGTATTTGTACCCGATCAAATAATTACAATTTAATACAGCGCAAATATCGTATGTTGACGCGGCCTTACGATACCCCGGAAAAATAATTCAATTATTAAGGCTCGCCGTGATATGTCCGGTAGTCTTGGCACTTGGCCATTAGTAAACCTGCATATTATTTTTTTATTTTTTTTTCCCCTTCTCTTATTATTTATTTTATTTTATTTTATTAAACAGATAGATATCGGATAGGTTGTTTGCGCAACTGGGCCGGACGGCTGGCGGCATTAAAGGATCTCGGCAATGATTTGAACGTAAGGTCGGTCGCCGGGATTATTAATGGAGGGGATATTCGACGTGTTATCGAGACACAGTTTCAGAAATGAAAATCATTGTAATAATTGGCGGGCAACGTTAACGGGCATAACAAACTTTATACAAATTCCTCCCCTGTTTAATTGAATACGATTACGCCGCGAATGACACTGTCAATAATCATCTCCCACATCGGAATGTTCGTTAATTCATACACGTAATTAAAGCCTCGAGCGCTGTGACGCGGCTCGGCAGCACGGGGCGGGGCGGGGCGGGGCGGGGCATATTTTTCTTCTAATTAGAGATGAAAAAGGCTAATGGCCGACTTAATATTCCGTCATATCGGCCGATACGCATCGCGACATTATTAAGAGTCAAATTTAATTACAAGCTAGCCGACCGGTGGGAGGGGGAGGGCGTCGGCCAGTTACGTAAAATAAATTGATATAATTATTACGTTAAAAACGTTTTCTTGGGAAGACGAGAGTATCCGCTTATAATTCCGGACAATAATATAATTCTACTCGTTAAAATTCTGTCTCTGGCTGCCGAGCCCTTCAGTCTCCCCTCCCCCCGACGCGCAAACCGCTTTATTTATCCAATTATAACGATAGCTTTATCTTGATTTAACAAAAAAACAGAAGAAAAAAAAACAAACATATATATATATATATATATATATATATAGATTAAAGAGCCTCGCGCGGGCTCGGATAAACTCGGCAATGTACGTGACAGGCTCTCGCGATTTAATATCCATAAAAGATCGCGAGCGTTGTTCGGTATTCCTTCTTTACCGCGTGCCCGAGTACATAAATTTCGACAATGTACGTCAGTGCGCACATGTCCGGGGCGTATTTAATTCCAGTGCGATTAACGCGGATTTGAGTAATTGACGCGAGCGGGGCGGGGGGGGAGTGACCCATTTCATGGCGGCTACCGATGGATTATCGCATAACGCGCTCGAGTCCCCATTATTTCGTGGATTATTTCGCAGGTCGAGACTAATAAGCTGTATAAGAGGACTCGATTTAAGAGATTCCTCTTAAATGTCATACCGACGTAATGAATCCCTTCATCCCTGCCCGTGACTCTGCCGCGCGACACACTTTCACAGCTTTCACGACAACGCGTAACGAAATAAGCTAATAAGTTAATTGCGTCGGGGGCGGTCGGGGCGGCGAAGGGGGGAGGGGGAGGAAGGGCGACCAAACGAAGAAAACGATGGGAAGGAAATTAAATAACTAACGTATAAGCGATATTGTTATTATTATTTATTTTATTTGTTTGTTTATTTATATATATATATATATATATATATATGGAGCTACTAGTACATGAGATATGGATTTATTGAGCCAGCAAATGCATTAAATCCCGAAATTTTAATGGCCGTCGTTCGAATGCATTTAAATATACGTACGAGAAAATTATCCACGCAATGTCCCAATGGGTTGTACAAGGTTTTTAATAAGTTCCTGGAAAGCCCCCGCCATCATCATCCAGTCCTTTTCTTTATTTGCTTTTTATGTAAAAGCCATTTTGTCAAGATGAAAAATGTTGAGTTATTGTGGCATTGCGCGCTATGTGATGATGTACCGTCCGTCGTCGCTCGGACTTTGCTCCCACTCGGCGTCCCCCCGCCACCCCCCTCGGCCGCCGTGCCCTTTCAAGCCCTGGCCTGCCCTTTCTGTCCGTGCCTTTCTTTCCGGCGTGCTTAATTCCTTTTCTCGTCAGCCTCCTTTTTCCCCCAATCCATCTTGCTCTCTCGGTCCGTCACAGCGAACATTTCCCAAGGAATTATGCCGGAGCGCAGCATCCGTAAAGCGAACCGAGGAGAGCGGCGGCCCGCTAGTAGTCTATTTCTTTCTCAGAGGCGATAATAGAAAGCTCCAAATGATGGCATTAACTAACCCAGACGTACCCAGAGGATTAATGTCTTATCATTTTTTAACGCGTAATGGACTCCGTGATCCTACGGCGCTCGATATCGAGTGGGACGTAACGACGAGCCATGGACCACTTTCCCTCTTATCTCGAATGCGACGCTATGGGATTAGCCGCCTAGTTCCGGGATAATTGTTGAAGGTAAGGTTGGGTAAGCTACGAAATGCCCGACGAGATCCCCCTTCCCTTCTATCGACGTGCGGGACCTACTTTTTCTGTCCGGACCTTGTAAACCGATGCGCGTCCAGGGCGTGCACTTGAATAATCCATAAATTTCGTGACCAATTTGTCCGGGTGGGAGAGGGGCAACAAACAAATTTCAGAAATACGCCCGCAGCGCTCCAGTGACAATATCTATTGTAATTTTACGATTCCCGTCTTTTAATTTCCATCTCCCCCTAGGAGTCGAGATCCGTACTCCCTCGCTCCCTAAAACCCTCGATCTATGGCTCGATCTTCTTGGATTTCCCTTCCTTTCCATGGGCCGCGCGCATTCTCCACGCTACGCAGCCTATCTCCATCGCGCTCGATCTTTCGTTCGCACAATCGACGAGTAGTCGTCTTGATACGGTACTGTTGGGAAGGGGGGGTGGGTGGGGTGGGGTGAGGTGTGAGGGGTAGTAGAGAGAAAACGCCCGAGGAGCAGCGTGCATTTATGTGCGTGGAGGTACGCAGGGAGGGTGCTGAGCCGATAAGACGAATGCGGGAGCGCGACAGGGTCGATCGAAAAGTGGCGAAGGACTAGCGGGGGGTAGGGGGAGAAAATCGGAAGTTGTGATCGACGTGAAGCCGTGGCAGGAACTGATGTGTCAAGGACAGCGGGAACAATGGCTGAGCAAGCGAGCGTCACAAAGGACACTTGCTCCCGCCCTTCCCTCCCTATCATGCTCACCCCCCCTCTCTCTCTCTCTCTCTCTCTTTAGCTTTCTTCCTCTATTTCGCTCCCTCTCTATACTAACCCTCGGCCACGGACACAGAGCGACACCACCACTAACTTTACACTCCCTCGCAGGAGACGCGGCAGACTATTTCTCCTCGCGCTGTCTTCGACGGCACATTAATTTCACTATCTTCATTTTTGTGCGTGGGACGAACGGAGAGAGAGAGAGACAGAGAGAGAGAGAGAGAGAGAGAGAGAGAGCGGAGCAAGTCCCTGCGCTTGTGGGAGACGAAGTCGACGTGTCCCGAACAGCCGCTCGAAATTTTTTATTCCCAGTGCTCGGCACGAGCGGGGAATCTACTGCTCGTGGTCCGCGCATCCCGACTCCTCTCGACCTGGGAGCAGCCCCAGTTTACGACGGAAGGAAAAAATCCGCGCCTCTAGCAAGTTTACGTCATCACCCGGGGCGACGAGTAACCACCTCCACCCACCCCATAGTCCGTTGGACGAGCAATTTAGAGCGGCACCGGCGCTCCTTCCCAAATAACTGATACGCTTGTTCGCGAGGAGCCGTCGGCCCGAATTATAACGGACCCGAGAGTCCCGGGGCCTGAATTCCGTCTCCTCGGCTCTACTATCTAACCTTCGTGAAAATGTAATTATCGCGCGTCTCCTTTCTCCGCTAGCCTGCCGCCCCTACCCCCTACCCCACAGCCGGCTCAACTCGCAAATTATTATTATACATTTTTCTCCCTCTCCCTCTCCCCCTCACCCCCCGCTCTCCGTACCGTTATTTTTTTCGTACTTTTTATGACGGATTTCAGTTTTATTGGCGCGACTCGTCGAAAATTACTAGCCCCATCGTTCGTAAATTGCCTTTATGCTACTATGAATTTATTCTGCGCGGCTCATTTTTTTTATGTCCCAGCTTGTTGATATAAAAGCCTTGTTGATGTAAGATTTCAAATACTTTGAGTGGCCAATAAATTTCAATAAAAGTCCGGAAATCAAAAGGACCTCGGCCAATAATAAAAAGGCTATTTTTATATGTAATGCGTGTTCATTAGTGTTGGAGCGATAGTAAAAATTATTTCTCGAGCACCGAAGCCATTTTCCTTTAAATGGCCGTCGTCATAGTTAGTACGGGCTCGCGCTCTCAATAATTCGGCATACCTTAATTAATATTTCGTCACGCCCCGTGAGCGCGAAGCTCTTAACAAATTAAATAACTTAAGGCGCGCTCGATCCTCGTACAAGTACGACGAAGCGGCAAGAGTCTTGTCTGTGTGTGTGTGTGTGTGGAAGGATCTTGCGGTGCAAAACCATTGGATGGAGATTATTGTAGGCTTCGGTATTAATACGAGCCTCTTTGATTAAAACGATGCTGGGAGTAAGAGGGAGGGGAAAGCATCCTGATCGAAATTGCCCGATGAGGAAAATCAAGGGACTTTGATCGAAGCCAAAAACTAATTGATACGTCAAATGTCGGGCTTACAAAGTCTCTTTAAATAATATCTCGGATAGCGATCTCGCTGTTGGCTGGGATTAAGCCTCGCGATCCCTTTGTTGCGAAAAGCTCTATAGGAGGGCGGGAGGGAGGGAGGGAGGGAGACATAGAGAGTGAGTGAGAGAGAGAGAGAGAGAGAGAGAGAGAGAGATAGAGTAAATCCACCTTATGGAGCGCGGGGATTAAAAGTTTTTCAAACCAATCGTGTCACGCTCGCGTGCTATCAATGCTGGGTTGTAGGCGGTATGTTGTAGGCATATATAAGGAAGGTGAATTAGTGCACTGAGAGAGCGAGCAACCAGTGTTGCGGAGGCGCTCGGCTCAGGCCTCCTCGAGGGAACAATTAACCGTCGTGTCCACGTCAAGTCACTCAAAGAATCCCAATAAACGCTCAGGGCCGCCCGTGTCGAAAAAAAAGCGAGCCAAAGAGCGTGAGAGACCGAGTGAAATGGACCGGGCGGGTTGGCGAGGTTATTGGGGCGGGGGGGCAGGAGGGGAGGGGAAGGGATCGCGTTCGGAAACGAATTTCCTGGTAGAAGCGAGAAAAAGGGCTAGAGAGGCGGTGGGCGGGGCGCTAGAGGAGCCGAAGGAGGTGGCGGGGAGGCGAGGAGGCGCGGAAACAGCGTAATAATCGTGTGCACCCCGCGGTGTGCGTCAGCGTCGAGTGGCGATTCAAACTTTCATTCCACATTGTGCCTTTAAACCCATTTCGAGCTCATTCCGGGTTTATTACAAAATGCGCAGGTATATCGTTAATCGCTTGACACGTGCTCGAAAAGCCGCGAGTAATAGTCTCGTCCGGCCGACGGGGTAAAAAAAAAAAAAAAAAATAAAAAAAATAAAAAATAAAAACCAACAGCCTCTCGAAGGAGTGGGCGAGGGTTGGGGCGGTGGCGGGGTCGGGGTCGGCGGTGACGGGGGCGGGAGTCACGAGGGGGCCCTCGAGCCGGAAGCGCCGCTATGATATCGACGTTTGGAAATTGCGGCATTTCCATGAGGCGGCGGCCTATTGTCCAGGGGGCTTCTCTGGGCAATCACCCTCCTCGAGGACTGAATTATCCTCGCAGCCCCGCTTCTGTCCCCCCGCCCTTCCTTCGCCCCTTCGCCCCTTCGCCACCTCCTGCCGCCCCACTGAACGAAGGAAGACGGGCGTAGCTCTTCGGTACGCGTGAGCCGGCTCGACCGGAGGACGGGAAGTCCTCACCACGAAGGGAAAAAAGGGTCCGCGAATTGTCATCCACGGGCGGCGGCGTCGCCTGCCTGTGTGCGTTCCTGTCTATGTGAATGCGAGAACAGAGTGGCGGGGACGTCGAATAGAGGAGGAGGAGAAGGAGGAGGAGAAATTCGGGACTGCCTCATCTCCCGTTTCTTTCCAGGGAGAAAATAAAGGAACCGATTGCAAGACTCGACTTGCCCTCTTCTCAATCCCCCCCCCCCCCCCCCCCCCCAATGCCCCAATAACCACAGTCAAACACTTGGAATTTTTTTTTTTTTTTTCACTAGATTTGATACTGTGACGCAACGTGGTGCTGCCGCAGCTCGGCTTTAGGATCCTCGAGAGAACTATGCTAATTCGGATTTTTGAATGCACCACTCGATGTTAATGTCATTTGAAACTAATGCCCTGCTAAAGGTAAAAAAACAAAAAAAAAAAAAAAAAAAAAAAAAAACAGACCATCCAGTTCCGTTTCAGATCGTTATTTATTATTATTATTATTGTCCCTGTCTGCGTTTATACTTTATTTTCTCTCTCGCCCCCCCCGCCCCCTTTTTATTTTTATTTAATTCTTATATTTTTGCACCGTTCGCGTAATGGAGCCGCGACGCGATATTCGTCGTCGTAGGCGTAACCTTTGACGCATACGACTCCTCTACTCCGCGGGCCTCGAGCGGAAATAAGCCCAACATTTTTAAGAGCTCTCCGATCTTAAATGAGATTATTTCAAGTAGACCCTTGTTAGAGTTCCATGTTGTGCGCCCCCTACTTCAAAGTCGGGCTTTTACAATTTTCAATAAAATAATCTCTCTCTCTCTCTCTCTCTCTCTCTCTCTCTCTCACTCTCTCTCTGTCTGACGGAGATGCATAAATTCTCTTGGACGTATTATTATTAGCAATTGAGCAGCAACAAAATTTATATATAGACGCAAAGAACAGAAAATATGCTTTCAACCGAGCTTTCCTTTACCATTTTCCATCAACCCAGCGCTTGTTTTTTTTTTTTTTTTTTTTTCTTTCTTTTCGATAAGTCGTGCACAATATCGCTAGCCAGACACTGTCACCCGTCGGCATTCCAATACCTTCCATTACGGCAATGTTTTGAAAGTGCAAGTACGTTTTTGGGGCTAGAGCTGCGGGTCGGGGAGGAGGGGGCTTTGGAAAATCTATTAATTTCCATTCCTCTCTGGGCGGGTCCTATTTTCTTCTCCTCTCCTGCGACGAGCTGCGGAAAGACACTTTGCGAGGTATTTTCAAATTCCTTTTTCCCATTGATTATCCTAGCGGTTGATTGCAGAGGGACTATAAGCCGATTCCGCGCATTCCCCTTATCTTTCGAAATAAGCTAAATTTGTAAAAGTTGTATGACTTGCTAAAGTCCTCTTCCGACATCATTCTCTCTTTCCGCTTTTCAAAGGACGGCACACTAACAACTCCCGTCGAAAACTTCGACACTCCACCCGCGCCTCGGGCACCGCGCACCCTCCCCCCCCCTCACCCCACATCCTCTTCAGCCTTCGAATATTGTCTTGTTTTTTAAAAGTTTTTAAATTCCTATAATTTATATGAAGCTATACGTAAGCGGAAAGCGATATCCCTTACCTCGCATTCGGGCTCGCTGAGAAGCAATTTTTACGACAAGTTCAATAAAAAATACTCAATCTTTTATTGCATTTGCTGAATAATTGATATTGGCTCGTATATAATTCACTGCGATAAATTATTTACGCCGCGGCGGAGTGGCATTTGTTTCTCTCGTGCGCCGCCTTATTCATTATACTTGGAATCTATATATATATATATATGTATATGTATTTATTCATACGCATTACCCACCTTGCAGATAATAAAAAAACTTTTTGGCTAAAAAATTAATTGAACGAGCTGCATCTTTCACCTTTCGGAGTAATATAGTTTTTAACAATAATTTCCACCTTCAATTCGAACTACTACGAAAAGGATAAAATAATTAACATTGTACAGTCCGTGAGTATTATATGGGATTACTTAGTTCTATATTTTTCATTTCCATCGGCTTTCGAATTTAAAGCTTCGACGACTTGCCCCCCCCCTCCTATTTCTCTAAATTAAACGATTATGAATAGATAATATTAGCACAATATGAAAGAAAAAGAGAGCAAATAACACGTTATAAAACGAGTGATTATTAATGCTGAATTAAAGTTCAAACGGTATTACTGAAAGCGGCGGTTCATAATTCATTCACTTTGCTATTATATTCATATTATGCTTACTTGCTTGGGTTTATTTTTAAATATGTATAAGAGACCGTAATTTCAATCGCATTTTAATATTACAAAAAAAAAAAAAAAAAAAAAAAGAAAAGAAAAGGGAAAAGAAACGTGTATACTTACTGATAATAATTTCAAAAATGTTATATAAATATATATTAACTAATGTGCAGGCTTAAGACCCTAAAGGTTAAATCCATTATATAAATTCATTCGTTCAGTGGATATTGTGTTTGTAATACTTACGTTCCTTTACAGCACGATTTATATAGTTATTTAGCTGAAAGCAGCAACGATTAAAGTATACGTTTATTAAAATTATATTAAAACTAGCCCAGACTCTGCATCTCTTTCCAATATCTGTATGATTTTATTCTATTCAGTATACGTATTCCTCTTTAACTTTCTTCATGATTAAGCAGGTATTGCAAAACCATTATATTAAGAATTTACAAATAATTTTATAAATGCTGAATTTTACGTTACCGAAGATTCCAGTAATTACAATAAAATATGAATATCGCAATATCCAAGTCGTAAGTTAGCAATAACGAAGGGAATTTGAAATTGTAATGATACTTAAGTATATAATTTTCGTATTTAAGTAATCGATTTAACGGCTAAGTCGGTAATAAATAAAACAATTTATTACATATTTACGCACAAGCGTTCAATAGCTGCATTATTTGAGGAAAGGATGGTTTTAGTGCAACCGTTATATCGCTAAAAGCTAATATTAACCAGTTAAACGTACTATTATTATTTTTTTATTTTTTTTTTCCTTCTTTCTTTCTTTCTTTCTTTCTTTCTTTCTTTCTTTTTTTTTGCTACGTACCTACGCGCAATAATGTAATGCGTGTAATTATATTATGTGCCGCAACGTCAATTATATCGTCTGTAAATAAAGCTTTGGAGCATAAATGTATTGTGCTGGACTAATCGCTTGTTCGGCAATAAAAATAACGGATAATCTGAATAAATTATATAATAACTATACGGACGGCACGATTACGAATTAAATCCAAGTTTTGTAACCTTTAATAGTTTTTAAGAACAATCGCGTAAACATTTTACGTTTTACGATGTTTCTACGGTAATATTACATATACAGTACCTCCTCGATCCCAGTGCATTATCCTGATTAATGCCGACGGTAAATACCTTATGAAAGATTGTATATTGAATTTAACGTAGCTCGAACGTAAGTTATTGGCATTGATAAAGGAATTTCTTAAACTTAAACTTATGCGGAAAATGGTATTTCCATTTATTCTCATTGGAGATTTCTCTCCAAGGACAAAGGGATTAATTGTAAAGTGTACATCTTTAACGATGTACATTCCGTTGCTGTTTTCCAGGTACAAAATATAAAAATCGAGCTGAATAAATAAATAATGGCAAGGAAGGGTCGAAGCGCAATGGGAAGAGACTTTGTAGACTCTTTATCCCCGCGTAAGACTTGTCTTCTTACAGGTTGAGAAAGAATTCTTAAATTTAATTGGAAATGTTGAAATTTCCATAATCCCTTCGATATTGTCAAATGTACATTACGTGGCGGAATATCGGCGGAACTGCTTATCATAAATTTTCTTAAATCTTGTCCTTCTACGTGTATCAACGTATTCTTAGAGTTTTAAAATCAATTTCTACGGGCAATAGTCAGACTCGTATAAGAGTAAAGGCAATACAGTAAGTAGAAATTTGTTTCAAATATCGTGGATGTAAAAGTTCTTCTTAAAGCCAATACGAATCTGATGGTAGAACGACGTGTTGAAGGTATGAAAAACAGCAGGAGTAAGAAATCCGTTTACTTCATCCTGGATTTATATCTAAAAATAGAATTTGACGACTGGGGAGCATCTGCTTGAGAAATGTCGAAATTAAGAATATTGTCTTCCTGTATAAATTTACTGCTTTAAAGGAATTTACCGAGTAACCTAATTCGTTACATATCCGACTCAATATATGGGTTTTTGATCCCATTAGCTAACGGGAACGAAGAACAAGAAGAAGCAGCAGCAGCAGAAGAAGAAGGAGAAGAAGAAGAAGGAGAAGAAGGGGAAGAAGGAGAAGAAAAAAAGGACGATATGCGCGTGAAGTGTATAGGGAAGAGAAAAAAAGGGAGTAAGGGAGAAACTTTGACAGCGGATACGAAAGTGTCAAGTAGCTGGTCTTGGCGTGAAAAGAGAGAAAGGATGAGTTGTCGCGAGTCGTACACGTGAATGCGCAGCGGCAAAAAAAAAAATAGGAGGAGCAATCGAGCCCTACCGTACCTACCTACCTATACACGGACGCGTGTGTGTATATATGCGTATGTGCGTACGGTGGTGGATGGTCTGACGAGGTGACGGCTGGGTCTAGAGGGAGAAAAATCTAGAAACGTGATAGAGTGTCAGAGGGGCGGGGGGGGAGCGAGCGCGATCAGAGGGGAGTAAGACGGAGAGGAATATCCTGGAAGGAATATGTGGGCCGGCAACTACGAGGGGGATTGTATACGACGAGTCTAGGATTGGGGTGGAGGTAAATATGTGTAGTATATAATAAGGGCAGCGAGTGTGTGACTGCTAAGCCGCTTTTCTACCAGAGTGCAAAGTCAGTATGTGTGGCCGAGTGCCCGTGTGCGTGAATCAATTCGCTTACGCCGTCACCCACATTGTCTGCGAGCCTCAGCGAATGAGCGCTGACGCATGCGCGTCCAGAGGGTCACACACGTGCAGCGAACGCCAAGTGCTCATGAGAACTAGTGCCGCCGCTTCCCAGTTATCCAAGACTTGCTATATCCCGCTGTTACTTCCTCGCTCTCTCTCTCTCTCTCTCTGTCTTTCTCTCTCTCTCTCTCTCTCTCTCTCTTTCGATCCCTCTCGATCCCATCCCTTTTCCTTCACGCCCGTCTCTCATTTTTCAGTAGCGCTTTCTTCGGTTTCGCATTCTAGGGGTAAGAAATTTTGCAGACGAAGATACGTAGGTACGTACTCACGAGGAATCAGGTATATACGTGAGAATATTTTATTCTTCCGAGATAACAAATATGCAAATTTCGCGAGTTCCTACTTATTCGTTGAAAGGAACTTGATCCACGCGAGAAGGAGAGAGTGAGAGAATCATAGAGAGAGAGAGAGAGAGAGAGAGAGAGAGAGAGAGAGTGAGTGAGAGAGGGGAGGGAGAGAAAGCACGAGGCGAGAGTTGGCTTCTTTTATTCGTGAATAAGAAGGGGTCGTAGGTTAAGCTTTTGGTGTAATGTAATATTGAATTCGAGCAGATTTTGCGAATTCCGATTCGTAAATAGTATTGAGTACGGTCTTATTGTATGAGAACTTGAGATTTTGCTTTTGTCTCCTTCCCTCGGCCCACTTCCCCTCACAATTTCATTTCATTATTATCAGTTTTCAAAATTATTAGAGATTTCCCAACTTCTTGCTTATCTATCTATATATATATATATATCCAAAATACGTAACTTTATTATGGATTTACGTGAAATTGAAATGGCGGAAATCGTGGAATCCATTCTTAACTTATCCGCGGATAAATGTAATATTTTTCCTCATATTTCGATGGCGTATTAATTTATTACTTGGCGGGCATAGGAAGGAAACGAGGCTATTTCTCTGGGTTTAACCGCAGGGAGACGAGAGACGAGAGGCGAGGAGAAACGGGAAGAGAGAGTGAGAGTGGGGGATGGGAGAGGTGAAGGAACTAATGTATGTAAAAGATTCATTCTGTAAAGTGAAAATATTTCAGTTTTCTTTGTTAGAGAAATGTTGAAGAGCAGCGAGGTCAAAGACAACTTTTTGTGTAGCGGCAGCCACCATTGAATGGGAATCCTTGTGTGGGTTGCTCTTTTCATGTAACTCTGATACATATCTCTTTACGGCCTCGAAAAGCTTAGTTATCCCGTGCATGTAAATGATTTTGAAGTACGGTACAATTAGGGCACGACGAGCTGGAGGTGAAAAAAATAATTGATCACGGGCTATCTAATAATAATGAAAAACATAGTGATTGTCGAAAAAGTGCATCGTGATCCCCATGCTGGATAATCCACGTACAGCCAGTTATGCGTGTATGTACTTGGGGACGTATATATTTATACGTATATACATCGAGGGCTCGGATAATTTCCTTTATTAGATGATTATAGTTGACTGTATGCCGCCTCGTGCGTTGTTACATCGGCTCCATTTACCGCTCCGAGATATACAGATAAATGGAAATCCAATAGGGTAATTTGGCAAATTACAGACAGAAGGAGTACAAATTTAATGCTGCAATTGAAAAAGGGAGTTGATTAACGAAAGGAGGATCGGGCTGCGCACTGGGAAAGGAAATAAATTTTACACAGAGACTTCGTTTCAGGTATACAAGAATATTTTATTCGTCTAAGTTAACAAATATACAAAGTGTCCGGTTTCCATCATTAAAATCAAACGACGATATTGAAAAGTGACGGAAACGTTGGAGTAAAAGAACAAGAACGAGATAAAGTAGAAGAAGAAGAAAAAGGTGATTCGTATCTTTTCTTAAAAGGCAAAAAAAAAAAAAAAAAAAAAAAAAAAGGAAAAAAAAAAGAGAGAGAATAAAGAAAAGTAAATGACCTGCGTAATACGTAACGCCTATTCGAATAGGTCAGCGTGAGCATTCCGAATGGGATAATTGTCGAAAGCCCCGGGGGCAGCGCAGCTCGCCGATCACGTGGCCGAGCGAAAACTCGAGGGAATGAAGAAAGAAGGCTAGACGAAAGAAGCCGCCGTCGCCGCAGATAACGCCGAATTTTTCATTTCGCAACGGCCTCGGGCCTCGGGCCTCGGCTGCCTTCGTATTAAGCCGAACGTGATTACTAATAAGAGACCCGGACACACCCGAGTCGGCGGGTCTCGATCTATCCGCGCCTCTCGATCCTTACTATTTTCGTAGCCCGACTCTTAAATCAATGATGATTTAGTGCCCCGGCGAGCGAAACGCCCGTCCTCCTCCTCCCTCTCAATCTCCTCGCCCTCCTCGTCGCTTCTATTCCCTTTTGCTCAAACTAACGGCAACTCCCCTCGAACGAAATGCTTGGCCGTGCTCGCGAATTATAACGAATAACCGATATGTACAGCCGAGCGGACTTGGATCGCGAGCCGTCGATATAAAAAAAATACATATACATGTGTATATATATGTATATATATGTATATATATATATATATATATATAACGCAAAATGTCGTACAAGCTCTCGGGAGCGTCGTTTATATCGACGAAAGGAATCGACAAACCTCTCCCAACTCCTCGGAGCGAACTTACGTATTAGTAGTTGATGAAATTACTTTCAGTCTTTGATATCGGCGGACAACACTGCCTTTTCCTACAATAAAAACATCGCCCTGAGCGAATCCAGCAAAAATTAGCCTCCACGTCAATTATATATATATATATAAGCGTGGGTGAGCGTCGTCTCGACTCAAAGTATAGCAAATGAGCGTTAAGTGAATGTCGAAAAAGTAGACTACGTGTCTGATGGCCCGTAATGAACAAAGCTCGTGATCTACACAGCCAGACAGCCACGCGTATTATACGTATACGCGGGCGTGCAGATAGATCTCCGCGTCGTCGGAGCATCGACTCTAGTGCTGGGAACGCTAATAGCCAGGGACAGTAATTTCTATTTTTCAAGTGATATTTTCGCTCCAAGGAGTTCATGGTAAAAAAAAAAAAGAAAAGAAAAAAAAAACAACACCATGCGACCTGAGATAGTATCGCGTTTAGGAGGTTGGCACAAACGGATCAATAAACACGACTGTGACAAAGACTTAAGCTTCCGAGCGAGCCTTGGCTGTATCGCCGCCGCACATTTACACAAGCTAAACAACGAATTCGGATAAATTTCTTTTAATCGTTACCCCTTCTTTTTTCTTTTCTTTTTTTCTTTCTTCATTCTTTCCCTCTTTTCCTTTCTCACCCAATCTTCCGGCTTCCTTGATCTTCGTTTTTCCCTATGTCCTCGTTTCTTGGCACCGATCACGTTCATTCAGTGTCTCATACAATAGTTTGCGTTACGACGATCGGCGTTTCCGCATGAGGGAGGGGGATGCGCGTCGTTTTTTTTTGTTTTTTTTTTTTTTTTTTTTTTTTTTTATCGCTGCTGCTGCCGTTGCTGCCACCCCTACAAACTCATGCTCCTCTCAACAACAAAAAATGTTTACTCTATGTAAGATTAATTTATGCTTATGCGTGTCCTCTTCTTGCATTTTTTTACCTTCTTTTCTTTCTTTTTCACTCCCCCCTCCCCCACCTTGTTGTTTTTTTGTTTTTTTTTGTTTTGGTGTTCCGTTCTGTTCTGTTTTGTTCTGCTCTGTTCTGCTCTGTTCTGCTCTGCTTTGCTTTACTTGGATTTTCAAGGATAAACACTGCGCGCTTTTACGATATGTTCTCCTATAAATACGTAAGGGTTTCGAAAGCTTTTATTCTATTACTCGATGATTCGTGGACTCGCGCGTACACGCGTACACGCGCACATTTATATAGTGATATACGCATACATAATTACGCTTACATAAATGAATTCCATATATACACATATATCTGTTGTTATTTTAATGCTTTTTAACCAACTTACATAGAGCCGTCATTTTTCCATCGACGAGCTTTGACGCTCAATGTCTCAAGAAAGGTTTCCTAGGGTGGGTTATTGGGGTTATTGGGTTGTTCAGCGAGTGGCGCGAAACCACTGGAATATCTTAACACCTCGGGCAGGTATCGCTCAGGCAAGGCATCGATTATATCGAACGAAGGCCTAAGTTGGAGCAGCGATCGATCTCGATTATCAGTCACAGCCGACGATTCCGTAAATCCCCTTGGATCCTCGAGCTCCGATGAAAAACAATAAGTTATCACGATTTTCGTAGTAGAGACGCGAACAAACAAACAGTCGGTCGATCCATGCCGCCTCGGGATATATCGGTTTGCCGGGGCAGCGGGTGACAGGAGGCGGGTTAACCGATGCTGCGATTCGATAATCGAGCAGCAGCTCGACGCGGCAGCGAAACAATCGAATCTAGTGGGTGGTTTGCGATTTGCATCTCCTAAGATATCCCCGTGGTTTACTCGCGAGCCTTAACACGGCAGACTTTATCCTGTCTGCGTCTGAATTTTTAGACGCACCTTGTAAATCCTTTTACATGTATAATACATAAATCCATATTTAAATGCATAATACGCCTCCTCTCCTCTATACATACATGTACACTTCACGGATAACGGGGGTAAGCGCACCTATACGCGCATGAGACGCTTATTAGCTTCGACATTATCCTTTACCATCACGTGTATACATTAATCTAAAAATTATTCGCGGATCGTTGTACGCCGATTATTTATGAGCGCGAGTTTGTTCTCTCTTCATTTGCCAATGACTGTCTGTCGCCGTGTGTAACAGCAACACAAAAAACAAAGGGAAAGTAAAGGAGAAAAAAGAAAAAAATCGACATAAATTACGTGTACAATAAGTGAATGAGTGCAGGGGCCAGGGGCCAGGGGCCAGGGGCCAGGGGCCAGGGAGCACTCACGCACGCACGCACGCACTCACGCACGCATGTCCTTTTATTTTCTTTTTTCCATCGACTTTTCCTCCGTTAGTTATAATTTTGCCGTCTCGCTAGTTGCGCGATGTAATCTCGTCATCGTGAAAGGAGAAGGGGAAAGGAAAAGACGGAGAAAACGCGAGGAAAGAATCTTGGCGTGCGAGGACGAGGAAAGTAAGCCGGTTTGTCTCTTATCCGTTTGCGAGGACGGCCGGTAGGGGGTAGGGGGTAGGGGGAGAGTCAGGGGGAACAAGTCGCGGGGAATGTGATCGTCGCGCTCGGATATCCCTGTTAAAGGGCTCCTCCGTGCGTTTCCTTGGCGCTTCCTTTACGCCTCGTCACGCTCGCAGCTCGTCGTCAGTCAGAATACGTCATCGTCGTCGTCGTCGTAGTGGTGGTGGTGGTAGTGGTAGGGGGCAGTGGTAGCGGTCGTGCTCGCGGCGGCGGTCGCGGTGCTCGAGGGTGCGTGCGCGCGATCATCGTCCTTCGTTATCCACGTATAAACATCGCGAAACTGCTGCTTTCCCCTCGGTAAAATAAAATATCATCCCTCGAGTCGATGTCGATTGTACGAAACGCGTCAATAAAACCATATCGCCTGCGCTGCTTCTCCTCTGCTACACTTTATCACGTTCGACATGCATGGCGATATTTTTCAACCGCACGCTCTCTCTCTCTCTCTCTCTCTCTCTCTCTGCCTCTCTGTCTCTCTCTCTCTGCACTGGACACGAGATTTCGCAGGAGAAATACACGGAGCTCGAATCGATATCTTCTCTCGATTACCCTCCCAGTCATGAATTTTTCATTATGCTCGCTCGGCGCGTTTCTTCTTACGTGAATCATCGCCCCCTCCCCCCCCTCCATACTCCCTGCCACTCAATCCCAACTCCAATAACCCCAAATACGTAAACCTCTCATTAAATAACAATTTAGCGCGGTAAAATAATAAAATTCTTAAATTTTAATAGTAATTTCACGTAATCGAGTCGTCGAGACGACGGCTCGTGCCGCTTTCGACGCGCTCACGTCGTTTTATGAAAAAGTGGACCGACAAGTACCCATGATCTTTCACGTTCCCGTCGCTAAGTGTTAGTAAAAGAATTTAAAAAGGAAAAACTGGCCTTTAGAGCAGCGTAAAAGCTCCCTCAGCTGACCCTGTCCGTTAGCTGAAAGTACATAAATATTCGTAATAACTAACCAAGGCTCTCGACGGCTAACGAATGCAACTCGAGAAAGCTCGGGAATCCTTGCTGATTGTTCCATTGCCGACCCATCGAACGAGCCTCGAACGGTCGTAAAAAAATAACGTTTAACGCTGTCAGTGAGTAAGGGCAACGACAGGGTGGGTGGGGGTGGGGGGGTGGAGGTTAAATTGTCGGGATATTGAGGGGGAGCAGCCACCGGTAATTAGTTTGTCATAAGCCGCTCGACAATTGTAACGCTAACTGATTTAGGAATAAAATAATAAATACTGAGGTTAGGGATGGTCGACGAAGGTGGTGGGGATGGGTGTGCGTGCGTGCGTGTGTGTGGAGGAATAAAAAATAAAGTAGAAGCGTCAATTAGACGGTAATGAAGAAGGATGAGGCACCGGCGCACGCGTAAGTGAGCCCAGCCTCGGAAACTCTCGCTCACCCTACAACACATTGTCCTATATATTAGTTTATTTTTTAATCGCCTCGCGCGCGGCGATCGACATCTACGAGTCTCAACACAATTAACAGTCTCTCCCTACACGTATATATTTACAATTCTCACCCTCGGCCTGTTTTCGCTCAACATTCGATGCGCTTTTTAAAGAGACGTGCAACGTAAGGCCTCGTTTCGTTATAAACGATGAATCATACCTGCTGCCGCCTCCGCTGCCTGCCATTCCTCCTTCTCCCCCGCATCCCTCGCTCCTCTACTATCTCTCTCTCTCTCTCTCTCTCTCTCTCTCTCTCTCATTCTCTTTGTACTCCACACGCCGCTGCAGCCTTTATCTTAGGAATATTATCAAAGAATTTGCATACGAAGATTGGTACGTCTCACTTGCACGCGCACACAAGCGTGTCCTCTCGTATACACGCACAATAGTGCGGGGAGACAGGCAGGCAGCCAGGACATTGTCCATATCACCTTGCGAGATAAGGGCCCAAAGGCTCCCGAGTCAGAGCCGGGAGAGTCTTAGAGCCAGGGTCCGAGCTGCGCCTCCAAGATCGTCGCGGCGTCGGTCCTCCCCATGACCCTCAGGTGATTGAGGAGGTCAGTGACGGCCGTCGGCTCGCGGTGCCTCGCCTCCCACAGGTCCAGAATGTGTTCGGTCGGGCTCGCCTTCGTCGCGAAGTAATTGATGTACCTGGAAAACAGACGAGTTCTTCTCTCGTTTCTCATTCGCTTTCACTCTTCATTATCGCCCTGACACCGCCCAATGCCAAAAACAATGATAACCCCGTCGCTCCTTCGCTCCGCGAGCCGAGTATCCGGCCCTCGAGGTGCCTTTGTCGGCCTTTTCATCTCCATCGCTCCCGGGCAGGGCATTCCAATACGGGCGCTACCGGAGTCGACGGGTCGGGGAGGGGGGATTACTTATCCGCTTAGTTTTTCAAAGCACGGCTCACCCCCTATGCACACACACACACACACATCTACCCCAATAACCCCATCCGGCTGCCCCGTGACGGCTTTGTTTTTACCCGGAACTACCTGTTCGCGGCGTGCTTTTAGCCGAAAAGTTGGTTATTGGGGTGCGCGGGCTCGAAGCGTCCTGGAATGGCGAATAAAACCGCGATAAGCCGGTGAGATCGGCAACACTTGGCCCCGAGACTTTTCAATACCGATTGAAATATACAGCCCCGATTCTGATTCCGCGTTTATTTGCACGTTGCGCTTTATTTGCCCTGCTCTCGAAAGCCCAGGTTATCGCGTAGGAGCGGGAAATTGCCGGGAAACGAGGTATTATTACGAAAATAGGAGGATCCGCGACTGCCGGCTCGCTGTACTCTCTTGCCCCTCTGTGGGCTAACGGTGATGGCGGGGGAGTAGGTGGTCGAAGTAGGAAGCTATTCGACCTTGGAGAAAGCTTCAACTGCCTATCCGAGTCGAGAAGAAGCCTTGTAAGCAAAGTAAACCGTTGCCCTGCGCGGTGACGCGTACAATTATTTATCATTTGCGCGAAATGTTACCATCCGCCCTTGGTTTGGCCGTTGACCGTTAAAATCCTTTACGAAGAAGCGTAGAGGCCGACACCAAGCCAATTTACTACCTATCCTTGCCTTTTAGAAGTCATCAACGCATCCATCGGCCCCGAGAGGATCGCGTAAAAAAAGGTGAAAGATTCCTCCTGCCGCGACGGCGCATGAGAATTTATTTCAGGTATCGAAGTAACGAATGGCAATCAAAGAGCCATAAAAGTCGTCCCGGGTTTTAATTACATTGGCTTCCGTTCGAGCCTATTTGTCGGCCTTTAACGAAACTTCAATCGCGTGCGCGGGGCCGGGGGAGCCGCGGAGAGCTGCAGCAGCGCGTTCTGTTGCATTAGAGCGTCACGATCACGCCCAATTCTCACAATAAGCACAATAATCATAACAACGATAGCAATGGAAGAAGTTGTCGCGGAGAAATCGGTGCGCGCCCGCAAGAGGGCGGGGAGGGGGGGAGTCCGCGGTTATTGTTCGATGAAATTCAATGGGATCGCGATGGGACGGGCACGACCGACTTGGTCGATCATGCCGATGATACAACGTCGAATCCATCCAATGCCAAGTCCCCTCGATTAATAATGGCCCTGCTCTCCTCCCCGTGGAGGATTTTTTTTCAAGCTCCCGAACAAGTTTTTAACCGGCGAGATTACGGCATTGCGCGAGGGAGCGGGCGCCATTTTTACTTTACTTGTAATAGGCGAAATGAATTTTCTATGTATTTGTTGGAGAGAATTGGCCGCGCGGTAATTAGCTCTCGGCCTGCTTCCCCCACTCCACCCCACCCCACCGCCCAATAGCGGCTCCATCTCCTCGTTCTCGAAATCGAGATCCGTATTTATTATGCCGCTCAGATAAATATGGCATTTAAGCGTATAGAAAAAGGCTTTAATGCCGCTGCGCCCGCCCCGGTTATTTACATAAGAGCCGAAGCCGTAGCCGTAGCCGTAGCCGTAGCCGTAGCCGGAGCCAAAGTCATTATAAACCGTTTGGATATACTCACGAGATATCCCCCGATTAAGCGAATGACTTTATGCACTTTGCTTTTAGTTTTAGACGTAAAGCTAATGCGACGGATGAGGTAAAATCTTATCCGGAGCGGGGTATAATGAGGCGCGCCGCGGGGCGGTGGGACGGGGCCGACACCGTACAGACAGCAGAGCCTTACTCATAGAGCGTCCCCCCGATGATAGAATGTGGTGGGGGTATGGTATGGTATGGTATGGTAGGGTAGGGGGCAGGCGAGGTATTTGGGGGCTATTGGGGATATAATCCCGAGGTAGGACACTCACCTGTCGACGCGCAGCATCTGCGCGAGCATGCGCCAGTCGTTGCCGAGGGAGTTTGGAGGGTCGAGGCACTGGCAGAGCTGCTTCCTCAGAGAGCGGGTGAACCGGAAGGGCCTGAGGGTCTTGGAGTCCGGGCCGGAAGTCGCTGTACCGTGGGCGGTGACGCTGCTGACGACGGTGACCTCGCGCAGGGGCCGGGTCACGCTGCCCGACGATATCAGCTGCTTCGAACCGTCGTAGATGATCCGGAAGACCTGGCGGGCCTCCGGCGACGAGCTTTGACAGATCTGTAGCTTGTAGGTGCGGGTGGGTCCGCTGGGACCGGCCGCTTCGAGCTCGAAGCTCACGTGCTTGAGACCCTCGCGGCCGCTCCAGAGCTCGCCGAAGCCGAGCTCCCGTCGCTCGGTCGCGGACTTGCTCTGCCACTCGTTGCCGACCTCCTCGAGACTTATAAGCAGCGAGCCCCCCCGGTCCTCGAAGGGCAGGCTGCGCGGCTTGTCGAGGAGGCAGCCACGTAGCTGGGCCTCCCGTTCTGCCAGGGCTTTACCCGCGGCCTTGGTATCCTCGATCGCGTACACCCGTAGACAACAACAGGAACCCGCGCCGTTGCTACCCTGGCTGGCGTAAACGGCCAGCCGGAGCCTCTTGGAGGCGCTCGAGCCCTCGCAACTCCGGCCCGCCAGCACGTACGTACGTAACTGCTCGGCCACGAGGAAGACCTCCCCGTGGTCGAGCTGCGTAAACAGGGGGGTATTTATCGTCTCGTTTCCGAGGGTAAGAAGCTTCGTCCAGAGGGCTGACTTGTCCTTGAGACCGTCATCCACGGCCTCGAGGCTCTCGCAGTACCAGACCTGGAGCTCCCAGGATGCCGGGGGCTGGAGCATAGCGCAGTGCTCGAACTGGACGATCACCGGTTTGGCGAAGGTCGCCGTCGACGGGCCGCAGGTCACCACTGCCGATAGCTGCGTCGTACCCTCTGCACCGACAACACGAAAATGATGGTCGTTTTATGGGGCTCAGGCCAATAATCATTTTTAATGACAGCGCCCAATAGCCCCGTTTCCTCCCTTTCCCCGCGCAATGACGGCCAATTTTCAAGTATTTTTAGCTCCTTCGCCGATCGTCGTTACAATACGATCGCATGACCCTGCAAACCGTCCCTCAAGTCACGATAATTCGGCATTGCGATATGTTTTTGTCGGATATTTTATTATCGAGCGGCAAGCATAGACGAGCGATTTTCTATTTTCTCGGCGAAAATTTCCCGGCTCTGATTAATTGCGCGGTCGTCGTGCTCGGGGCAACGGATTCGAAAATCACCGGCTAATTGTCACGCTCGATACTTAAAAATCTCGATGATTGCGTTAGACGTTTGCGTTATTGGGTCGGGACGGGCGAGGGGGAGGGGTGGGAGGGGCAAGGCTTGCGTAATTGGAAAATTACAAGATTAGTCCGGATTAGACGTTTATCTGGTGACGCGGGGACGCGGGGAGCACCGACTCGACGTTTTAATAATCTTCCGGCGGTATTTGCGCAAGTGAATAAACATTACATGGACGGGCGCGAGCGAGTGCATGTGCGCCCGAGACCGCTCGTGGCTAATGTATTGGTAAACGAAAACTCGAATATCAAGGTCCCAATTAGAGGCATTAGAATCCACTTAGTCCGAAAGCGTTGAGCGTCGCTTTATTTCGAGGATGCCGAGTTCATAAATAAAACGAGAAAGCGTAGAGGATGAGAATATCTAATGATAGACGAAGAAAAAATGAGTGGGGGGAGGGGACGAGGATATGGCCTGGAGATCGAGTTAAGAAACGTATCAGTCAACGGGACATAAAAAGTCATTGGCTCTCGGGGCTATTTTTCTATTCTTTAATGGAGCAAATGAAGCAGATAAGGAGCTCGTCTGATTGGTGTCGGTCAGGGTGGTGGGAGTTAGTGACGGTGGGGGGGAGGCGACGTTGAGAGGAGAGGTGGCGAGTGATTAAGTAGTTTTAGACCGAGACTCGATTATCTGCTCTCTCTCTCTCTCTCTCTCTCTCTCTCTCTCTCTCTCTCTCTCTCTCTCTCTCTCTCTCTCTATTCCCTCCGGTCTCGGGAAATAAATTATTCCGCCTAATATTTTAATGAAATTGATTTTAACGACGCGCGCGCTCGCGATAGGAATCGAAATTTATGGGCACAGCAGCATCGCTTCTGACAAAGGGTCCGTTGAATATTAAATTCCCGATACGAATTCCGTCGCGCTGGACACGAGCCTCCTCCGATTAGAAAAAGCAGCCGGTCGCGCGCCTCTCCTCTTCTCCTCTTCACCTCCTCCGTCTCCTTCTCCGTCTCCGTCTCCTTCTCTCTTTTCCTCTTCTATTTCCTTTTCCTTTGCCGATGTTTGCTTTTCAACGCGTCTGATGAATGAATCCCGTGGCCTGCTTGCTTTCTATTAAGCCGCGCGGAAACTAATCAATTTATGTTTCGTATAATTTGCCACGGATACGAGCGCAGCGCTGCTCAATCCCCGCCCGCCCCTACCCCGTACCATCTACCGCCCACCCTCGCGCTCGATTCTTTTTTCCTTTTCTTTTCTCTTCTTCTTCTTCTTGTTCTTTTTTTTTTTTTATTATTATTATTCTTATTATTATTATTACAAGAAATTGAATCAGTTCCTGGGAGGTCCGCGATACGTTATTACATTATATGCTCATAAATTTTCATCAGCGAAATTTGATTTATTTCTTGCCTTGGAGACAGAGAGAGAGAGAGAGAGAGAGAGAGAGAGAGAGAGAGTTCCCCCAGGTCTCTGCAGAGACCGAAATAATATCATTTAAAGCGGCCTCGGTGGCTGCCGAGCGAGCCAGCGAGCTCAGTTAACGGCATTGTCTCCTTGCACCTACACTCCGGCACTCGCAATTACGATTCCGCGATTATCAAGTACACTTCGCGGGGATAATTAAATGAAGACATTTATATACAAAAATATCAGATTTAAATTGAATAAGCGGACCGGCTGTGACGGAGTGGGCCGGCCTCGCTCGAAAAGCATGATTAAATGCGCGAGGAGCCTGCCGCTCGATCTAGATCCAAGACCGCTGACGCCCCCGCCGACTCTGTCTGTCTGCGCGTTTGCGCACGTGCGTGTTGGAAGAAGGGGGTGGGAGGGGGGACAGCTGCGAGAAAGATGAAAAAGAAAGGAAAAGGTGCGGGGTCGTGGGTTTGGGTGGGTAGGGGTAAGTTTTTGATTAGCTCGTTAAATTGCAAGATAATTGGCCTCATTGAATTAGGGGAGGGGATTCCGGGGAGTAGTGGAGATGCACTTATCGGATTGGATCGGAATGGATCGGAATGGAACGGAACGGAACGGAACGGAACGGATCGAGGCGCTACATTGGAAATTGATAGGAGCTTAGCTTGGATAGGGAACGGAGAGCGTAGCCAGTGTTGTATGGTATGTATATGCGGGAGAAGGGGTGGGGTGGCGGAGGAGACGGGGTAAGGAAGAAGCGTGGAATCGCGAAATCCCATCAGTGGCCTAAGTGCTAGATAATGTAAGTCGCGGAGCCGTCACTAACCTGGCAGCTGGGGTCGGAATCGATCCTCGTTGAGGACGGCGAGGTGGAGATCGGCACGGGAGGGCTTGGGCACCGCACCCTCCGGCACCGACATCGAGATCCCGGACTCCGGGAGCACGAGGAGGGCGCCCCGGTTGTTGACGTGGGCACGGGCTAGGTTCCCGGCCTCGAGCATCGGCAGCCGGACGTTGCCGCTGGCGACGTTGTAGGTCGACTCCGTCGATGGATAGGAACTCGAGAGGCTGTCCTCGCTCCCGGAGAGCATCTGCTTGTCGCTGCTGCAGGACTCCTGGGTCGAGGTGCTCGGGGTCGGTGACATGGTCGAGGGGACGACCGACGAGGACTGGGGCCCCGAGTGGAGGGACAGGTGGGGGACGTCGTAGTGGTGCTCCGAGAGGGAGCGGGACATGGAGAGCTTCGGGTCGAAGGGATACTCGTAGCAGGCGGGTACGATGGTCGCCGTCACGTCCGGCTGCAGGCTCAGCTTCTTCTCCTGGTCCTGATAGAACTCCGGCTGGAAATCTGTGGGAAAGACAACGGAGACATTTATTTTTCATTGCTATCGTATATTACCCGCTGCCGTCGTCCTTCCCATCGCAATTGTCATTCCATTCGGCCCCACGGGCGATTAATGATCCCGCCGATGACCAATTAAACGTCTACCGAACGAACGCCCTCCTCGTCCTCACCGACACTGCTCACTGTGACTGTGGTGGCAGGGTGGTAGGGGGCTAGCGACTGAGTCGCGTAACCGTTCGTTCGCATGGCCGTCTTTTCTATTGTCGCGATCCAGGCGAAAGTTGTTATTATTATGTAATCGCCACTCCCGGGCGGCGAGTAATAACAAAATTTGACAGTCATTTAACGTAGCCGAGGGCCGATATTGACCGACGGACTCTAATAATCCTTGCCCTCTTTTGGCGTGGCCGGCACCGATCGAGCTATTTTAACGGATAGAATCATACTGCACGCTAATGGCGGTATTTAACGATGCCTTTGGCGACCCGTCGCTCGGCATATCCTACAACCGTTATGCCTCCGACTCTCCGGTGATAAAAAGTCATTTTCAGATAACGGCCTCGGCCATGTTTATTGCACGCCAAAAGAGAAAAGAAAGTAAAAGGGATATTTTTATTGGCGCGGGGCCTCGGAAATGTAGAATAATGCTCTCTTTCTCTCTCTCTCTCTCTCTCTCTCTCTCTTAAGGAAGCAATGAAATAGCGATCGTACGTTAATCACGTTAATCACGTTAGAGCTTCGTATATCTGATCCACCGGCACTCCACGTACGTGTCTGTGCGGTCGATATTAAACGACATTAGCTAGCTGGATGGAGGCAGAGTCAGCCTCAGCCAGCCCTTGCATAACAACAACAACAACAACAACAACAATAATAATAATAATTCTAGGCTTTTGCGTAAAATCGGGCGGCGGAGAGAGAGGGAGAGAGTCGAGTCTAAAAATAATGTAAACTTTGGGCGTCGTCAGCCCTATTTCTCTCTCTCTCTCCCTCTCTCTCTCCCTCTCCCTCTCCCTCTCGGTATCCTATTTTGTAATATGAATCAGCAAATAACTCAGTAGCAAATAGCTTTATCTCCGTCGCGGGTTATGGCTTCCAATTAACGAAACTTTCAGCTACTACATGTGTATCAGGCCAATCTCCCCACAAGCAATCAAATCAAAGACGATCTTTCGCGCTACGCCATTTCCTCCATTCCCTTAATGCTCCTTCCTTTCCGCCTTCCTTCTTCTTTCTACTTTGCTTTCTACCTACACCCCCCTCCCCGTCCCCCTTACGCCAACAACCGCTAGCCCAGCAGCTTTACGTCCTTCGTAAAAACCGAAGCGGGGGAGGATTTAATGCTGAAAAATGACCGATAATTTTATTTATTCCCCCTCGGATGTTATTAATTCGTATCCCTAATAATATTTCCCCCTTTTTCATCATCTTCTTCTTCTTCTGCTTCTTCTTCTTCTTCTTCTTCTTCTCCTTCTCCTTGTCCTCCTCCTACTTCTTGTTTTTTATACAACTTCCAATTTTAACGAGGTGGCTCGTTAATTATATTGGAGCACCTTCCGGTGGCCAGTTTCACATGTAGCTCATACGTTGAATGACACGGTTGACGTAACCTCGTCTACACTGGCGTAATTTGTAAAGGACGCAGCATTCCCCCCGATCCTCTCGATCATCGCTAATCGAGTTGTTTGCGTCGATTAGTCATTATTATCGTTATTATTGATCGGAATCGTCGAGGGAAGTCGCTGTCCTGCCTATCCACACACTCCCCCCCCCTCCATCCCAACCCATCCAGCCGCGGGCGGAGAAATAAATTTTTTTTTTTTTTTTATTATCCCAAAGTAAGCAAAGGAGATAGCTGTGGGTGGAACCATAACCTCCCTAGGACGACTTGTATTTATGGGCGGAGCCGGAGAGGGACATTGATTTGTCCGACTCCGTAAAAGGAAAGAATAGTCTTTAATAAAGCGCGCGCGCGCGCGCGAGCTCATGATCGTTGGATCGAAGGAGTCATGCTCGTGACCCCTGCCGCTCGAGACCGCCCGGATCAGCACCGGCGTCTGGCCGAGACGACCTCGCCATTCATTGTCCCTCGAGTCCGTAGATAGAGGAGTACATCATCGATCGACGTCCGGCAATGGGAAACGTGCCCGGTATAATCCAATGGTTGCCGAGGGCGCAATGACTTACCGCTCCGGGCCATGGAGTAGAGCGAATGGTCCCGACCCTTGCGCTGCACGAGCCTCGCCAGGAAGAAGCCCAGCCCGCCGATGACGACGCAGGCGACCGTCAGCCCGACGTAGAGTGCAACGTCCATTTGTCGGTTAGCTGCAACAGAGGAGAGGAGGGACACATAGTCACGGGTGTCGGTTGTATTATGGCCACGCCGACCGGGAGACAAATGATGGATCCTTCGTGGTAATGAAGCCAATAAAACCTACAACGGAAGTCGTAAAATACGCGATTCGCTCACGCTCTCACTCACTCCGAAGTCGCTTTTTTCTCCCTCTCACGTATTCAGCAGACATTCGGCGTACTATCGGGTCGCCCCGATACTCCCCCCCCCTCCGCCCAGTTAATCCTCACGCGCAATAACAATATATATCGTCACCATGGCGAAGGATTGAATTTCTTGTTGTAGGCTTTATTGTACGGCGGGGCAGTGGGGTCAGTGGGGGTAGGGTGGGAAGAGGAGAAGGTGGGTATGCGCGCGTGCATGCTGATGGGAAAGGGAGTAATGAAGCCTTCCCGAGGCTTATAGGCCTTGAGCGCTTGTTTAAAAGTACAAGGACTTGAGTACTCACCTTCCTCGGCCATGTGGGTCCCACCGATTTTGGCGCTGTCTACTGAAAAAGGCAAAGAAAAGACATATCGTTTATCCCATTATACGGCTTTTTTAATTTTGCCATAATATAACGCAGGAGGAATATCCGTGTATAAGCAGCCGATCGTCCCGAATTGGAAGAGCGCGAGCGCGCGCGCGCGCTGGGCGCGTGGGGTGGGGTGGAGTGGGGAGGGTCATACCAAGATCGGACATCCGCGCAAGAGCTTTACCGGCTCCACTTACCGGATTAATATTAATTTATCTCGTGGACGGAGCGTGGCATTGCCGGCTCTCGCCCCGGTATATTTAGTCACCGAGCCGGGCAACGAAAGGCTCGCCTCGACTCGCCTCGACTCGACTCGACTCGACTCGATTCGATTCCTTATATGCGGTGGGCCCTATACTGGCCGTGCCCCGGTCTTCATTAGTCCCCGGAGGTACATTGTAATAAAGGTCCCCTCCCTTCCCTCCGCGCCCGACCGAATCGCCGATAAAGACTAAATAAAGTCCTGTTGGCTGGGCCGTCCGGCTCGCCGTCTCCACGTCCCCCGCGACCCCCGCGTCCCCCACGTCCCACGGCCGGTAATTGACCTCGCCCACTCCCCCGCTGCCGCTCGGGTACGAGAAGAAAACGCGGGAGAGCTCGGCGGAGGCGCCCGGATTTAAATAAACATCGAGCGGCCGGACGGCCCGTGTATCCGGAGGTGCGCGGCTCAACTCGGCGGATCGTTAGGAGCTCGGCAGTTTCGGTGACGCGAGGCCGGTTAGCGAGAACATTGGCTAACGGCCGCGTAAAGCCGAAGGAAATTCTCGCCTTAAGGATATTGACGCGATGGTTTGATGGGTGGGGGTGTGGGGGGCAACCAAAAAAAAAAAATAACGGGAGACGAGCGGCGCCGTTTAAATGCCCGGCGAAAATTCTGAAACGCGGCGGGAAAGCTATTTCGATGTGGCCGACTTTGACGAGTCCAAGCACAAAAGCTAATGGCGGCAACGTCGGCAACGACGATTCTCGGGACGAATGTTGGGGCTGCGGGGGGGGGGGAGAAGACAGAGAGCGTCCGGTTGAAGGAGTGAACCGTCCAGCAGGGAGGTCCTTAATGGAAGCCGAACGTTAAAAAGATGAGTGCCGGCGATAAAAGTCGTCCTTCCTTCTCGGGC